>JAHLJT010002406.1:84676146-85073208 GCA_031308135.1 Acheta domesticus
AGTTTTTCTGGTTCAGAAATGTAATTAACATCTTCTCTTATACGAAAGATCCCTGAAACAATACTTGTAAGTTTCTAGGAATTCGTACCAAAAAGTAGGTACACAATTGTTCAAAATATTTCATTCGTGTGACAAAGTCTGACTTTCTGTAAACTAGTTGCGTAAAAGAAGTCATTTTATTATCACTATTGATTTATTGTAAATATACATACCCCATTTTAGATGAGTCAGGAAGTAATAATAACAAATAATATGCACGATATGGTTTGAAAGACAAGACCTACAAGAGGAAAGGAAAGTGTTGTCTGTAACACGATTATATGCCAAAACGCGCATCGCTTGATGTGCAGAAATTCTTTGCCGAGAACATTTCGGTCTTCCTAAACTACAATTCTCCCCGGACCCCTCTCACCATGACTATTGACTGTTCCCCACTCTGAAAATGGGTCTCAAACGGAGACGTTTTGGACTGTGGAAAACATGATATTGAATGGGACGGTTCAGCTCGACAGGTGCCGAAAGAAGCATAATTAGGCAAAACAACTTCATAGTAAACCATTATTTTGAATTATTGTAAATTAGATCCGTACTGGAGGAACTCCCAACGATAGCACACTGGTTAGTGTGCTTGCTTTCCAGCTGATTCCGAGATCGATTCCAGGCTGGGGCAAATTATAGTGTGCGCTTTCCTTACAATGTCTCCGTATCTACTCCGTATGACGTATGATGATGAGAAAGCACACTTCTCAGCTGAGAAGACCAGAATACAGCATGGAGACGTCTGTGCTGTATTCGCATCATTAAATCGAACGGAAGTTTAAAGGCGACTCCTTTATCATGTCTGCATATTTATGTATCTTATGTCATCTATTCAGACAGGAAAATGAATGCATTTTTTCTACAGTGTATCCTCTCCCTAGTCCAGCCTGGCGTGACCTGACGTAGCCTGATGTGGCCTGTTCTGCGCTATCCTGGACTGCTCAAATCCACTCAGCTTCTTGCCATCGTCCTCGCTTGTCCTGCCTTTTCTGATTCGATACCACCCGCCTTACCGCCAGGTTGTGCATGATGTCGACGTATAAAACAAGTGGTACAAGTTTACATAGCTTAATCATCATTTTTTGTAAAACTCACTACAAATCGCAGAATATTTGGTGCGAAAACTAAATATTTTTAAGCAAATATCAACACAAAGAGCAATTATAACTGCTTTTCATACAGCTAAATCATGTCACAACAATGCGATGTAATTCACAGAAATTGGCGAGTCGACGTCTCGGAATGCAATTATTGCAATGCAATCTGATATTCCCTTTTTCATTCATTTTCTTCCTGTTCTGCAGTTTTGCCTTTCAGGGCTTTGTACATTTTTATTTTCAGTACATAACTTTTGGGCATACAACCTCTTACTATTGTATCTCTTTACTAGGTAATTTACAAGATTTCACACTTATATTTCTAACACATGAAAACAATTTACAATTCAATAATCAATTTTTTGCGATACACGATTCATTCTTAAATTTAGATACTTTTACATACATTCAAAAGTTATTTTATATTCGAGACAAAATAAACTTTTTTTAGCATACAATAGTTAGTGAATACTTATTTTCATGGGGGTTTTAACATATCTTTCGGATATCGTGAGCGTATTCACTTGGGACTGTTTAATGTTTTTCCCATTGTGAATTTTATACTGCAAGGAGAGGACGGAAGAAGTGTAAAGAATTTGTCACAGTTCTTTCTTATATGCTCGTTTGGGGCTCTATTTGAAGTTCCCTTTGAATTTGTGTATTCGAGATGAACCAAGGAGCCTTTGAACATTTTCTTAAAAATTTATTCTGTATTATCTGAAGTTTTTCAATGTTGCTTTTAGCTGTGTTATTCCAAACTAGACAGACATATGGGAGAGATGCCGTAATAATACATTGAAATATTAAAATAGCACATTCCAAATTTAAGGCTGAACGGAAGTTAATTAATGGACATAATCTCGATATTTAGTATATGTTGCATTGGTTATTACTTTAATGTGCTTTTTCCAAGTTAACCTGCTGTCAATGTTGACCCCAAGATATTTTACTGGTGTATCAGATGCTAGCCAAGGGATGATAGTATTATTTACTACTAGCGGGCGAGGTAACTTCGTTTTACAAGGAGTAAAGATTTTGGCCTGTGGTTTGGTTGCGTTAATTTTTATTCTCCACTGTTGAGCCCACTTCAGAAAGCATGAGGTATCTGCCTCGATGTTATCCTTCGCTACATTTATATCAGCATGCGTTGCGTATATTGCAGTATCGTCTGCGAATAATGCAAGATTCGAGTCTCCTAATTTGGGAATGTCTGAAAAATAACATTGAAGAGGAGCGGCGACAGTGCGGAACCTTGAAGTACCCCTGCTCTTATTTTTCTAGTTTGTGAAAATACGCAGTTTACTTTCACTCTGTAATAAAACTATTTATAATGTCCTGTAAATAGAAAGATACTTACAGATGTTTCAATTTGAATAGTAAACCAGTATGCCAAACTTTATCAAATGCTTTCTCTACGTCTAAGAACAGTCCAATTGTATGCTGTTGTTATGGAAACCGTTTGCAATTTGTTCTATTAGGCGGATGAGTTGCACAATAATTTTGCCTAAACCCGAACTGCTCGTCTCGTAATGCCATTTATTTGGTAAGTCGCTTTTGTATATTTTTTCAAATATTTTGCATAAAGATGATAATAAGTTAATTGGCCTATACCTCGTTATTGCTTTCGGATTTTGCCTGTTTATTGATTGGAAGAACAATGGCCTGTTTCCATGAATTTGGATAATACCCAATTGTAAGTGCTGAGTTATATACTGTTGCCAGGACTGCAATCGATCTTTTTGGGAGTTCTTTCAAGACTGTTTGTTATTCGATCACGGCTAGGAGCCTTCCTAGTTTTGAGCTTATTTATAATTGAAGTTATTTCGTAGGGGCTAATGAATTTAATTGACGTGGGGACTCTGTAACGCATTTCTGACATATACACAATTTCATTGTTATGCTTAACACCGATCATGGTGATGAGTGTAAAAGTATTTTCAAACATTTTGGCAATGTAATCAGCATTTTCTTGGTTCGTGTGTTCATAATTTCTTGTTTGAGAGTTTAGAGGAGGAATATTTGTTTTTCCCCTGTTTTACTTGTTATTTTTGTCCACAGCCGTTTTGAATTTGGATGTATTTGGGATAGTTAAGTTTGGAAGTAAGAATATCTTAAATGATCTAATTCGATTTTAATTATCCTCGCTAGTTTGTTTGCAGTAAATGGGTTTCGGTTATTCAAGCAATTTTTATTTTATTATCATTTAAGAAGTGAATGAATGAATTTGTTTGGCGTTTTATGCCATTGGCATTCCAGTTCAATAATTTAGAAATAATCTAAATTAATAATCTATATCTAATCTGGCCCTCAAGAAAATATGCGCAGATAAATTTCTTTCCCCACACGTCATATACAGTTTTTACTGTTTTTTGACAAATAAATAAATAAATAAACCTCATTTCATTATTCTTATTATTATTTAATGCCAATAATAAGAGCAGTAACTAACGATTGAATCATTGTAACTGAGGAACAATTATTGCTAATATTTGATTTACTATAGTGCTAATAAAATTGAAATAGTTTGCATAATTGGGACGTTGGTTTTTCCAATTTGAATTTGGATTTACGTAATTATGAGAAGGCAAAGGCATGTTTACGTTAAGCAGCGGGGAAAAGTTTTGAATGTTATCAGCTGAAGGTTTTCTACTCCCAGTGGTTGTATCGGATGTGGCAAAGAAGCATTGTAAAGGTCTTACCACTGCTTTCGCCCTCTTTCTGCCTCTTTAAATTTTTGCAGCCGCAATATTTCGCTGGGTGGTTTTACCCACAGTTAAAACAAATAGATTGTTCTTGTATTGATCTATTACACTGTAAGTAATGATGTGATCCCACTGTGAATAATGACGTGGTCCATCACAACGAACACGTCTTGGATTTAGTTTACAATTAGCTTGGGTGTGTTTCGATCTTTGGCACCGCTTACATTGTATTACCTTGTTTGGAGCGTTTCGCATCCGCACTTTAATTACAGAATAAAATAGTTTAGTTTCATTAATTATTGATTTAGCATTTTCAGTATTCAATGATAGTTCCTGATATTCCCTGAAGTTAAGCAGTTTTTAATTCATATATTTCAAATAGGTTGTAAAGAATTTCTAAAAGATTAATTTTTTTAACCTATAATAGAAGTTGAAATGTAAGAAACCAACAAAGAAATATCAAATAATATCGGCATTCTTATTGACGTAACATCCAATTGCGCGGAATCATTTCTCCGCGGAATCATTTATTTTATTTTTTTATTTTATTTCATCAGAAAAAACAGTAAAAACTGTATATGATGTGTGGGGAAAGAGATTATCTGCGCACATTTTCTTGAGGCCCAGAATTAAAAAAATGAAAAACTAGAAACAAGAATTTTGAAAATAATAATAATTTTCGAAAAATAAAAATTTGAAAAATATTGGTTCCCGAGTTATAAAAAATCAATTTTAACGGTAAATGAACTACTGGTTTGATTTTTCTGCATTGCTAACAAAATAGTAATGAACATCAGTTCTACTCTTACCATTACAAGCAAAAGGAGTGCTCCACAAAACGTGCGCACAGTGAAGCTACATTTACGTCCAGAAGCAAAACAGGGGGCCATCTCAGCATTTGCTCAATGGATCAGGGAAACTGGACAAAAACCTAATCGAGATGGGGGTCATTGACCCAGAAGCTGAAGTACTTTACTTGTTACAGGCGTATTAAATATTTTTTAAATGTATACAATACAAACGTAAACTAATTCATTATATATCATTGTTTTGTTACAATAAATATTATTTTTCTTTTTGACGATCAGTATAGTCTCTAATTGTATGGAAACAGTTCGCAGCAGAAAAGATTTTACTTTTAACTTAAATTTGTGTACCGACTTTAATTGTTTAATGTCATCTGGCAATGCGTTGTAAAGTAACGTACATGTATTGCATGTTGATTTCTTGTACTCAGCTGTTGATACTGACACTTGTTGTAATAATAAATATCAATATTGCATGAAAATATGCTCCCTCTGTTACGTAAGTCATTTTTAACAAATATTACAGAATCGTAAATAATTAGACACGGTAATGGTAAGATTCCAAGCTCAATGAAAAGAAGCTTGCAGAGATCACGAGGAAGGCACTTTTTCATTATTCGAATAATTTTCTTTTGCAATCTGAAGGTCTGAGTACTACAGGATTAGCTACCTCAGAATATTATGCCATATCTCAGGCAGGAATGTACATTTGCAAAATAAACGCAACGAGTTGCATGAAGGCTGACAAAATTTGAAAGATTTCTGAATGCGTAACATAATGAACTTAATTTTGTGTTTAATTCTAATATATGTACATTCAATTTGAGGTTTGATTGAATTGAAAGACCTAAATATTTTGTTACCTCAACATCAGCTAATTGCATATTGTTCATTTTCAATGGAAAATGCGATTGCCGATTTGAAATGCAAAAATGCATTGAAACAGTTTTTCTTTCGTTAACAATTAATTTGTTACTATTAAACCAATTTGAAACTTCTGAAATCGTACTATTTACTGCTTCTCTTTTGCAAAGAACATTCATGTCATCGGCAAACAGAACCGTTCTTCCATTTTTAATAGACGAGTGCATATCTTTTACGTATAACAGTAAGCGGATAGGACCTAAGATCGAACCTTGCGGGACCCCATGCTCAATTGGCAAAGAAATGGAAACATAAGTATGTAATATCCTTTCGTGCCAGTATGGTATTTCTACTCTTGTTAGCACATTTTTCTCGGCGTGGATAAAGTTCCTGCGACTTCCTCCCACCTGGGCACACTCTTTGTGGTATTCCCGCCAAATTATGGGAGTTCCATGCTGCAAAAATTATGGGAGTTCCATGGGGGCGCGAACACAAAATTCGCGCGTCTCACTTAAAAAAATTACTTAATTAAGAAATTTAATTAATCATTGTTCCCCCGCGTCTCTAGGCATGGAACGCCCTCTTCCGCCATGCGGCTTCAGCCACGCCGCCGCCGCCGACGGCGGGCATCATCATCATCATCATCGCCACCGCCGCCGCCGCCGCCGCCGGGGCCGGGGCCTGCGCTGCTGCTGCCGCCTCCACCACCGTCGCCGCCCTTATCTCCGCCGTTAGCGAAACATGGCTCAAAAAATCTTTAAATTCTCAAACCGTCAAAATTCCCGGATACAGACTTTGGAGATCCGATAGAAAATCCAGCGTTGCTGCACACTGCGGTGGTGTCGGTATGTATTTACGTGACGACATAAATTGCAAAGTTATTTTCTCTTCATCAAAACATAAAGACCACTTCACCGAATATTTAATTGCTGAAGTCAATCTTGCAGGAAAGAAGTGTCTCTTGGCGGTAGTGTATTCTCCTCCCAAATCTGGCAACATTGACGAACTTGACGACTTACTCGCTTCATGTGTCACTAAATATGAGGATATTCTTATAATGGGTGATTTCAATTGTAACTTACTGAAAAAATCTGCTTCATCCGACAGCTTTGCTCGCTTTTTTCGCAACATGAACTTAACGATTCTTCCTCTAAAGGCAACTCATATCACAAGAGATACCGAAACGTGGATAGATCATATCATAGTGTCAAATCCAGAAAGAACGCGTTCTCATGGACAATTTTCCGTTCCAGGAATATCAAAACATGATCTTATCTACGTATCATATAATTTAAAGTGTCCCAAATACACACCGAAAATAATAAAATATCGAGATTACAAGAACTTCGATGCAATTTCCTTCCTTTCTGATGGATTCTCCGTCCCTTGGAACCTTGTACAAAATGAAACCTCGCTCAATGGCAAAGTAGCAGTATTTACGGAAATGTTTAATGGACTCGTAAATAGACATACACCACTAAAGACATCACGCGTGACACGTCCCGCAGCTCCGTGGATATCCGGTGAAATTCGTCAACTTATGCATGAAAGGGACATTGCGTACAAAGTTTTTCGGAAAACAAGAAACAACGACGACCATGTTAAATACAAAAAACTTAGAAATCGTGTCACCCAAATGTTAAGAAATGCCAAGGTTAAATATTATCATTCTATTTTTCAAAATAACCGGGATTCTAAATTACTCTGGAAAAATTTGCGCACTATAGGTGTTGGAAATATTCGAAATTCAACAGAGATCAATGTGTGTCTCGATTCGCTAAATCATTCGTTTGTTAAGCTTGCGCAGCCAATAAATCCACTCCAAAAATCTCAAACTTTAACCATGCTGCGAAGAACAGAGATTAGTTTTAAAGACACTTTCTACTTTGCATCAGTAACACCCACAGATGTCGCTAAAATTATTTTGAGTTTAAAATCAAACGCATCCGGCTCCGACGAAATCAATTCAAAATTGCTAAAGCTTGGAACTGAAGTAGCACTCCCGGCAATAGTAGACATACTTAATTTCTCGTTAATGATCGGTGAATTTCCTTCGGCCTGGAAGACAGCACTTGTCCATCCTCTCCCTAAAAGCGCAAATCCCATGACGGCTGTTGATTTCCGTCCCATCAGTATCTTGCCAACAATATCAAAAGTTCTTGAAAAGATTGTCAGGAAACAGATCGAACATCACCTTCAAAATTTCAGTTTTTTAAATAAAGACCAGTCAGGTTTTAGACCCGGCAAAAGCACAGGAACTGCGCTTCTTAGCGTGATTGAAAATGCCAGAGAGGAAATGGACAACGGTAAAATCACAATTCTCGTCCTTCTCGATTTTAGCAAGGCTTTCGATTCTGTAGATCACGATATTTTGTTAGCAAAGTTAAAAAACATTGGATGTGCCACACCCACACTCAAATGGTTCTCCAGCTATCTATCTGAACGGCAACAAAAAGTTGTGTGCGGTGACAGTGTGTCTTGTACCTTGCCATTAGCACGTGGCGTCGCACAGGGCTCAGTATTAGGACCCCTCGCTTTCCTAATTTATGTTAATGATATAGGTAAATCAATAAAAAATTGCTGTCATCACATGTATGCTGATGATCTCCAATTGTATATTAGCGGACCCTCTTCTTGCGTCCTCGAACTTGCTCAAAAAATCAATGAAGACCTGCAGTCACTCTCCGCTTGGTCATCATCAATAGGGCTACAGCTAAACCCCAATAAATCTCAGTGTCTTGTAATCGGCTCCAGAAACTCCCTAAAAAAGTTATCAATCTCCGCTCTTCCTGACATTTGCATAAATGGAAGCCCCCTACCGTGGTGTAGCGACGTGAGAAATTTAGGTGTGCATATGGATAATTCTCTAACCTGGAATTCTCAAACTGATAAAATATGTCAAAAAGTTTTTGCGTCCCTGCATGTTTTAAAACGCATGCGCACTCTTTTACCTACAAAAACTCGCCAGACTCTTGTACAATCCCTCCTTATGCCTCACTTTGATTACTGCGATTTCCTGCTGACCGACATGAATTTAAAACAGCAACGTAAGATACAAGTAGCCCAAAATGCATGTATTCGTTTTATTTTTGATCTTAGAAAATACGACCACATTTCAACTTTCTATGCTCAATCTAAAATTCTTACCGTTGATAAAAGGCGTTTACTTCACTGCCTCCTCCTCCTCTACAAGATTTTAAACAGCACTCATCATGGCACCCTATCAAAACGATTTCAATTTATGAAGCTACATCGTGCCCGAGCATCACGCCTTATTTGTATTCCGCATCACAATACCACTACTTTTAGCAAATCTTTCACTGTCACTGCCATCCGTGCTTGGAACAATCTTCCCACTACTACAAAAAATAGCAGTACATTTCAAAAGTTTAAAAAAGAAATCACAAACTGGATTCATGAAAATAATACTTAACTAAATTGCCACCGCTCGTTTACTAAAACTCAGGACTAGGTGGACGCCACACTGCTTCAGAGCTGTGACAAATCTCATATTTATCTTACCTATCGTACAAAGTTCTACTCCATTTTTTCAATAAATACTTCCCTCTCTTTCTTTTTCATGTCTCTCTCTTTCCCTCTCTCTTCGGATCACTAAAATCCAAGTGTTTTAGTTTCCTTTCTCTCTTACTTTTAAATTTCAACACAGATTACTTTACTCTCTCTTTCCTCTAATTTATCAGTATTATCTAGTTTTCACTTTAAAAAGTTAACTAATCTCCGTGGCACACAAAAATACCGTTCCTCTTCTTATTTCCCTTTTGCATTTATCCTTAGTTATATTTAGTTCAGTTCACACATGTGTACGTTTATCCTTAATTACATTTAATACATCTATTTATTTCAGTACACACTTGAGCATACCTGATTACTGAGTGCGTGATAATGCATGAGTATTGCGATAATGTGTATGTACTCAAGGTATTTGTATGCTTTTAAATCTGTCTAGATGTGTTTCACTAATTTGCAATCTTTCTGTTTCAGTTCATCATCTCTTCCAACCTTCACCATATGTTAAGACATTTTATTCAAATCAAACTATTTACGTTTCTCCTTTATATTTTGTGTGCACCGAAATTATTTAATTATTTATATTGTGTTCTTAGAAGTGTATTGTGTCTTGGCCTTAAGCCACCATCCTGATTGAGGTTTACCTGGGTTTACTCAATCGCTTAAGGCGCATGCCGGGATGGTCCCTTTGTTTGCAGTCCCAGGAATAAATGTAGCGTAAATCGTTGGCTTGCGAGTGAGATATGTCGGGTCGGTTTTTCAGGTCTTGGGAATATTCTAAATGGTTAACACCTTCCTACATTATTAAAATTTACAATTTTCTAGGTTGGGAAATATCTTTATATTGTAAACATTTTAGTAAAACTGAATTGATCTTTTCCCGTTTTTAATTATATTTTTTACTAAATAGATTGATAATACATTATTTTATTATTGCTAACTTTCTTATTATTACTATTATGAAATACACGTAAAATCATTTTACCATTTTCTTTCAATGTTCTCCGTTTCTCTTAGGACCTGAACTTTTGACTTGATGTGTTTTCGCTTGTATGCTGACGAGACTCCCTCCCTGTTTAGTTTTCATTTAGGAGTATTTCAGAAATACGTACGCAATCATAGTTTCTACTAAAACCTCTTTGAAACAATTAGAAGTACATATTAATACTTCACCGATTTAAACAATCTCTATCTAATCCACTTCAATATGTAACTGGCCTAGTCAAAGAAAGATAATTTCTCTAAATTTTGAGGTGACATTCTCGGGGCGGTGGACAGACCAGTCGTGGCTGGTGGAGAGTGCGGGCTGGTGCGGGGGCTACGACGGATCGGGGGAGTGCAGTGGGCAGCTTATCGCTCCACACGGGACTGCTCAAAAACTTTGCCGTGAAGCATTCCCGTCAGCGAAGGGCATTTTTTCTATGTGCATTGAGACCCTCTACTAGACAGCTGTGTAAAAAGGAGGAGCTGTGGTACTGTGAGAGTAGTCTGGTTTGAAAAATCTAGGCATGTGTGCCTCGTAGGCTTCAATACATTCTGCAATATTACACTAATTAATTTTTCTTACTGTATCAGTCAGGTAGACTCGCCTAGTCAGTGTACCTTTCATTTTGTGTTATCATAGCAATGCAAGAGTTTTGTGAAATTGTTTAAGTTTTTTGTATTCTTTGACAACTCTGAGTCCGATGTTTAAGGTACGAAGTTATGCAATCTAGGGCAATACCACACGAGGCCAATTCCATACGAGGGTAATTTTGAGAGCAAGACGTTATGGTCAATAACGTCAAAAGCTTTCGAAAGATCTAAGAAAATTCCAATGGGTACTTCATTTTGATCTATTGATGAAGCAACATCGTTGAGAAAACAAGAAACGGCAGTTTCCCTAGATTTTGATTTTCTAAAACCGTGTTGTGAGTCTGAAAACGCTTTGTTTTTCGTGAGAAAAGTTTCCATTCGTGAGTAGAAATGCCTGTCTCTATAATGTTTGAGAAAACTGACAAAAGAGAAATTGGCCGGTAATTTTTAATTTCATTTTTGGTCCCCTTTTTAAAATGTGGCTTAATTTTTGCTGTTTTGAAAATATCTGGAAATATTCCTGTATGTAAAGAATCATTGAAAATGTGAGTTAACGGATGTATAAAGGCAGGTGCACAAGTTTTTAATAAACAATCCGGAAATTTATATAATCCAGATGAATATTTATTTTTTAGTTCACTATTCTGAGGATTTCGTTGGGAGAAGTTTCGGAAATAAACATCATATTGGAGATGTTTTGGGAAGCGTAAGATATTGAACTTTGTGGTTTTAATCCCTTCGTGAGATTAGACGCAACTATAGAAAAGTGTTTGTTGAAGAGATTGGCTACTTTTTCTGGATTACTCGTTTTTCTTTTATTCTCCTTTAAAATAACATTCTCTACAAGGTATCGAGATGATGTGGTTGTATTTTTTACGATATCCCACATTCCTTTTGTTTTGTTACTAACGCTCAAAATGTCTTGACTATTTTTCATTACTCATATAAGTTTATTAAGTTCCCGAAGTACAGGATATTCGAAGCGGGCGACTACGTTTGACGACACGTTTCTCAAAAAATTCTCATATTTTCGAAAAATTCTAAACGATCTTAATTGAACTTTTTTTGGAAGAATAAGTTTATTAAGAAATTAGTGGTGCTACAGATGGCGGACTTTCCCATATTAGTTTTATATTTCCTTTGGTCTCGGCTAGCACTGGTCCCATACTCTTGCCAGCTGTCATCTATCGCCGTCCAAAGTATATTTTTTATCTTTTCTTAGTTTTTCGTTTTCCTAGAATTAGAATGGAAATATTCAATTACGAACGTTAAAGGACAGTAAAACCTCGTCCTAAAGGGCAATTTATTTTTTTTAATTTTTAGCCATTTTTAAGAAAACGGCGTTGAGCGCTACTGTGAATTCAAACTTTTAAGCTCTTTTTTCACAGAAAATGTTTGAGCTTTCGAAAAACATCATAAGAATTCATTTGGCGTACATCAACTGACAAATACAATTGTATTAACAAATTTCTGGAAATGTGTGTATTAACGTCGTGAGAGATGTTTCATAGAAGTTTGAACCAAAAAATTTGAGGTCTTTATGAGAAACTGGCGTTTGAGCACTTCTACATTGCGGAATTTAGAGCTAGTTTTGACAGGGAAATGTTCAGTTTTCGAGAAAATTTACTTGGCATTATTTAATGAACATGTACTCAAAAATATAATAATGTGAACAAATCGACGCTAATGTAACGACGTGAGAGGCAAGTAAAAAATTTTGTTTTTGTAATTTGTGAAAAAACAAAAGTAAGAGCGAACTGGCGTTTATGTCATCTCAAAGAGTACATTAAGCACTATTTTTGCCAAAAGTTTAAAGAAAAAATCTGGAACCGTTTTTGAGAAAATTTTGTTTTTGTAATTTTTTAAAATTGAGCTCACAGCACGCAATATTAGGCAAAACTACTAGAATTTTCAAAACATTTACAGGAACGTAATGAAAGAACTCACCTTGGAGAACAAATTTTATTTGAAGGAAAAATCTCGATCTTTAATTTTGTAGTTGTAGGAGCACGTCGGAGAAAATTCAAACTTTAGAAAATTCAGATTTAACTGTGAAAATCGGAGTTATACCACTTTAATAAGTGTATTTCACTCTACTCTCACAAGACATTTTCAGAAAAAATGTGGAGCTGTCTTGGAGAAAATTTTGAAAATATCCGGGGGGCTTCCTGTAAAGTACCCCCAAATTTTAAAGAATACTTTTCAAAATCAAGCTTTGGCTGGACCCCGATCGACAGACCCACTTTTTTAATTTGAAAATATTCTACGTATGGTCTTGGCGCTAATGGTGTTCAGACGAACGGGCAGACAGATATACAGACGTTTTGCTTTCAACTGGTTTTTTCGCTATCAAGGAACCACAAAACAGGGATTCTGGTCTACAACACGTGTTAGGGAGTTCCTTTCTTAATTTGGCAACTGGTTTTATTCGTTTTTTTCGTTATCAGGGCCCGACAATAAATGTTTTTCCCGAAAATTCGCCTATTATCGCGAAGCATCTTATAACTTCCCATACTACGTATATACGTATGTATACAGGAATTTAAAAATGTATCTTGACAATATTGTAGTTGAAGGAAGACGTCGATTACTTTTATTTTTTAACTTTTGAAAAATCAGATATTTCAACACCTGACTATCACTATTCTCTTAAGCGTGCATTAATCAATCTCAGGTACAAATTTAATCAAAAAATTGTGGGCCGTTTTTGAAAAAAAATACGTTTAAAGAAAATTGTCTATGGTTGACACACAATTTCGCATAAAATACTCATGTCTTCGAAAATTGAATATAGTATTTTGTGGTCGCTAGAATGATGTCATATTACATTAACCGGTCGCTAGAAGTCTCCACCGGATATCGTCTGAATTCGACATAGCTATTGTAGTGATACCGAATATATTACGGTTAGTTGCGCGCCTAAGAATTACTCCGCGTCGCACGACAGCGAGGGTCAGCCGACGGCGCCAGGACGGCGGCGGCTGCTCGCCGCCCCCCTTTACCTTTTTTTGAATCTGTCACGGCCACGTGTCCCGGAGCTTGGGTGGTCGTTTCGTGCGCAAGGCACCCCCGGTATTTTTCCGCGACGCTCAGAGCCCCCCCCCAGCCTCCCTTGAGATTTCCAGCCCCTCACACCCCCAGCCATTAATAACTGCCCCTATTTGACGCAAAATTGAAGAGAGAGGGAGCGATAGCCACCTTTCTCTCATTTCTCGGCCTCAAAAACACCCCACGATTGGGCAGAAATAGTTTGAGACGCACTACCCTTGCACCAATAGCCGCCGGAATTAGGCAATGTTCTGGAAGGTTCCAGAATCTTGGGGATAATTTTGGTGGGGGAAAGAAGCTTCGTGGGACTTCGAAGCAGGCGACGCGAGGAGAGAAGCGAAAGAGTTGCGTTCGGGGTAGGACGCGAGTAGCGGTCAAGGGGGGACAAGTTGCCTTTGTGGTGGCACTAGGTGCCGGAGACAGAGTTCGGTTCGTATTGGATGGACTTATAAAAAACATTGAGTTTTCTTGGGAGAATTTGTGCAAGTCTCCTTTAACAATTGTAGACCGCGGGGCTGTGTGACGGACAATTGACAGTGAATTGTGCTGTGTTAATATCCGACTTGTGCTCGAATTCGGGACTTTTTTCGTGAGATTATCAGATGATTCACGAACTCGCTTCGATCTCCAAAATACAGTGTGATAGATCGAGAGTGAGGAGATCATTCGTTCGAGCAAACATTACCTAATCATTCACAACATTGAGCGGACGGCGCTGTGTGTTGGGCCAGCCCCAGCAGCCCCCTCGCTGCATACCTGGTTCAGTCCTGCGCACCCCACCCGAGTTCCGGCGCCTCATCGCCCGTGACGACCCTCGCAGTCAGCTGACGGTCCGAGGTTATTCAACTTTGGTGGGTTGTGCAAGCCGCCTTGCGGAGGCAGTATTTATTTTGCTTTTGTGGTGCGCCCGTGGTCGAAAGTCATAAACTGTGTGGCGAACAATTTTTGCTAATTACCTTTCGACGAAGAGAGATTCCCCGGCCGCGCTTGGCCGCCAAGAGGGAATTTGCGCAAGGAGAAAATCTTTGTCTTTGTAATTGTATTAATTTGTATTTCTTAATTTTAACTTGTGTGTGTGCATGACATGTTTTTTTTGATTTGAGGTAAAGGGGAGCATGCTCGCCGACATGATTGGTACCAGTTCATTCGTGATTTATTACTGAATAAATCCCCTATGTTGTTATATGAATGCAATGCTTCTCATTTGACCCCGACCGCCAGCTTCCTCCATCATCGCCATTTCAGGCCAGACTGTCTATCGACTGAGCGAGCCGGCTACCCGTCCGAGGCGCCCAACCGAAGACGAAGGGTAGTCGCACTATTTAGGAAGATAAAAAAGTGCAGAATCGTAAATCAATTGCCGGAACTCGAACTCTAAGACCTCCCAGTCAGATATAGCATAGCAGCGATATCAATTGTGCCCTGAGCCACTTCAGCCTGTCCGCGCAGACTGAGAGCACAGGTCCTTAAAAGCGAGGAGTCTTTCGCTTACGCAAGGCTCTTCGCGGTTATCCTCCGTCTAAGCGACCGCTTTTAAAATTCCATTTCGATTTAAGAATTAGGAGAAGGATCCGCGCGTGGGCGCGCACTCCAGACCTCGTTAATGAAAGCGCCGTGGGGACGGTCGTTATTTGCAATGTCGGTCTCGTTTTGGTCTTGATTAAGGGGTCGCCACGTTCTCAGGATAATTCACCGCACGCTGGCGAATTTCCATCGCGAATTGGCCTACCCGACGCCGCCTAGTAGGCCTAAACACCGAGAGCGCGTAAACGGTTGTTTGTAGTGAAACATTTTTATTTCCATCAATGGAGGGTTCGCTTGTTAAAAACCCGTATAAAGAACAGATAATTAAATATGTAATAATACGAGTAATAACAACAATAATAATAATAATAATAATAATAATAATAATAGAAAATTGTATTAAGAAACTAACAGCATTGCATCCGTATCTAGCAAAGGCTATTAATAAAATTTTAGAAAATTCAAAGGAACTCCCGGAATGGCTCACACGCGGCATCACGTATCTGCCACCCAAAGAGGGAGACAGCTCTTTGGCGAAGAACTACAGGCCAATTACTTGTCTGCCAGTACTGTACAAAGTTATAACTTCAGCCATAGCTGACAAAATGTACAGACATCTAGAGAAGAATCATAATGAAAGCTGAACAAAAAGGATGTCGTAAAAGTTATTATGGCTGTAAGGAAATCTTGCTACTGAATAAAGTCATCTTGAATGATGTAAAGGAAACGAAAACGTAATTTGAGCATGGCTTGGATTAACTACCAAAAAGCCTTTGATAGTGTACCACACGATTGGATTTTGAAGTCCCTGGAGATCTATCGATTTCATCCTAGACTTATTGAATTTTGCAAGACTAGCATGAAGTCGTGGAGTATCAGGTTACTAATACAGAGCAGAAAGGAAGCAGTAGAAACCAGAAGTATTCAGATCAACAGGGGTATTTTTCAAGGAGATTCACTATCCCCTCTGCTATTTTGCATTAGTTTGATCCCCCTATTTAGAGAGTTGTCGCAAGCTGACTTTGGTTACAAGCTCCATGGTGATGAAAGGCCAGTATCACATTTGTTTTACATGGATGATCTGAAAGTGTTTGCTAAGAATGAAGCGATTCTCTCCCAAATGCTGTCTGTCGTGAATGACTTCAGCAATGACATCTGCATGAAGTTTAGTCTTGAAAAATGTGCAAAAATTAATTTAAAAAGAAGGAAACTGACAACGTCACAGAGCGTTGAAGTTGATATGCACACTGTGATTCAAGATCTTGAGCCAGGTAAAACTTACAAATATCTGGGCATTGAAGAATGTGAAACTATCTCGAACGACACAATGAAAGAGAGAATTCGCAAGGAGTATTACAGAAGAGTGAGACTTGTCCTGCAGTCCCCTCTGAATTTCAGGAATAAAACATCAGCAATAGGTAGTTTGGCGTTGCCTGTAGCCGAATACAGTTTCGGACTAGTAGAATAGACTGAATAGGAAATTCGCATCATGGATCGAAAAACCAGAAAACTGCTTACAATGCATCATGTTGCCCACCCTCGATCTGATGTACATAGACTTTATGTGTCACGTAAGAAAGGAGGAAGAGGCCTCAGACAAATTGAAGCCTCCTGGCACAATGCAATAGTTGTAATGGGAAAGTATGTAGTCAGTCATCAAGGTGACCCTCTAATGAGGCAGGTCATGAAATCTGACCAAAGAATGAGAAACAGAGGCATTGTTAGTGTAGCAAAAAGCACTGCAAAGAAAACTATGCAAGACACGTCAAATAACACAGACACTGAACTTCTGGTACAATTAAACATGAAATGTGAGACACAAAAAATGTTAAAGTCGTGGAGGGACAAACCCCTCCATGGACAATATCTAAAAAGAATGGACAAGGTGCAGATCAATAAAATCAATCATTTTTGTAACTTAAAAGGGGAAGAATGAAGCGAGAATCAGAAGTATTTCTAGTAGTTGCTCAAGATCAGGCGTTGAGAACACGACATTATGATAAAGCGGTTCTCAAAATTTCCCAAGATGACATATACCGAATTTTTCAGGAGCAAGTAGAAACCATTGATCATATTGTCTCAGCTTGTCCAATTCTAGCAAAGACCGAATACTTAAAAAGACACGACAGGGTGTGTAGTTACCTCCACTGGCAGATCTGTACCGCCCTCGAAGCTCCGAACACATGCCCCAAGTGGTACGAACACTCACCAAAACCGGTGACATCGGTTGGATTGTGTACAATATTGTACGACCAACAAATTCAAACGGATCGCACGATAGCAGCAAACAAACCGGATATTGTTATCCGGGATTTTGAGGAAAAAATCGTGTCTACTTGTGGATGTTGTTGTGCCTTGCGATCAAAATGTCGTAACCAAGGAGGCAAAGAAACGTCTTAATTACAAGAGTTTGGAAATCGAGAACAGCCGAATGTGGGGCGTAAAAGCACAGGTCGTACCGATAGTTATCGGAGCTCTGGGATTTGTTCCGCAAAATTTGTGTAAGAACTTGGCTAAACTTTCAGGTCATTCAAAGGACTAGGAAGTGCAAGAAATTGCTTTACTTTGGCACAGCTCACATTTTGCTCAAAGTATTGTAGAGGAAACGACAGTCCCTAGATCTGCTTCCTTAGATAGCTGGTTGCAACCTGGAGTAGATTTTATATTCAGCCGACTCATAACATCTGTAGTCGTGATATGAAGCAATAATAATAATAATAATAATAATAATAATAATAATAATAAAGTTATCCAGCATACATGCAGTGGTTGCCCATTCTTGGCTCAGACTGAATACTTGCAACGGCATAATAATGTAGCGAAAGTAGTTTACCAAGCGCTTACAAAGAAATACCATAGGCTTGATGTAGAGTAATAATAATAATAATAACGCTTTATATTTGGAACCAAATTCTGCCAGTGTACATTATAATGGTATATTTTTGTGTAAAAGAAAGAAGCCATTACTCGATCTCGCATATGACGCTTCCGCAGATGACACCGTTGTCACGCAGCGCGTAAAAAAAATCCATTTAGCTCCTTCTATGGCTTTCACAAAGACGTATCTGGTTTGTGGTACCGACTTCGAGAAGAAGTCGCGTTTACGAGAGCTTACTCTGCCTCAATATGAAGAATTCGTAGACTTTGTAAGTGCTCGTTAAATGTTATCATGCTCACAGGAGAGTATTTTGTTGCAAAAATCCCGCGGATTTTAACCTGCGTTGTCCATGAGTTCGACACAGTACCTTCGTCGAAGATGTATACAACTGTTATGAATTTGAAACACTCATAATTGTTGCAAACTTCATTTTATTATTTCTAAATCGTAGTGCGAATTCACCATCTAGCAGTACGCACAAAGTATCTGCATACCAGAACACTGCAGCTGCATTCCTAATACAACAAACTAGTTTTTTAAGTTCCTTCGCGTACATGCACCTATCATTTTTATTCCTTATCAATTTTGCCATCAATCTATTTTTGTTTTTTTGTTTTTTAGTAAAATGTTTGTAATTTTTTTAGTAAATTATAGTTGCTAAAAATACTGATGACGCGAACTGAAAACTAGTTCTGGTTCTAGTATAATTTTATTTTGAAAATGTAGTTTTTGTTGTTTACATTTTTATCTTTACATTAATTGTTTATTTATTTTCATTGATCCCTATTAACTTCTATCGCTAACAAATCTAACGTTAAAGAACGCAGCATCATTACCTTGTACAACTCGTACTTCTTAATGTACTCAATACTTTTGAGACCAATTTTACATTTTTTTATACTTTTCACGTACCCTCGGACTAATATATTTTTACAATATATTTATACTCCAGTTTTTGAAAGAACGCATTTCCACACTTTACGAATCTAATTAATAGAATGTTTACATGTTCAGGTTAATCTGAAGTTACAAAAAGGGTTTTGTCGTTTTAAATATCCTACAGCTTGAGCTACGGTGCCTGTCATATCTTTTGCAAAGAGCTTTTTGTGTTAATACGTTTGTTTTTGTGAAATATGAGCTTTTGATGTGCTAGCCCATTAGCTAAAAGAAAGATATACAACCAAACATGTCGAAGCTTATCCGATAAGAAGAAGCTCTATCCCTCTTTTGACACATCGTTAGAGCGAGTTTGCCTCGCCACATTGTAGTGTTATAAATCACGGTATTTCATAAAATCAACTAACATCTTGAGATAATGCTTATGGCATTCAGTATGAAGTTGAATCTGCCACCATTACCAGATTCCAGCGCAAGCAAAAAGTTTCATGTACTCGTACATGGGGTTATGGTAGTCATTATTTTTGCAAAGTTTCTTCAAAGGAATTTCTTCGATCTTCTTGCTCTACTTATATTTCAAATGTAAAAAAACAGAGTACAAATTTTCAGTGATTAAATAATATTCACCAGAACCACTAAGCTCTTGAAATATTTTAGGAGTAGGTTTTGATTTTTTTTTTAGAAAACAACAGTTCGGGTATTTACGTTTCTATGCATTAATGGAGCATTTTTTCTCGTATTATATTTGAAAAGCAACTGTACGTTGAATTATGTGTGAGGCGCAATATTCGACGTACGCCTGAACAGTGACGTGAGTTACACAATCAATGGTTGTTCGGAAAAGAATTACGGGTTTCTGTGAGAAAAAATGAAAAACGAGAAACAGCAAACCCCTCGTCATCTCTGACGAAAACCAAGTGCGAGAAGTGCAACGAAAAAATGTTAAAAGTGAGTTTTCTTTACAATATACAAGATATGATAATGTTTCTAAACAGTGCATATTAAACAAAACAATAATATATACAAATATTTTAATAAGTGATGTTTCAAATTTGTGTTGGTTTGAATCAAAATTCTCACAGTAGTTAAAGTTGTAGAAAAAAGATTTCATTAAGATTATAATAAAATAAAAACCAGGAATTCTAAGAACCTATTAATAGCAGAAAACAGTACTGCGGTTACAATCAAAACCTGTAAGATGGTCGAAATTGAAACAAAGTTACTTTTATGGACTTCAGGAAAGTGAAACAATGCGCGCCTTGAAGCAGCGGGACACCGACTGTGGAAAAAGAGGCGATCGGTGAACGTGAAACAAAAGAGCTCCGATAGCGAATGCAAATACTGCGGGCGAGTCGCAAACCAAGGAGCGAGTCTTCGCCTTCGAGATGGGGGATATGTAAGGCTAGGGAACAAGACGGCATGCAGTTAGTGTTTACGTAGGCATTAAGGTAAAACTCGTGCAATTAAATTAGGAAATTGCCGGCCTGGATAGCCGAGGTCGTTAAGGCTGAATGTCCGTCGTCGTCTCAGCTCGAAAGGTCGCGGGATCGAATCCCGCTTCGGGCATGGATGTTTGCCGGCGTTTGTGTTATTCTCAGTGTTCTCCCAACAATTCCCTCCACAGTTTTAAAATTACAATGGTCACAAATGACCAAGATGTTGAAAAGCGATCTGAATAAATAATAAAATCTGAATAAATAATACAAAAAACGAGACCAACAGTGTGAGTAAACCGTGAACGACAAAGAAAAAGATTTCATCACTTCTTACAAACAATGAAAGACAATGGAAGCAAAGTAACCCAAGTACAATGTGAAAATGTATAATCAAACTGAGAAAAGGAGGGTGCAAAACCCAATAAACATAAGTGACTGTACTGCGACAGAGACCGAGGTACTGTAGTGATTGTACAAATGCCTTCAAATGAATGTGCCTTGAAAACTGCCACAAATGAGGCAATTATAAGGGTGTACAATGTAGGCTTTGAGACAATCATAAGGGCGCCCGCCAAAACTTCAAACTCAAATAAACATGTGTGCAACTAAACAGAAAAGCTCTTCAACGGAGCAGGCCTTCTAAAACTGTGAATTGCATACCCCCATCAACTAAACAAGTATTATCTGTTACTCATGTTTATTTCAAAACAAATCAGTGACATTCATCGCACAACCGCTCAAATCGAAAACCCAGACTACCCAAAAGGTCAGACGGTTTTTATGAACCCAACATACGAAAGGGGGCGATCTAGTGCATCCAATACACGTCCGGTGAATCCACGCGCCAACTCTCAATAGCAAGTACAAACAAGAGGGCGACGGGCGCGACGGCGCAGCGTCCGGTTGGTGACAGAGGACGAGGTGTCCTTTCGGCGACGGAGAAGGCGGCGGCGGCGGGCGGCAGTGAGGGCGCGTTCACACTGTGGTCGCCTTGCGCCAATATTGACCCGGTCCGCTTTCAATTCGTCACGCCGCGTCTCAATATACAGGTTCAATTCCGCAGGAAAATACTCCATCATTCGATCTCTCGTTTCCAAGGATCGAAAGAGATGGAGTTGCGTTAACCCAGTTCGAGGCGGAACCTTACCTGAGTCTCCGCTTCAAACGTGAAACACAAAAAGCACATTATGTTCAATGTAAATAAAATTGATAATAAAACGGTGTTTGGTGGCAAATATCTTGTAAATAGCTCAACCGACTTTAATGAGTTTTGAGACATGTAAAGATGTATCAACTTAGGTTCTTTCCAGGTCACATTGATCGCCGCCCGTGAAAGAGTAGTGATAATCTAAATTAATTGCCTGGTGTCGCAAGGCGAAGAAGCATGAGGAAGATCGAGTCGTGGCAAGGCGAGGTAAAGCAAGGAGAGACAAGGCAAGGCGAGGGAAGGTGGGACAGGGCGAGGAAAGGTGAGACAGGACAGGACGAGGTAAGGCGACGCAGAAAGAGGCAGGGTGAGGAAAGGTGATGCAGGGCAAGGTAAGGCGTCGCAAGGGGAGGAGGGGCATCACAGAATGAGACAGGGCATTGCAGAGTGATGGACAGAGCGAGGCAGGGCAGTGTAGGGCAGGGCATGGCGAGGCAGGGAGGGAAGGGGAGGGAGGGGCAGGGCTAGGTAGGGCAACGCTTGGTGAGATAGTGCGGTGCAGAGCGAAGAAGGATGGAATAAGGGGAGGGGGACAAAGAGGGAGGGGAAAATCGAGGCAAGGTGAAGCAACGTGGGGCGGGGCACTTAGAAGGCGGGGAGGCTGGGCGTGGCGGAGAGAAGAGATTTCAACGAACGTGAGACCTGCACCATTGTCTTAAGCGTTATTTATAATATCTGGGGCCAAAATTTAATCAATAAACCTTGTGCGTTTTTGAAGAAAAACATGTTTAGAAAAATTAAAATTGCATGTTTGGTACAAAACTACGAAGAACCTACCCATATTTTTGAAAAATTCAACATTATTTGAAAATCTTTTTTTGATGAAGACATTTGATTCTGAAATTTGATATTCATAATTGTAGTTGTTGAGAAACTCCGGAAAAATTTGCAGTTTTCGAAAAACCAGGGTTTTTATTGAAAACGACCACCATTATCTTAATCCTTTCGCTGCTACGGACCCCATCCAGCGGTCGCCGCCTTGTGTTGACTTATCGCGGCGGTCGGCGACCACTGTGTGAGGCGCATTTTCCTGGTTCCGAAGGGCGCGTGCTGGCTGGGTATCAACCAATGTTTCACTCCATTTTGCAGTTCAGGAATGATATTTTTCGGTAATTTGCACTGTATTTTGATAGAATTTCTTAGTTTTATTAACAATGAATGGTATTAAAGACTCCGTGAAAAAATACGAAATTCAATATTGAACTTCGTTCCTTGACCCCGTTTTGTTCACGAAAGAAGGCAATATTCGTATAGTTATTCATATAAATGCATAACTACGCTTGTAAAATATGTATGTAAGTGGGCCTCATGTAAAATAACCCCCAGAAATTATATATATGCTTCAAGTTCTAGGGATAGCCACATCAGCCAGATCGATTCGTGACTATACATGGAGAACATCGGCTGAATTGTATAGTCGCTGGCGTTGTTCAGACGGACGGATTGACGTTTTACCGTTAATCGACTTTTTGGTAACAAGGACCCACAAAACATGGATTCTAGCTACATCATGTTTTAGAGGATTTTTTTCTAAATTTAGCATCTGGATTTATCCACTTTTTCGGTACCAGGACCCTGTAATAAGTTTTTCTGCCGAAAATTCTCGGTTTTCCGTTGCACGATTACATAACATTGTTGGCACAGTTTTATCACCGGTGATGAGACGTGGATCTTTGAGTTAGAACAGGGCACAAAGGGGCAGAGCGCGGAATGGCCCATCTCAGAGACTTCGCGCCCCAAAAAGGTTCGCATGAGAACATCGCTCGTGAAAGTATTGCTTATTCCCTATGTTTACAAAAAGGGGATTGTTGACAGTGAGTTCGTACCTCCTGAATACACCATAAACGTCCAGTTCTACACACAGTGGCTAAAGAGCCTCAACAACAGGGTCACTTGCGTCCGAAAGGAGATCAGCGCTTCGAGGTAACTTCGCCATGACATCGCGCCGGTCCACATCGCCTTCGTTCTTGCAGTCTACTTGTTCCACATTGGTAAGGCAACGCTCCCATAGCCGCCCTATAGTCCCGACCTTACTTTGGTGGACTTATTTTCGTTCTCCTGGCTGAAAAGGATCACGAAGAGATTTCAAGACTTTATACGACATCGAAGCGAGTACAACGAGGTCTCTAAAGGACTTCGCCGAAGACTTTCTGGGAGCGTACGAGGCATAGAAATCGTGCAGGCAAAAATGTATCGACTCACAAGGGACATACTTTGAAGAATTTTATGTTTCCTTGCCTATCAGATTGATACATTTTTTTAAATGCGACGCATTACTTTTGAGACATACTTTGTAAATATAAAGAATCACCAAGCTAGAGTACCATTGCTTCGCGTTACTTATGCTACTCTTCTGTTATCTTTCCTATAAGGCACCTCTCGACCCCTTGTGCTTTCAACTGCAAAGCTATTATGTCATTCATTCCCATATCTTCCCTTGTCTTTACTATTATTATTTTCTTCTTCTATCACATCTTATATTGTTTATTTTCTCCTTTGCATTTTCATTTTCATCTGCCTGGATGACATTGACAAGGATAGGAGTCGTTTTTGTCTCCTTAGGAGAAAGAAAACCCCTAAGGTAAATGAAGTCTGGCCAGAGGTTTTGAGGTAGGTCTACCACTGGTCAAACCTGCATACCGTGTGGTAGCCTTAGCAGGTAAACCGTTTACTAAATTCCTTAAATTCTAGGCATCGTTCAACAAAAATGTACTTTGGAATTCTTTTCTTTCTCAAAATATCAAAATTGCCGTAATTTCTAATCGAAATGACATCAGATTTTGTTTGTTAGCTCCAATTTTTAAGATTACTAATTCTAAGTAGAAATATTGAAAACACTTTGGAATTCTTTATATTCTAAAAATATCTAAAGTACGCTAATTTTTGGTCGAGAATAATGAATGTGATAGTCATCGGTTAGTAGGTCTAACACCAGTTTTATGGCTTCTCTATCCTCAAATAAAAGATCTTATTTACGTGAACATATTTAATATCGTCTCTTTTTACTGGTCGCTTGTGCTCCTTTTCTAAGTCTTCTCTTGTCACTGTCTTACACATTCCTTCGTTTCATTCTTAATGGAATATCTCTTCATTTTCGTCACAGCATCGAAGTTGTGGGGGAAAATGACCAGGTGAAAATGAAGGAAATTAAGTTTAGGTGACATATTTCAGCTAAATCGATGGTACTTTTCTAAAAGATTATTCACAATCACAACGACCTATTCACATCTTTAATCTTTAAATGCCCCTATGATGCTTTTTTCGTGGCTCTGGACAACTTGATCAAAGATTATCTTCAAAAAGTTGCCCAATCTGCGGGCCAATGAAGTTAACTTCTTGAACTTTAGCATTACTGATGTGTGGATATAGTTCCTCTGAGATACTGACAGCTTCTCTGTCGTGTTCCATCTCCTTCACAAAGTTTGTCATTAATCCAAGTTTTATCTAGAGAGGGGACAATATAATTTTGCTTCTCTTTGCAACGGGTCATTCTTCTCTGGACATTCCACTCCTAGGCATTTGTCTCCCCGCGGCATAGATGTTCCCTTGGGTGTCAGACCTTTATCTTGTAGTGAGATACAACATGCAATAATGATGATGAGTATGAGGTGCCCAGGACTTATTCACATATAATTGCATCCCAAAATAGCCTTTCTATTTGGATTAATTCGATGTTTCTCTATGTGAGTGAAATAGATGGTCACTTAAAGGTAAGGAAGAAGAATTACGAACCTGGGTAACGGAAAATAACGTAGATATTATATAAGGGTGACTTTTTAATAGTAAGAAACCAAAACGCCCAAAATTGGAAAACTCCAAATATATTATATCATTACTAAATACAATAAGAAGCGTAGGCTAAACTATAAAAGAAAATTATGCGTGATTTTGCTTGTTTCAATGACTTTAAAGTTATGAATACTTCCTTTTCACACAAAAGTATACTGAGTACCCATAGCGCGTGGACAGAATAGCACGTTTGATTACCTCTTAGTCAATCTAAATGAAGAGAGCAGTGACATTTTAATAAAGATGTGAAAGATATAGCAAATATTCAAGTTATTCTACATGGTTAATTCCTCCCAAACTATAAACGGTTATGGTCAGAACCTGGATATGAAAACTACGAATAGCCCATAGAAATACAAACGGAAAATAGATGAACTTGAAGATGTCTTAAGAAAATTAAAAATGGAAAAGCTACTGGAAGCGATGGTATTAAAGGGAAAATAATCGAATGTGTCTCAGAAAATTTAAAGAAACCCCTCTTACTCAATTTATTTGAAAGAATTTACTTATACCTAATGAGTTACAATATGAGTAGTAATATCTTAAGAAAGGGAACCGTAGGTCCTATGAAAAATTAGAAAAATTCACCCATTAAATGTCGTTTACAAAATATATTCAAAAGCACTCGAAAAGAGAATAAGCAATATTACGGAGATCTTGTTATTAGAACAAAATGAATTTAGGATTATGAAACAGAATTTAATACAATGACGCATCGTCTTTGTATTACATTACAATAATACATTCATGTCTCGTAATACATGCTCTTCATGTATTACTCCAAACCTTTTGTCATGTTAAGCATAAACACTCTTTTTAATGTCCTACAACATACAGGTCTCTCATATCATGTTATTTCAGTCAGTAGGATTATGTAAAAGAGACAAGATAGTAAGAGACAAGTTATAAACCAAGGAGTTAGACAAGGACGTAGCCTTTCCCTCATTATTATTTACATTATATTTAGATGAAGCATTTAATATGTAGATATCCAGACTAAAATCTGATAACCATGACATGGGACAATGAAGAAATCTAATGACCTTACTATTGGCTGATGATAAAGTTGTAATTCGAAGTCATGAAAATATTCTACAGAAAGCACTGTTTTTAATACATATGATAACTGAAATGTACACTGAGGAGACAAAAGTTATGAAATACGTTCTAATACTGTGTCGGATCTCCTTTTGCTCAGCGAAGTGCAGCAACTCGACGCAGTATTGACGCAAGTCGTTGGACGTCCCCTGCGGATATATCGAGCCATGCTGCTTCTACAGCTGTCCACTATTGCGAAAGTGGTGCTAGTGCAGGATTTTCTGCACATAGATCTTGATTATATCCCATACATATTCAATGGGATTTATATCGGACAATCTGGGTGGCCAAATAATTCCCTCGAATTGTCCAGTATGTTCTTCAAACCAATCGAGAACGTTATTGTGACCCGGATGGCGAATTGCCATCCATAAAAATTCCATTGTTGTTTGGGAATATAAAGTCTACGAATAACTGAACATAAACATTTCCAATGAATGGTCGGTTCAGTCCATTCCATGTAAAAACAGCCCACACCATTATGGAGCTACCATGCTAGCACAGAGCTTTGTTGAACAACTTAGGCCTATGGCTTCGTGGGGTCTGCACCCCACTCGAAACCTACCACCAGCTCTTACCAAGTAAAATCAAGACTCATCTGACAAAGCCACTGTTTTCCAATCGTCTAGAGTACAGTCAATACGTAAAGAATCTTGAAGAGAATCTTGCAATATCACCCACAAAGTCGATGAAATCCTGACCGCCCGAAAAAGAGATGGGGTGGCCAGATGGAAACGGAGACATAGCTAGCAGTGTCTAGATAGAGGAGGGAGACGAATATCGGCTGTTTCTTATCATCAAATAATACATTGCGTTCATTATTATTACGTTCATGACTGATACTAATGTTCATCAATAAAAGTGCTAACCAATGTAAAATTTTCGTTCAAATCTTTCGTACTGTATGTACATTATTTTAATTGCAAAGCTCCTAATAATACTGTGCAAATATTAGTATTTTATCGCAGATGGAGGAAGTGAACTTAATAACAACCTGAAATAAGAAGCTAGTAAAGAGTGTTAGACTTTGGCGGACGAATAAAGGTGACAATAGACCTGACACTGACGAGCACTGACGTTTGAAATGTGTATGTCATAGATGCTTTTCTACGATGGAGAGTTACAAATAAACTCTTGAAATCATTTATTACATGTAAGTAGCCATGTTGATTCATGCCGTTTCTTTTACGTTAAAATAATTAACAATTTACGCGGCCTAGTCTACGACGACAAAATATAGTTTTCAATCAACAAGAAATACACGGAAATGGTTTACACAATTTCCTGTTCCCAGAGCAACCAATTCTGGCTTTTTATTCCAAGGTCCAATGGCAACAAGGCATTTCAATCGGGACAATCCATGGTTTCAAAAAGACGTTATTTTGTGTCACGTTTGGAACACTGCGTCCTTCACTTTCAGGGGACTATCATCATCTTTTTCTTCTTCTTACTCTGCCGCCCAACACGGCAGTGCGTTGACGGTGAGTGATAAATGGAAGCTCAGATTTAGGAAACCTCCCCACCTTCTTTCCTTCGCAAATCCCGACGCCTGCTTTTCTTACACCCGAGTCCTGGGTCATTGATAACACATTCATATCTATCTCTATCTCTTTTACGTCCGACCCGCACTGTTATTAACATGGTCAACATCCCTCTCCCGTAGCACGCACAATCTATTTACTCACCATGCAACGTTATTATGATTTAATCAATAATAGTCCGAAAAACTCAAAATATAAGATTAGACCAATGTACTGTTAACTGAAGAATTAGAACGGGGTAAAAAGTTATAAGGAACGTAATACCGTCTTTCCTTTTATGCACACACAATATAGGTACTCGTCAACCGAAATCTAAGTTTTCAGAAGTCATGTTGTGATATCTGTCGTGGATCAAACGAAGCATCCAGTATATTTTGAAACGAATCAATATATCAACAGCATCTAGCAACAGTATTTTTAAATAGCGGATTGTGTACGCGACCTAAATGGAGTACGCGGAAAAACCTTGGTGCACGCGCCCAAAATCGGCGTTCTTCTCACCAGAAACTAAAGTACAATAAGGACACACTTTTCTGTTTACCTATTACACAAATCATAAATGTGCAATATCTTCTTCACATTAGTGTGTTTCCTTCGTGTAAATGAAATTTGGTTACGAAGTCATTTGTTCACATAGATGATAAATAATATTATGTATTCTATTAAGTCGTGACCAGATAAAGTTGATTTCAAGTTCTTTTTATTTAATAGTACGTGCATTTTTTAGCACATAGTACAGTTGAATGTCACTTTTAAAAAAATTAGCTTATTGGGAGTTTCAGAAAATATTTTAAGCGAATTAAAAAAAAGAAAGAAAAGTCTGGGCTCTACAAAAGCAAAAGGATGCGCATAATAAAACTTAACGTGGCGCTGTACGTGTCAAAGGACGACCTTCAACGTAGATAAATAGTACTTTTCCACAAGTTAACAGGTCATTTCGAGAGGGAAAAAATCACCTCCGTCTTCTCATCTATCTAGATGAGTTTTCTATTGTTTTTAATGTTATTTTGCCGAGAAATGCTTCGTTTTTGCGCAGCTGTTTCTTGACTATTTCTCGGCTAATATAACATTTTGAAGATTATTCTTATACTGAGTCAAAACTGTGAGGACATTTCTAAGTGTTACCCACGAAAAAAAACAATTCCTCTTGCGAATATAAACGAAGAAAATTCCAAATTCATAAATTGACTGGGATAAAATTATCACAGGTCAGTATCGCGCGCAATCCTACGTTTGCGACGGATTTAATGCTCTCAGAACCTTAGATCGCCATAATTCCAATGCACTGGCTGTTAACAAATGACTCTCAAACGAGTCACCAACAGCGCTTCCAGTCTTAGAAATGCGCCATACGTTGCTGTGTTTACAGAAAGCGACGAATCAAAGTAACTAATGAACACGTCTTACAAACTTCTATACTTCTGAGGCTAAAACAGTTATATATTATTCATTACTAATTTTATTAGAATCACGCGAGTGGTTTTTTTGCCACCTGAAGAGACCTATATTAATATGTGGAATAACGGGAAACATTTTTAAAGAATTATATTGCAGTCAAAAATATCATACAAAACCTTATTCGTTTATTGTAAATTCTAGATTGACGTGTCCGATCCCGAATCCCGTTGCAAACACAAATTCAGATCATTTAGTTAGACTACACAGTAAGAAATTATGCACCTATAAAGTTGTATTTTTGATCAAATATTGTAAGAAAATACACAATCATTTCAATATGCATACATATTGTATTAATACGTACTTGTATTATTGTATTAATTAATCGTTGACATTAAGTACTAAAAATGCTCTAATAGATAACACTGTTACAGAAACACGAGCAAAATAAAGTACACTACAAAACTCTCAAATAATAAAAAGCAATTCTTTGATTTTAAAACAGAGTCAGTCGTTTTCAATTTGTGTTGTGAATGATTTACCGAAAGAGTTGAAATTTGCAAAACAATTACTGATAGTATAAAAATAATTGATATATTCTCCGTCCATGCTCATTTTAACAGACAAACATTCTATTTTCTTAATTTGGCCAACCACTTATATAATGTACTTGTATAGTTTATTAATCTAGTATTTATAATTGAGACTACCGAATTTCGTTTTTAATCGTTTTCTGTAACAACATGGTAACTAATGTTTTTCAAGGTTGTCTGAAGTTTCGTTGGAATTCGTTTAAGAAGTATCCGTTCTGTTGTAAATATAACGGTTAGTTAATGTTAACTATCCTCTCCCAACACGATCCTTATGCTGTCACCATTCATTATGAAAGAATTGATGCAGGAACCAAACTTTTTTTTCTAGAAAATGTTCAAAATAATTTTCCGTAAATGGCATGTTTATCTTGTACGTAATTACAAACTTCAATATTCAATTGCTTTATGTGGTATCCCCGCCCAAATTGTACTGAATTATGTTATTCTAATGAAGATTAGTACTCGATATAAGCAAAACATAATAGAGACTCACCAATCCAAACTAAGATCAAACAAAAACACTGAAGTAAACAAATATACACCAGCTTACAGTAGAGGCGTGCAAATAATGCTTGTTGGATTAATACCTTCCTTTGTAGCTAGTTATTCAGTAGCTTTATTCCTTTGTAGCTCGAATTCTTTTTAATGTATTTGGATTGATATCTCCTTTACTTTACTATTTCTAGCCTGAAGATGGGAAAAATAATACCCCGAATCTTGGCTCGTTAAATTCTGTTATGTTTTTATGATGTGATTACTCCGAACATCTGAATACAAACATTTTTATGATATAAAAACTGTCCGTCGATGAAAAATCTGTGGCAAAATTCAATTAATATTATACTCGTATACTAGTGATAGTACAGACGATTTCCTTTTTTAATGTTTTATACATTTATTTTGTTTGTCGAAGATTCTTTAAGCGTAGTTCGTGTATCTGTGAAAATATTTTTGTCTCACTGAAATTGTGCTCCCTTTGAAACAAAACTTTAATATTTTACATTAGAAAACGTTTTTCAAAACTGCATTTATGTTGAACAACGTCGTAATGCCAAATGCCAACAAATCCATATACCATTATTATCCTTACCTAAGGGACGTCAACAATAAGATCCATTCCGTCTCAGTTGTCATGTCTACCGACATCATCACTATCACTCCTACCACCTCGCCACTTCTCAAAAGATAACCCGTGAAGAGCATCTTACGGAACACTGCATGCTCCGCTAGTTGCTCAAGCAAACATCTAGCGCCTGTCCGGCGAAACACTACAAGAGATTTTCTCGGCGCAGACAGTTCGATTGAGGAGCAGCCTGAGAAACCTTTCAGATGTGAAAGAATTGAGGAAGTAAGAGCGTTTTGAAATATTCGGTTACCTCTTACGATTTTTTTCCTGATATACACCTTCTCAACGCAATGTGCTTTAATGCAGTTTAGGTGAAAGAAAACAGATTACGAATCCCGACGAAATACCAGAAGGATGAATTTCCTTCCGGGCTTACCTACGCTAGTTACATTGCTGCAGATACAAATTTGAATACTGAATGCAAGAGTTTAAAATCGCCTGGATAAGCCTTAGCGTATTCATCGTGAAAATTTTGTAATCATGAAAAGATTTTATTTGCTTGTTTTCCTATTTAGCATTCTATAAATATTAAAGTCAAAAATAAACGAGGAAATATTAGCTCAGTTACATCAAAATTCGAAGTTCGAATTTTAATTTTGTAAGGAAACAGAATTTCAGGAAATGTAAATGCCATTAAGTATTTGCAATGAGAACTCAATTTTTAATGAGGATTTGTATAAAATTGTACGGATTGTCTGAAAATGTTACTATATTCTAAAAATAATTTTTGATTTTTGTAATATGGTGATGAGAGTGCAGTATTACGGGACATCCGCAACATAGAATAAGTATAAATATTTGCATTTATGATCCACTCAAAAAAATAAAAAGATTTTTGGAGTTTGATTCATGAAATGACGAACAGCGACTATAGAAATAGAGTAAAGTTCAGTGAGGGAAACCCTTATGCATTGAACAAGCAGTAGGTTTTTAAAAAAAGGCAGACAAATATTTGCAGTTCCAATGTGAGACGGTTGAAACTACTTGTGATTTTCGTGTTTTATGTGACCTTTTTGATCTTTTGAACTTTTTTATGTGCATATACAGATATTTTGCAAAATGTTATTTCACTGAATTCATTTTGTGATATTTTGACATCAGTAAATGAAATCAATTATCTTACTCTTAATATCTTACTCCAAAATACAATCCACAGCATAAAACGCTATCAACTTACTAGAAAAGTTTGTTTTTCTACGAATATTTAGGTTAAACTTTATGTGAAAATGGTATGCATTATTCCTTACAGATTTCAGTGTAGTAATAATTTAAAGAAACAAAATCAATATTAATGTTATTTCGCACAGATTTACACCGAGAAGGTATTCGTTGTACCTTTGGCCGCTATATTACCTTGAATCTAGTTTAACCGTTAACTTAAAATTGTAATGGTAAACAGCGCATACTTTCTTGCATTTATTCTTTCACAATTTTCGAAAATTCAGAGTTCAACGAAAATGAGACCTCCGTCCGTAAAAAATGATCCGTCATTTTTAAGCGACCCTTGTTTTACTTCTGGAAGAAAATTAAAGAAATATTTTGGAGAATATGTTATTTTTATAATTTGCATTACATTCACGTAGAAGTTATGCGAAAAGTACTAGTTGCTTAGAACATTGAACAGTACCTGTTTTAAAGACCTGATTTTTAGAAAATATTTCATTTAAAACAAAAATCTCAATCTTTAATGTTTTACTTTTTCAAATTGTGTTTCAATCGCCATCTAAGGAAGAGAACTTAGTAGCTTGTAATAATGTTGGTAATCTTAGGAATTAAATTTGTAGATGCTGATTAAAGAGTTGAAGTTTCATCGGATAATTGTGTTTAACTAAAGCAAAGAAGAATGAGGTGGTGTAAAGTTTCAAAACACGTTGGTTATTGCTAAATTATAGTCACATTGCTGATATTTTTGATAAGTGTGCCATTCATACAGACATTTCATTAATGTGATCGCAATACGCCACCAAAAGCGAGAAAAATCGGTCGTTCTGAAAGCACCAAGTACTTTCTCGCCCGTACTTTCAAGAAAAACTATAAGAAAATATTTTTCGTAATGTTTTTTTTCTAAAAATTAAACATTACCTTCTTTCAAAATCTATCTTTAAGGAACTGATTTCACTAACGGAAAAAATCCCTACCATTATCATTCTAGTTGTACGAAGACTTTAAAAAAATTTTGAACTTTTGTAAATTCCAAAAAATATTTCGCAGTACATGAATGCTAAGTATGAGTAATGTATACTCACAAAAATACTTACGGTAAAGCTAATGATGAGTAAAATTTACTCCCAGACTTTCACGAAAACCACTCCAGAATCTAAAGCAAGCGCAGCAGGCGACCACTTTGCACTGAGGGGGAAGTGAAACTAAGTAACAGAAGCATTCCTAGACGGAGCAGTGACAGGGAATTAGAGCATGGGAGTACGGTGGCGGGGTGATTATTTACTCATGGTTAGCCTTCCAGGGTTAAAATTTAGTCATTTTGTCACAAATTAATCTCATGTAAATCCTAGAGACAATGTCCGGATAACGCCTATCACATCTAGTAAGATTAGTTTCGAAATATCTAGCACATTATTTTGCAGTATTATGTTAAGTTGCTTTTTTCGCTAGAGGAGAAAGTGTAAAATAGTAATGAGTCCTCCTTTAAGCTCTGTTTTGCTGACATATCGAAACAGTCAATTCTAAAAGATGTTTCAATATTTCAATCGCGTTGACAATAATTCAATTCTTCTGTCATTGATGCGAGAAACAAACTACCGTGACTTGCTTATATTACTCTATGTCTATTACTATACGTTTGGAGTACGAAAGATAAAAGCTGTGATGAAAAATTATTTTCAAAACGAATTTATGGGGAGTTATATTAAATTTGGTCTGGTGTATGTCTTCAATCTATGTTTTAATATTTACTCTTATGGTTATTTTAAAAAAGAAAATACGAAAACATCAATTCCCTATGCTTTAATGTGACACGCTTTTGCGGAACATGTACAAAGGATGCAACACTATTATGTAAATAAAAGTAGGTGTGCTACAACAGCACATATTTTCTTGCATTATTTGAAACGGTTAAGTAATCATAAACATTATTTCTGTAAAAAGGCTGATTTTCATGTCCCTCCTATTCAGCCTCTCACTGAACGGTTTTAAACAAACAAGGTACCAAAAGAAGAGAACAATATTAGAAGTGGAGGAAATTATATTTTGAATAGATCGCAGCTTTCCTTTATTAATGAAAAGCTACGAAATTTGCGTTGTTTGAAATTCCCGGCTAGAATGGAAACGGGAAGATGGCGTCATGCGCATTTTCGCAAATTGGTGGGAAGTGCTAGAGTAAGATGGCGGAGCTTTGATTATTGCTTTACGTTGTGTTGCAAGATCCTGCTTGATCTGTAATTGTTAATACCAAAGAAATTACGATTATTACAAATTGTAAGTATTTAAGTTTAGTATTTTCTCTATACCTAGTATTTCATTAATCATTTGTTAGTTTTCAAATTTACCTTGAGAAGTGAGTAACATTAATGTTTAGACCTCTAATATAAGATGTGTTCTAAACGTCACGGCGTCTTTGTCGTGCACAACAGGAGTTAATCATATATATTAATTCTGTAACACAGTTTCCGTGCATATTCTCAAACAGTTTCTTAAAGATCTTCAAACTATAGAAGTATAAAATCCAAAAGTCGTGCGTACTTCGTCTGTACGTTATCTGTATGAATTCTGTACGAATCGCCACAAGATTCTGCTGGGGTCTACCGGGAAACAACTGAATTGCGCCTAAAAATAGTGGCTGTACGCATTAGGGATGCGACATCGATGTCGATTTCAAAACATCAAAGTTTCTATAAAGCTATTGATGTTTAAACATCGATTTCTTGATAACAAACTTTTAGTGACAGTATTTCTGTGTATGCGATCTTGCTGTGATATTTATAGAGTATTAATTAAACATGAGCATAGCAAAGAAAAATAAGAAGACGGTAATTGGGAAAGGAAGTTTATTATATCACTTGACACAATCGAACTTGGACACACATAGCCACAAAATCAAAATGGCGGATAACCGTCGCGTGGGTTCATAAATGAATTATGGAAATCATTAACAAATTTATTAATGAACGATTTTGCCGCTAGAGGCACTTGTGTCCAACTAAGCTTTATGCATGAAAAAATTATGAACATGCTCAAACGTTTTCAGGCAGAAATCGTGCAGTTTGGTCTGCACGTTTTCTGTACGTCCAAGCTGCACGAAAACTGTACTGTGTATATTTACCGGCCTTAACTATCTTGGTAAATACGAAAACTAATTATTGTTCTAGATATGCAGTATTCTCTGTACAAACTTTCCTACAGCCCTTACTGTTGTGCGATGTAATCGCACGGGCTTCAGCTAATATTGTAAAATTATTTGAATTTACCAGTGTGTCCTGACAGCAAAACGTTTGCCAACACTGGAAAGCAAACATTTTGGTTTACCAAACTATGAGCATTTCAATAATTTGCAGTATCCGAGAAAAATACAAAAATATGGAGCCATGTTGCAAATGGCGGTGTTTTGGAGAAATTTCTATTAACTGTTTAGGCGCTAGTAACTGTTTAGCGCTACTTGCAGACGTTGCCCTGTAAATAAATTTTCAGATATGAAAACGTAATTTCACAGAACGTAAATTCTGACTACACAACGTGTTAGAGCAGATAATTTACTACATGAAGAAGCAAGAATTATCCAATTTTCTCTATCAGGGACCTACGATACGAGTTTTTTCTATTAAAAACTTGACCATTTTCCATGCACCATTAAAATAATTTCTATTTACTGCGTAAGTACGTAACGTGCGAGTATGTAAAATGCTTATTGGGTACTGTCGGAGCACACTACAGACTCCGTAATTTTAATAAATAATATATTAATTATAAGCTTTCTGGGGGGACAGCGGAGCTCATACGACACCTCAAAACTTAAAGGCACGTCTGATGTGTATAAAATAATTGATCAGTACATAATTATTTATTGTAATTTTATTGGCTTCATTTCTGGCACAAGTCGCAAGGCAACAATCAAAAAGTTACATCTCTTCCGAGAAATCAGTTCTCGAACTGGTTTCAACCGGAAGTATAATCTCTTTTAATGCAAAAACCAACAGTTTTAAAGTAAATATCATACATTCAAATCAAATTACTATATTCATAATTACTAAATTTAAAATTACATGTAAACTATCTACTAAATTTGTAAAATTCTAATATTTCCATTTTAAATTGTAAAGCTCAGACTCCAATGACATCGGGTAATTGGCTGCAAACTTCTCTGCTCTGTCACCCGACACAAGCAGAATTTAGTCTAGTCTTAACACTGGTCGCGAGATGTTGCCTGCGGCCTGTACCCATAGAGGGGAGATACAACTAGAGTGCGCGTGAGCCTACTGCGCAGGTTTCAACATGAAGCGGTCGTAAGTCACGTGACTTTGGGACACCGGTACAGTAGGGTGCTGTATGTAGCTTTGCGTGTTGTTTGCTGTTTGTAGTGCTACAGCGTAATTATTTTGGGACGTAGTGGATATTTGTTCACTGCTTACGATCCAAAAGTCTTTTTCTTTTCAAGAAGTGCAAAAACAATTTAACTTTGCAAATTGTGTTCCACAGGATGAAACAACTGTTTTAAATGTCAGTTCACGCGAGTATGCAAGTATGGCACAAGTGAATGATCCTGAACTGGGCAGTGTAGTACCAACTGACCATGTGTACTTGCCATCAGTACACAATCATGAAACTAGATTGTCTCCCTATGTTGTGGACATTGTAACTTATATTGGAGGATTTTTAGTTACAAAGTTGCAAAAGTCTCTTGCTTATGTGGACTGTAAGCTAGTTCTTTGCCGGACTGATACTGATGAAGGATCATATTCCTTCATTCAGAGGAAGGATGATTATGGAATGAAATACCCTTCTGCAGATGTTATAAAAATCTGCAAATGAGCAGAGGTAGAAGTAAAAATACTTCAGGGGAGAGGTGACATTTTTAAAAAGACAGCATGTAGTACAATTCTAAATAGATGTCTGAGAATATTTGTGAATAGTTCTGTTTTTAGTTATTTAACATATCGTATTATTGGTCAAGAGGCCATAATGAATCACAGGATGTATTTAATTAAGGCAATATTGTTTAAATATATTGACATAAGATTAAAACATGTAGGAAGAGAGCACACCCAAATTTACCAAAAAATAGTATTAGATCAGTTAACAACAAAATGATTTTATTTAGAGGGCATTAACCCTATGTGTATTTACTGGTGTAAGTTGTGTTTATAGTATGTTAGAGTTAGTAATTTGTATGATTGTAATTGATTTTTATAAGTAAATTCTTTGAAAAATATGTACTTCAGCTTCCAGGTCAAAGACCCCCATTTCGATCAGGTTTTTGTCCAGTTTTCCTGATTCATTGAGCAAATGCTGAAATGTTCCCTAATCTTGCCTTTAGACAAAAATGTAGCTTCACTATGCCCACTTTTTCTTGAGCTTACTTGCTAGTAGTGGTAGGAGGCAGTGGCATGTTACTGTTAGTAATAAAAGAAAAAAAAATAATACATGCAGTTTGTTTATCGAAGCAAATAGGTTTTATATAACGTGGGAGGGGAAATGTCTAATATTATAGTTAAAATATTGGGAAGAGCTTTTGAAGCTCAAGAAAATTAGTGCAGATGGTACTTTTCCCCCATATATCACATACAATTTTTGACCAAATAAATCAAAGGTAAAAGCCTTTTTTCCCTCTACAATTCCTTGAAATATCATTTTGATAACTTACTATTATAAATGTCACTGATGTGGATCTTCAATAGTAGAATGTCTAACATTGAGTAATAACAGAAATTTGAATTAATGCATCCCATGGAGTTAATTTATTTTACAAATATTTTTATTTATAGTCCTATGTAATTGTACTGGAGTATGTGGTTGAAAGTGACAAGTTCGACAAAAATCGGAATTTTCATGTACTTTAGCAAATAGAGCAGAAAAACATAAATTCACTTTTCTGCTATAAGGAACATTTTTAGGCTTGTTTAATAAATGAGGAAATAACGCTGGAATGAAACATTACGTACGTATACAAATAAATCATTTAATGCGAGACGGGTGTTCTTGTAGATGCCACCTAGCTGTCCCAAAGACACGTGACACTGGCGCGAGAGATTTTGATACCCGGCCGGGCTTTCTGCGCAGCCCGGTGCGCACTCTAGTATATCTCTCCTCTATGCATGTACCTTGTGATGAGTTTGAAGTGCAGTGTTTTTAGCAAGTACAAACTGTATCAACCTTTTCGTTACAAGCATCTCTGCTCTGTGTCACCTGACACGAGCAAAATTCAGTCTGGCATTAACACTGGTCGCGAGATGTCTGCGGCATGTGCCTTGGGATGAGTTTGAAGGAAATTTGCAAAGGCAAAACTGTATAAATGTTAATTCAGATTTTGTATGTCTTAGCTAGTTACCTACTATTTTTTTAAATTCAATATATGTTTTTTTGTGTGTCACTTGCAATTTCATTTTTCCTTAAAATACAATAGCAACAGTAATCTCATTATAAACAGAGGCAACCTGTCCAAAGCTGGTCCTTCGAAATCTTTTAAATAAATTAAGCTATCGAAAATGTTGGGGGAAGAGAACTAATCAATTTCAAAGTACAATCAAAGGTCTGCTGCTTTCTTAAAACAAACTCAAACTCCCACAGGTACAGACGCTTGCTGTTCCTACAACGCAGTACTACGTCCTTGCGTTAATATGCCCTGTCCCTTCAGGACAGGTGGTTCGAGCCCTACGCTCAAGGACAATTAATCATCCTACTGAGGGGGAGGTCCTTGTAATCCAGAGCCCTTTGTGTGCAATATTGGACAATATTGGGGGGTCATCAGAGATTAACATAAAACCCTCTAAGACCACGATGTATTTTGAGTATGAATGATAATTTTAAAAACGAGTAACAACCATAATATTCATACTACATAATACACCTCTTTCTAATCTCGGAGCTAAAAATCCCACTACGAGTATATACCGATACCAATTTTTCAATATAATGTGAGGTGCTAGAACCTGTGTTGATACAATTGCAGGTGACTTTCTGTGTGCTGAGCAAATTGTCTACCTATGATCATTACTCGTTGAGATTGGCGGCGCATTGAATTTTACAATGTTTACTTAGAAAAACGTAGCGTTAAAATATATTTTTTGAAGATGGGGTAAGAGAATAAATTTTAATCGCTCTTTAGAAAAAAAGCACTGGAGTTCTGTAAACGGAACTAATGATTTTAAAATAATATATAGATTCGAAATGTGTTTATATACCAGAGTAGAATAGATTTTGAGTGTTTTTGCGCCTAAGTTTGCTGGTTTATTTCGTGTTCCCGGGTACGTCATCTGCTATGGTCATTTATCAAGTGTAGTACATGTTTATCAAAGGGGGAGGGAAGTGTTCTTCGACCACTGGGGGTTTTCCCCAACCGTGTACCTCCCACCAGCTAGGCACCGTCCCAGCCGGGGCAAACTCTGAGCGTCTATGAGCTCAGCAGTATGTGTCGAGTGTGTGTGTGTAAGTACGGGTTGAGGATAGGACGAAGAAGACGAAGGGAAGATTCCGCACGGCTCATGATCAGTTTGTAAGGGTACGGCTTCGAGATTTGCCTGGTAATGGTAGAAAAAACCACGCTATCTAACTAGTGTCGCAAATCCTACCATTGTGTTATGTTCAGAAATATACACAAAAAAGTAACAACAAACCAGGTTTATTCAGCACAGATTTTGATTCAACATTCAAAATCCACTCTAAAAGCGAGTTCACCAGCTAGTTATTCACATGTAGAGAACGTACTAAATTCCTCGACACGCTCATCTCACCGCAGTACAACAGATTTACGACCCGGCATAATCATTTAGTAGATACTTGCCCCCCACACGAGCTTTTGCTTCTTAGTTACCCCAAATGAGCCAACTCGTTTCCCAACTGTGCCGATAGTTTCTCTTCCCAATCGCCGCTTGCAGCCTCCTTTTATGGTTGGTAGGTTGATAGTGATTCCGGGAGCGTCAAGTGTTAGTTAGCAAGATCATTAGTCCCGTAAGTGTAGTGTATGTTTTCCTCGGAAGTTGGTGGTGGTGGTGATAATCTTTCCCTTCTGAATGGAGAGATCTGGCGTCGACCTACCGTCAGCTAGCGACGTTTTCCCTCAACCAGATATCTCCCACCAGTTAGGCACCGCCCCAATCGGGACAAACTCTAAGCCGCCGACCGGCTCCCGACATGTGACAGTGTTGTGCATGTTAGTTTAAGTGTGTTGGAGGTGAGAGTAGGATAAGGAAGGGCATGGAAATATAGCGAGTGGTACATGGCCCGATTGTTGGAGTACGACTCTGGCATTCGCCTGGTGTTGATCAGAGAATCCACGGACAATTACCGATCAGAGCAGCTGAGAAGGTAGCGTCAAAAATCCTGTCACTGTCGTGGCTCAATCCTAGGACCTCCCGGACACAAGCGCTGCAGTGACATCAGTTGATTACCAAAGCCACCTCTCTCGGTCCTCTTTATATCGGTGGCGACGTTACACTTATGACTCGCCAGGCGCCTCTTGTGTCGGTAGCTGCCTCCAGAAGGGCGGCGAATCCAGGAAGCGCACTGCCCTGTTGCGCGCGCACCAATTATAAGCGTCCCAACACATATACGGCAGACGGGAGTAGAAATTTAGGACATCCACGTCAGAGGTACTGCAGAAACATAAGATGATGCCCTGATCCACCTTTATTTTGAACTTCTTAATTTTGCAACACTTTTTTTCGAGAAGTAGAATTGGGAAGAGTGTAATTAAAATATTCACTGGAACATTTCAAATTATTCTACTTTTTGCTAACTACTCGTAATTTTAATTAATGTTTTACTTATCAGCATCGATTTCCTTTCAATTTCATTTTACGTCGGGTAAATGTATGAAAGAAATACTTTCTAAATGAAGCACACTGCATTCATGAAATGAACACTCCAAAAGTGATACCACGTGAAATAATAGTAATTAAGGAAACGAGTGTATAAAGAGGGGGATAATTGCATGAGTGGTATGTTGAAGAAAACGAGCGACGTTAGGAGCGAGTTTTCTTATATACCACGAGTGCAATTATCCCCCTTTATGCACCTGTTACGTTCAATGTGTTTTCGTTTCCATTCAAGAATAATTCATTTTTTTTAAACTCAAATACATACGTTACGTGCATGTGTATGACACTTCATACACATATTACTCGTTCACTTTACATTTGCAGACGGCAGAATTAGGAACTAATGTTATTTTGAAAGTGAAGGCCCGAACATACAACCGAGAATACACGAATGGTCCCGATGTCAATCAGCATCTGACCAATCAGCTGTCTCCGAAGGCAGCACAAGCGCTTCCGACACAGCTGACGAATTATGCCTTTCTGACAGTAAGCTGGAGTCGCGCCCTTATATAATTAAGGTAATATACAATAAAATAGATCACACCACACGCTATTCACCACATTCACGTACAATATTTCTATTTCTTCTTTGCACTTATCTACTGCTTAATGGTTATGTTCTTGCCCAGCCGGGGCTCTGTGTGCTGCTCACCGCCATCTATATCATATTAAACGGTCAGTAACTAGTACAGACGAGCGTTTCTTATTCAGTCGGCGGTGATCTCATGTAAACAGATCGCAGCGCTCCGTCTGCAAATGTAAAGTGAACGAGTAATACATCGATGAATACGTTTGATGACGTATTGCTTCTAAACAATGCCAATTCTAGTTTTTTTTGTTTCTTTTAAATAAAATTTCTGGCCCTCAAGAAAATGTGCGCAGATAAATTTCTTTCCCCACACGTCATATACAGTTTTTACTGTTTTTTTTGACAAATAAATAAATAAGTGGGCCATGCTTTGTTTACGTACGATCAATATAGTGACTTATATTGAAAATAGAAGACATTGAAAGTATTCCTGAAGAGATATTGCAAGAAGCGGACCAAGCGATGAATAATTTACTTCCGAATAAAAGTAAGGAAGTATATGAAAGGGAATACAACTTATACAAGTTGTGGAAAGCAGAAAAAAAAGTCACTTCCGACTCGGAAAAAGTGTTGATTGCTTATTTTTTAGAACGGGTAAATACAATTGACGTCTATGTTTTTTATTTGTAATATGCTAAGATAATTTTTTGTCATGAAATACATTTAATTTACTTATGTCAAATATTTTATGATACAATAGTCAGCTAGCGTCAAACCCTCCTGCTTATGGCCATACTTATCAATGTTGAAGAAGATGTTGCGTGTCAAAGAAAACATAGACATTTCGAATTACAAAAATTTAATTGATTTTGTAAAATCAAAAAGTAAAGGATTTGTGCCGAAAAAATCAAATGTATTCGGCAAAGACGAAATTAATAGATTTCTCACATAGGCACCAAATAAGGTTCTTATGAAGACAAGTGTAGTAAATGAAAGTATGATGTCTTTAAAATGTTACTAATAGCATACAATAGACTAAAAATAAAATTTTGTTAATGTCTTTAGGTTGTTGCGATATTTGGTGTCTGTGGTGCCTGCAGACGTGATGAATTATACAACTTGTGTGTGGACGACGTTAAAGAAGAAGGAAGTATACTGCTTGTAAATTTAGAAAAAAACAAAACAAATATTGTGAGAAAATTCACTATCATTAATGAGACAGGTTCTGTTAATTATGTTGAAAAATGTCAACAGTATTTTTCACTGCGCCCCAAACAAGTAAAACATAGAAAATTATTTGTATTTTATAATAATGGACGGTGCAGCGTTCAACCAGTAGGTATAAATACTTTTGGAAGAATCCCAAAGGAGATAGCTTTATTCTTAAACATTCCCGATGCAAACTTATTTACTGGGCATTGTTTTAGAAGAATATCTGCTACTTTTCTGGCTGATAGTGGAGCTGACATTTTAACAGTGAAACGACACGATGGATGGCGTTCTTCTTCTGTAGCAGAAAGTTACATTGAAGATTCCATACAAAATAAAATAAAAATTGCAAAGCGTATAGGTGAAAGATCAAATTTGTCTTTAACTACGATGCCCACTGCCTCAACATCACACACAGCTTTACCTGGGACAAGTCACGTTGGTGAAGTACATATTTCTGAAAATTATGAAGCGTTGTCTGGATCAGGATCATCAGTGCCAAATGTTGGTGGGGTAATTTTTAAGAATTTAACAAATTGTACCATAAATATCAATATGACTAAGGAGCAATTTTTTATAATTTTGTTTTATTCGCTCACGTATAGGTTGTTGACATTTTTGTTTATTTCACGGCCGGCTGCAAATAGCTTGGCCACGTGTGTTTATAGTATCAAACGATTTTGATCTTTTTGTGAGTTCTGATTGGTGGTTGTAGAATCTTAATTGCACGGTAGACTTTTAATTCCACGCGTGCCATTAACATGGAGATATTTAACGATTTTTTCATGCAATAAATGAGCATAATTAGTTAACTAAACGAAAAACATATTAATATTTATGAAGAAAAATGAACCGTCATTGCATTACAATCACATGAATGTATTTGGACGTATATAAGAAGTACTGGAAAACTACATAGTTTACAGACTATTATATTCGCTCATTATTTGTATCCATCCAGTTTAAATCCACCGAACAGTGTAGTGAATAATTACAGAATTTACATTTTAATACTTCTTTAAAATACTGTTTTATAAATATTACGTGCCTAATGACATTCGTATGTTGTGTAATTTACCGCTCACTGGAGGGAACCAGAACCTCGAGCAATATTTCCTTTTTAATAGTATTATTACATAATCACAAATGTAACATGCCCATGTAAAGAAATCTTACAGAAGACATACGGAACACGCACCTTAAACGCTTCAAAATTATCAAAAACACTGATACGAAAGACGCATGCAGTTTTGTAGGGAATTGTTTTATTAAAGTGAAGTAAGCAAACTTTTGGGTGAGGAAGGCGTGGTTATTTAAATTGATAATACTAAGTTCGGCAAGAAGTACAATTGAAGTAAAACAGTGAAGAGAACAGGAAAGAATTGAATGTGGGTCAACATTGTTTTCCAAGGTTGTGGCAAATAGAACAAAGAGGTTCTTTAGGCAACAAAAAGTTTGGTCAAGCCGGGATCTACTGTATAATCTCGAATTTTTGGAGATATAATTGTCTAAGTGATTAATGGCACCTTTCCGTTTGCCATAACATACAAGAGCGTATAATTATAGCTAACCATAAAAGCTAATTGGACAATTCTAACAGGAACACATTTCTCAGGACTTACGGACATACAAGCAACAACCAAAACTAGTGGTGCTACAATAGCACACACAAACTTGCAATATTACAATGTTATCGTTATGTACGACGGAACGCCCATATATGTTTCATTAATTTCAAACAGAAATTACGCGAAAACTTCTAACTTTCTCAAAACATTGTACACGACCATTTTTAAAGAGCTAATTTTGTACAGCAGACCTTTTCTAAGGTAAAAATCACGTCGGTAGGCTAGCTAGCACTCCCACTTTCTCAAAACTCAAAAAATCTTGCCCATAATTTTGCGCTAATTTGGGGATAATTACAGCCCCTTCCAAAAATTTTGGGCTACCTCCCAACACCCCGAAAGTACGATTTCAAATTTTGGCTGGTAAAGGTAGCATCTCCACATACTTAAAATTCAAATTTTTTTGCACGGTCAAAACAAGTGATTTTTGGGCTCCTGGAGGCCACTTTTCAAATCCAAAACAGTATTTTTGGTATCCCACAACACCCCGAAATTAAGATTTCAAAAATAGGGGTGGTAAAGCTAGCACCCCCACTTCCTCAAAACTCAAAATTTTTTGTACGGTCAAAGCAAGTGAATTTGGGGCTCCTGTGGGTCATTTTTCAAAATTTCGAAACTCACCCCTAAATACAAAAACAAAAACTCAAAACCACCCCTAATTCTCAAATTTCAAACATTTTTCCTCCATAAATTTGGGATAATTTTGGGCTCTTCAGTGACACCATAAACATTATTTTTGGTACCTTATAATCCCCGAAATTAAGGTTAAAATCTGTGGGTTATTAATTTAACATCCACCCTTACTGAAAGTTCGAAAATATTTGTGTGTTCGAAAAAATTTTGTGTATCCCAATAACAGCTCAAAAAATCTTGAATGGAAATATTGAATATCGGAAAAAAATTGGGAGTGTTTTGATTAATATTCCTATTTTTTCAATAAGAACTGTTCTAGACCAACATTATTTGAGATTAGCATATTGATAGATAATGTATGAGCAATTGTAAATAAATTCCTGATTTGAGTTTACTATTAAAGTATTTTCGAGTTTACTTTGTGAGGAATGAAAAATTGGTCAAGAAGTAATTGTAGTTTTTACGAGAATTTTCCATTTTTTGGGAAAGAAAGAGAGAAGCCCAAAATTATTTGTGGATATAACCGTATTTCTTATAATGCGTTGTATATCACACACCATTGCCAGAAACCAAATTTTTGTAGTTCAGGTTTTACAAGAACGGTAATACTGAACATGGGAAAAAAAGTTGGGACAGTTTTAGTAATATTCTTTTTTTTCAATAACAACGGTTCTATCCCAAAATTATTTGAGATTGGCATATTGATAGGTAGTGTATGAGCAAATGTAAATCAATTTTTCATTTGAATTAGTAAAGCATTTTCTAGTTTATTTTGTGTGAAATGAAAAATTAGTAAAAAGATGTAGTAGTTCTGAAGAGAATTTTCCATTTTTTGGAAAAGAAAGAGAGAAGCCCAAAATTATTAGTGAGTATAGCCATATTTCTCATCATTCGTTCTATACGACGTTCAATTTTCAGGAGCCAAATCTTTGTAGTTCAGGTTTTATAACAATGGAAATATTGAATGTTGCAGGAAAATAGGGTGTTTTGATTGATATTCCTTTCTTTTCAATAAGAATATATCTACCCCAAAATATATGTGATTCGCAATTTTTTAGCCATAATGTGCATGTTATTTGTAGAACATTGGATTGCTTGAAGCGAAATACCTATAGTTTAGTTTTGAAAAAAGACCCAAATATTTAAGATCGGTAAGAATTTCTGACAGTATTTTTACATTGCTTTTCTTTTTCATGAAAAACATGGCAATGCCCAAATCGCATCTTATTTGCTGGTATCTGTACAATTGTTAGTAAATTCCCTATTTACATTTGTTAGTTAAGTTGTTTTTTTTATTGACAAATGAAAGATTGAGAAAAAATGTAGTTTGCCTTTTATACTAGGCAATATTCTTTTTCTATTTTTGGAGTTCTATATTATTGATTGTGATTTTAGAATTGTAGATGAATGGTTAAATAACTATTTTATCTTTTAATTCGCCGCTGGTTTTTGGAGAGAATTTTTCTTGTATGAAATATCTAATAAGTCCATATTTGATGTTTACATAGGAATGAATCAAAGTAATTATTTTAAGGCTTAACATTGATCCTGTGGTAATAAATGGTAAAACTCTCAACAAATACATTTTTTTCTTTTCTAATGTTGGAAATACACGTGTACGGCATAATTCTCCCAGAATATGTGTGAAGTTTCTCCAGATTTCATAGTTTTGAGATAGTGAGATGCTAGCTGCTCCATCCTGGTTGTTGCTAAGTTGATTTCGGGGCGTTTTTTGATGACACTAAAGAACCCAAAATTATGGCGCAAGGTTTTTTGAGTTGAGTTGTAATTGGGATGGTTTTAAATTTTTGTTATCGTACTTAGGGGTAAGTTTCGAAATTTTGAAAAGGAACACAAATTTTGCATGTTTACGACCTCACAATTATTTTCGAATATTTAGTGAAGGTGGGTGTTAAATTAACAACCCACAATTTTTAACCTTAATTTCGGGGATTATGAGGTACCATAAATGTTTCTGGTGTCATCGAGGAAGAATTTTTGAAATTTGAGATTTAGTGGTGGTTTTGATTTTTTGTTTTCGTATTTAGGGGTGAGTTTCGAAATTTGAAAAGTGGCCCCCAGGAGCCCAAAATTCACTGTGCAAAAAAATTTGAATTTTAAGTAAGTGGAGGTGCTAGCTTTACCGTCCAAAATTTGAAATCGTAAAATCGGGGTGTTGGAAGGTAGCTAAAAATTTTTGGAAGGGGGCTGAAATTAGCCCGAAATTAAGACGCAAGAATTTTTGAGTTTTGAGAAAGTGGGGGTGCTAGCTTTATCGACGTGCAAAAATCTTTATATTCAATTTTGTAGTTTTAAAAAATAGAATGAAATTGTTTAAACTTTTGCAATTTTCGAAAAATCGGAACGGAAAATTTTAACGAAAGTAAGACCTGCACCATTCACTTAATATGATATTTTTTTATTTTTAGCAACTGTATTTATACACTTGCTACACATTCGTTACCAGCGCCCGGCAATAAACGATTTTGTGTCGAAAATCCGCACAAATTACAATTCTTTCTCTTCTTACCTTAGTAAGTGTGAAGAAGTAACATTATAACTTTGAAAGGAGTGTGGCCCGCCAAATTGCACGCACCGCCATTCTCTCTAGCGCCGCCGGGAGTCATGTAACTATCAGGTACTCACGCATTACATTAGTCGTTTGTTCTGCAAAAAGCTTTGTCAACGTCGTTGTAGTGATGTTGATGCTCGCGATTGGATGATTGAGTCTCCCTCTTCATCCTGTTCCTGACCTTGAGGAGATACTCTATTTAAATAGGAGAATATATTTGAAAAATTTTACTGCATCCATTCAAGAATCAATTACTCGTTATCTTAAGTAACAAATTAAAAACGCTAGTCAAAAATATTGTAACGAAGATTATATCACAACAAAAAATTAATAGTTGCAAGAAATTGTAGCAATTCAAACAAATTTTTTTTATTACGTCATTTTTTGTCGAGCGTTGTTTTTTCAGTGTTGAGGCTTTTTAACTGAATAACTAATGTTAATTTCCACAAACATTTTGGAATTAAAAATTGTTTTCAACATGACGGCGAGTAGAATTCCTTAACTTAATTCTTCTAGTGAACAATTTCGTAGATGACGCGATCATAAGTGTGTTTTAAAGATTGGTAAAAGTAAAAAAAAAACAAAAACATTTTGGGATATTTTTGGGAAAATAAATTAAACCAATAACGCTATATGTACGCACACTATACGCAATACAATTTCTTGAGAAGACTCCCGATAAGTCTTCCAGGAATATTTATCTCCACATGTTACTTAATTAAAAACCAATATTTAATATATTCTTGAAAACTTTACAGAACTTTTCGTTTGAGCTCATCGGCTAAATCTGATCGTCCACTGACACGTGGAAAAGAAATTACATTTGCCTCAGGCTCTCGCTGCTCGTTCGAACTCGTCTCGCAATTTCAGATCAATTAATTCCAACGAATTTAGTGCTTCAAATTACAGAAGTTTATGAGAAAACCGCTGGCGGCAGTCTTTTTAGCCCCAGATGACATTTCTGCGTTCACGGAGTCCGAAGAGAGTGGGTGGCGGAGCTGTCGTTCCCTCTAGCTCCCAAGGTTATAGAAATATTGCCGCTTTCAGCTCTAACTCTACGAAAATTGCCTTGCAAATAACTTCCGATTACATTTTGTTTCTTTGTCTTGTACTTCTTTATTAACGTTTGTAGGTACTATTGTTAGAAGGCGTTGGTTGGTTACTTCAAGCTTGAAATATCCGCTTTTGGGAGGCGCGCAATTCGCTTCTCACCACCAAGCAAAATTTCTATATATCTAACAACATTCCATGTAACTTTCCGCGTAGAATTCAATTTGCAAATAAATTCAGTAATTAACATTACTCTCAGCATTTACTTACTGTTCGTACTGTGTTGAGTTTATTTTTATCATTATTGTAATCAAAATATGCGAAAAGAAAAAAGTATGACCAAACGTGTTCCTTCCTATTTGTATGTTTTACTACTCTTCGAATGGAATTTAAAAATTCGAAGCTTACAAGAAAAATTTATTTTATTGCATTAATTTAATTTGTTAAGTAAGATATTAACAAAGTTCTTGAGAATTGTTGAAGCACGAAACGTGATAACATATCTGCAGAAATAACATTCTGAAGGCCGCTATAATTTCAATTTTTAAAAACTTTTAATATCATTTTTCGAATTTGAATAATTGTTTCAAACAAGTCGTGTATGGTGGCACGTATTTCATTTCATATATCGAAGATTTCTTCCTGCAATTGCGCGTCTCATTCCAAACAGAATTGGGAACTATATAAGAAACAAATGTCTCATGGTATTGAATATTATATCAAATATAATTATTGGTGCTATATATAGCACTAATAATTGCAAAACCGGCACAGAATACTAGAAGACCCCAGAGTTCCAAAGTTGGGGTGAAAGCAGCATTTACTCGTTCCGCTCAGTGCTCTATCCGGTGTATACCAAGCGCTTCAGCGGAAATATGTTTTCTGCCTTTTTTGACGTGCCTGGTTTAGCGTGTTTTGCAAAAACAACCCCTATCAAAATAAATTCCTAGCGAAAACAGAAAGTTCATGTCAGCTCACAGGATTATCCCTAACCAATAATAACGCAAGTTGTTAGGTTATTTTAAGGAAGCTATTTAAATAACTACTGTTCCAAAAAATATTTTTATTTGAGGTAACCTTCTTACGGTTAACCTTCATTGAGAGGAATTATATCTGAGGAGTAGAAACGTAAATGTTAATTCGTGTACAATGATTTATCTGGTTATCTGTGCCTACCATCGTTTGCTGGAGCTGCCCAAAACAAAACTTCTAGAAGCATCAGTTCGAACTACAAGCCTAGAAATAATTATTAAACTAAGTATGTCGTTCGTGGACAGCAAATCTGGCACACCTCAAAAATTACGAATTTCAAAATACTCATTTTAAAATATTTTATTATTGCTCTTATTAACAGAACTCCTTTGAAGCCTCTTAGCTCCTTTGAATGGCTAACTCTTAATGCACCAGTTACTAATCGTATGATACCTCTAATTTAACCACCACATTAAACTTTAAACGCGTTTATCTCCAAACTTCATTTTTAGAGTTGTGAATAAACGACTTTAATGAACATTTTAGCTGCAAAACGCTCTTAACATATGTAATGTTATTAAGGAAAGAAAGTTCAGGGACTATCATTTACCGTATCTGTGAAGTACAAGACATTAGTTAACACTGAAGATATGCAAAACATAATTCGAGCATACGAGGAATTTTATTAAACCCCAAAAGGCTTGGTTCATGTTCAGCGTTTGTTGTTACGATGCTACATCATACAATAAAAGTTAATTTTAGTAGATTTCATATATTAAATGAATAGTACACATAAAACTTGATTCTATTATGGAACTCTAGTGTGCGGCAAGCGATATTTGCCTCGCTCGACAGTTTCACCGAAAATGGAAAGAAACTACTCTTTGCCCTGCCCCTTCGGCGGACGCCGCGCCGGTGTCTGCTGTGACGGGCATTGTTTTTGGATCCAACCATAAGATTCAATGAAATTTCCAAAAACGGTTTTTTCCGTATTTAACGCTGCAATCTTGTAAGTATGCAGATAATGAAACTAATATCACATAAATAGATGTATGTGAGTGGCGTTGATTAAACCCCAGTACCCCGTGGTTAGTTTCAATCCATGACACCATAATTTTCTTTTATGAGGATGTCATCCTGCTTGTTTGCAAACGAGCAATGTGAAATGGAAATCGCAGAGCAGAATTTATCATCAATTTGTATGATTCGAAGTTAGGTCCTTTTGTAAATTTGTAAATTGCCTTGAAATATTGAATTTGAAGAATTTGAAGTGAATGAGAACAAAACTGTCAATACCAGAGAATTTTGTTTTTGAGCTTTCGAAGATAGATTTTTAATTTAAAGTGACTTACAACTTAATCACCTTTTTCACATAAACATTCAAAAGCGCAACCTTTAAACGCTTACATTCGCCTTCAGAACACAAAGAAAAGGTCAAGACCTCTTAATTCCAAAGATAACATTGACTAGAGGAGGTTACTTACCATTCAAACTAAAAGGAAAACAGTTCCGTGTCAAGGTGTGCTATGCTATTACTACAAGTAAACATTCAATCTCAATCTCGAGTTCAATCTCGGGTTTCTTTGAATAATTTTCCATAATTTTCAGTTTTAGCATGTCTGTAAGAGTGCCTGTAATACTGTCTGTCTGTAATTTAGCATGTCTGTAATACTGAGAGAATAGATGGCATAGACGAAGCTGCAATCACCTTATTCAAACGGAAAATTTCTTGAGAGTTCTTTTAATGTTGAAACGTCTTGAAAACTGCTCCCTGGTTTCCATATCGTTTCTACGTAGTTATCGTGCAAGGTACATTGCGGATTTGAGCAAAATACTGTACGGCAACATTCTTATGAACTACGATGTATCCCTCTAATACACTCCTTGAAAAACGATTTATTTCGCACCATTTAAATTGCGTCAAGCAAAATTCTAGTCTTCGATAAAAGAAGGAAACAAAAAATGGTTAATGTTATTACATTTATCAATATTGAGTTCCTTTTCCTGGCCCAGTACCCCCTATTTCCAACGCACACCTTTCCTGTTTTGTTTTGTTCAATTCGAATTTTTGTTTTATTTTGTTCAATTTGAATTGTAAATTCTATGGTTCACATTTGTGTATTCTGCCACTAGACAACATAACCCCATTAAAGAATAATTATTTATATTACACAATTGTATTTAATTTACATTCATTAAAAATCCCTGCAACTTAATCAATAACCCACTTATTTTCTCCCCATCGTAAACGTTATTCGTTCCTCTCCACAAACTGCTAAATTCTCTTAACAAAGAACCTAAGACTTTGGCTGAATAAATATAGCCACATGGTTGTTTAGATCTTGTGCATTGTATCGGAGTTGCAAATGCTATGCTGGCAACTGATGAAAGTCGCTAAGCGTTAGATTATATTAGGAAGTTCACGCTCCCAGCGAAACCAGTTTGACGCTGGCAATGTAGTTGGTTTTGCAATATTAGATCAAGCGTTTCTTCAGGGAGTAAACCACCTCGGAAAAACCAATCATCTCTTCCTTTGTCAGTATTTCTTGCCATGCTCTTTTATTTGCCTGCGATATGAGAGTTTTTCAAAATTACTGCAAACACACACATACACACAAGGGGTCACATCTTAACAGTAATAGGTTCTGCTATCAAAGAAAACACGGGCGCCATTCCTTCTACCGATATTAAACATCTGTATTCTCTGTTATTTCAGCACAGAGAAACATCCTTGTTGTACATCTCTCTAATTGCTTCACAGAATTTAAAGATCGTGTCTTATTCTATTGCTTGGCCTTGAGAAAACAAATCCCGATGTATGAAAATATTTTTCGCAACGCCACAATTTGTTCATGTTTTTGAGAAAGAAAATGAAGTTATAATAGTTTAATACTTATTAGTTTGTCGCATTTTATTGTCGTAGAAACAACTCTCTCTCGAATGTATTGACCATCCAAAGAATTAGTGTTTATTTTACGAGAATGCCATTTTCTACGGAATTGCTTCAAAACGAATTCGTACTTAACCCTGAAAATGCTGCTACTGATATCTGAAACTTTCTTACCAGAAGTGATCCCATTTAGTTTTGTAGCGGGAACCTCATTTCGGATGGCTGTGTTGTATTGTCCTTGGATTAATTCAGTGGCGAATCGTGAATTCAAATCGAAGAAATGCAGTGATAAAATTTGGCCCAGTCAATTGTAACTCGTGAGTGTAAAGTAACAGGTGAAGCAATGTCAGCCACTTCAGTTTCCGTTTCTAAAAACAATTATGCGTGAACAATTTTGAAACAAATACAGATAACAGTTGAAACTTACTATTGGTGAAGTTAAGAGTGAAACTATTTCTTCAACATATTACACATCATCCACACGCAATCATTATCGTATTATATATTCCCGGCTTCGAATTAACAATTAAAGAAGACAAATCAAGCGTTTCCTTGCATTCAGAACAATCAATCATTGAGTATAATATTATATTTCAAATGATCGTGCATGTTTTGTCCTGACGTTTCGCAACATCTCAAACATTTAATAATGTTTTTCATTTTTTAAATAAATGTTCTTTATTCTTTCGGTCTCAGAGAAATCGTTTCACTAGAAGAATACACGGGATCGTACAACAGTATTGACATTTGCACGTCAATACAAAACACGCGATACGGTAAAGAGTGGGGATTAATAAAGTTCTTAAAACGAAATAGAACTGTCAGGAACCATCAGCTAACTACGAACTGTGTGTCGTCCTATAATGAATTGCGCAACATCAGATCTCTGGAAAGCCCGTATAAGGAGTAGAAGGGAAGCCACAAGAGCCGAGTATCAAATCGCAGTTCTTTGCCTCATTAATACCTAGCTGTCTGAAACAATAAAACATTACCTTTCAGGCGTCTGTCTTTTTTTAACCACCCACAAGAGTGTGATTTGAAAAAGAGGCAATTTCTTCAGTTAAAACTACCCATACTCCCTTTCATACACTAAATTACTCCGGGCATGGGACCGTCTCTAACACTGTATTTAGAGACAATGCTAGGATTAATACTAACGTTCTTGCAAATTACACGTTTGCAGCCATTTTTGTAAATTTGAATGAACTGTTAATTGGTTACTTTGTATTGTTACTAACGAAAACGAATAAAAAATGTGAAGCATATCTAAAGAAATATTCTACGAGTGCATTCTCAGCGCTGGATTTTCAATACTGGATTCATTAACATTGCGCTAAAATCAAACATGTTTTAATTCATGAAAGGTAATACTACTAACATGATACTAAAAAATACTAACTACAGGAGTTGTTACTATGATCATCTTTATCTTTAATATATTGCGATCTCCGTTCTATACATACTTTTTAATTACACCTTTGTGTATTCATACTGAAATGATAAAAACATAATGAAGTATATTTAAAACGTAATGAAACAGCATATATATAGAATGTATGACGTTCTACTGGCACCTGGTTTTCTTTAATTATTATGTACATTTAAAAAACATCCTCAAAAAAACAAACAATATTTTTAGAAAAAATTAATGACATGTCGTCCTTTAGTAAAAATACATAATTCTGAATAGACGCTGTTTTACTTTTAGACTATAAGATTTAGGAATATTTCAAATTACCGAAATTGACGTGGAAGCAAAATGCTCGTTTATTATAGCTTTCCAAATTTTTTAAGTTTATTAATATTTTCGGCTTTCATTTACATTGACTCTGTATTGAAATACATAGAATATTTTGGATTTAATTTCTGATCAAAGGTATAACCATTTCGTGGACGCAAATATAATGTGAGTTGTATGTAATATTCTACGCTCAAGTGAAATTGCTTTGCTTACATTTTTGCTACAAGTTCCATTTACTAAGGTCAGGATTCACAGTAGATGGTCTACATTACATTACAATATCAGGAACAATTCCTATAACTTCTGTTATTTAAAACATTCATGGATATAATAACACGTGAGCTTCAATTAAAAAAACCTACAAAACATATAAGACATCGCGATCAAGTAAAATATTATCTTGGACAAATTAAATACTTTAATGATACGAACGTTAATTTAATTGAACTATTATATGACTTAAATATGATTTGGGCATTATTTATTACGTTTTCTTAATTTTCATTACCCACTTCTCAAACACCCATTACGTGAGTGAATACATCTCATTGTGTTTTCGGGAGGGCATATCATTTAATTCAGCCTCACTGCGAAAATATGCTTCGAGTTCCCAACTACACTATCTCTAGCTCTGACGCCACCACTCCAACGAACGGTTCCCAACCCCACGGCCACCGCGGGGCTACGACGCGCCCCTGAAACAACTTCCGTAACCCCAGCCAATTCCCGAGCACGCAAGCTCTCTCCTCCCGCGCGCGCCCGCGCGCTGATCGCGCGCACAGGCGTCAATCTATCCACTCCGCTTTGCAATCGCCCGAAAGGTTTGTTTCGGCGAGTTGTTGTTCCCGGCTAACTGCCACCAGGTCCACGCCCCACCTCCGCCCCGCCGCAATACCATTTCCACCTACACGGTCGCCGCGCGCCAGCGCACTTTGCGAAGGGGAGGTGCACGTGGTGGGTGAAACAGAGGGGTCCCGGCGAGGGCAGGGGGGGGGGGAGAGGAAGGGTGCGGAAGGGGCGATCACGGACGGAGGGGAGCGATATGGATGGAGAGTTGGTGACGGAAGAGGTGACGGGCAGTACTTGAGGAGGAGGTGGAGACGGGGAGTGTGGGACCAGTGGGAGAGAAAACGGCGGGGAGTCGTTGAGTAGGGAATGAGCGGGATGAGCTTTAGAAGGAGGTGCGCCGTTTGTATTGATACGTACTTTCGGTCGCACTAATTAAAATTAAGCGTTGCGGGAAACGTTGCAACCGACGGCTACTGGGTCACTGGTTCCGTGTTTCAAACGTTTCCGAGTCCGAGCGAGGGAGTACTGTCGACCCAACTGGTGGGCAGAAGTTTCCTAAAAATTCCTTCCTTGAATTTCATTGGCTCGTATATTAACACGCACAATTTGGAAATTACAGTGTAGGCGAAACAGTGTACGCTATTTGGGGAATAACTAACCGTTTTAAATTCTATCAATATTATCCGAGTGAATTTATAAAACAAGACAATCAAATATTTGAAATATATTGCGATAAGTAGTTTCATAAGACATATATGTTGATACAATTCGAAAAGCAACATTTTATAAAATGCTGCTGAGCTGCGCATACCACGGAACACCATATATTTTACTACGGGTCAAAACGTCATTATTCTATAATTCTCTTTCTTGAAGAAAATATATTAAATGCAACCTTATTGTATCAATTATTTATTGACCTAATATAGTATACATAAAAATGTTATAGGTTAACTACTGCTTTACGAATCAAATAATATTTTCCATTTTCCTATTGAATGGCTGAAGTAATGTCATTGCTGTAAAGCAAATGCATTCATTTTGAAAACCGGCATGCGTATGGCATCAAAAAACAAATTTGAAAGTTACACACGTTTGGGTGAAGTATTATCCGACAATTTTATTTTCTCAGAACGTATGAGAACACTATTAGTGACATGATCACTACGATCAAAAACAAACCTTTTCTTTGGTCAAGAAAAATAGTTTAACAGTACCATCTATGGGTGAAGTCATGAATAGCCCACAGAAACGACCCACTTCGTGTAGTATGTGTGTAAAACTTGCGCGGTCTTCAAGAACGTTAAAAACGTCGGTGAAGCGGAGTGTAAAACTATTAATGGGCTTGGAGCAGCGCGTCAAACGATTCAATCAGCACTCAAAGCATTCCGATAATGGGCGGGATGCAATGAAGCGGAAATACGTAATGAATGGTAAAATTTCCACAGAAAATTGTGAAACGTATGGGAAAAGCAGTATCGTATCTGTAGAAAACAATCAGGCGAGCGGAGAAGCGAGGACGGTCGATACTACGGGAAAGTGATGGATATTGCACGCAACAGCAAAGTATGAAACTAAATTACAAAGAATAAATAGGGGTGCGATTTTCGATTCATACGAACGCAAAAATGTAAAACCGAACAGAATGACGATTATTGCAGTGGTAGACAGTATTTACTATCTCAGTCAAAATAGTTTTCCTCAATTAGTGGAAACAGTGGTATTTGAGACTTGGAGAAATATTTTCTTGGATATATTTGTATCAAATGTAAATTTGTATCTGCGTTGTGACTCACTCATTTCTTGCCAACTCAAAATTAAGAAATGGGAAGTATAGGTTCGTGTGAGTACTTTAACAGAACATTGTAGACTAAATTGTAAAATATAGCCCAGTAATTATAATCTTAGATAATCACTACAGATAGCAAAATCAAGTGACCGAATTAATGGCTCAGGGCATCAATAGATGTCCTGCAGTGTCTCTGACCGGGAGGCCCTAGGTTTCGAGTCCCGACAGTGCCAGTATTTTGACACTAGGTAGGTATCTAATTCGATCTGAACGCCGCCTGGAGGAGAATTCTAGCGGCCCGCTACTATCGATTAACACCAGGCGAATATCGGAGAAGAACCCCCATAAAACGGAGTATGGACCGCTTGCGATCTTTCCTCATATCTTACTTACATTTATGTGCACTACACACTGGGAACCAGTCGAGAGTTTAGAGCTTGTAAGTCAGCGCCAGACCTCATCTTCCAGCGGGATCACCGCCACCTTCCGCAATGCAACCTGCATACCACTTACTGGATTAATGAGTTGACGCCCCTGGAATCACTAATCAATTAACAAATCTAAGCAGGAAGTGGCCGGATGGTCGATTACACCATGCAACAAAAGTACTGAAATATTGCACTTTATGCGCTACTAATATCTTGTGTATTATTTCAAAACGTCCAATTCAAACATGAAGCAAACAACTCACTGCTTCCATCGCAGTGTTGTCAGAACTAAGTGAATTCTACACCTGCACAAAAATAGAATACAAAAGTTTTGTAAACCTATATTGGAAAAAGAAGCCTGATACCCTGGACAATATAGAAATGCATTCCATAGGATCATGATTAGAGAAGAGTATTCTGAAACCATGCAACAAATATTCCACTCGCTACAAATGGTACAGCATTTGGTGCAAAAACTAAATATATTCATGCCAATATCAACATAAATTAGACAATTATATGAATGAATGAATGAATATATTTTATTGGCTTTAACCTTAATTATACGCCATTATACAATTATGTACATCATTAATCAATGAAACAGTCAGATCAATACAATTACTCAGAAACATAAAAAAATACAAAAACAGAAATTACAAAAACACATTAATTACAAAAAGCAACATAAAACTAACAAAACTTTTAGTACATTTACATTACACGTTCACAGGTCATGTTACAATGAGTTTTCAAAAACCATGACTTTTCATAGCATTCTATTAGACAATTATAACACCTTTTCATACGGCTCCGTCACGTCACAATAATCACACGTAATTCACAGGAATTCGCGAGCGCAAATGGAATTCCATTGTTGCAGACCCTGCATTGTCGCTAATTTGTTTACATTTTGTTTCAAATATTTCAAAATAAACAATTTCTAAAATACTAATGTGTAAATGTATAACAAAAGGTCGAATATGAGAAACGAACCAAGAAATAATATACAAAATTGCAAATTCTAATTTACGACGCATCCAGCTGTCCGAAGCGCATTAAATTTACAGCGGGCTATTATGTTTGTCACTAAATTATAGAAAAATTACTCGTATTTTGAAAAAAATAAGCATGACCTTATTTGAAGATATAGTTTTGATAAATATATTTAATTGAGAAAAAATTGTATTTTTAAAACTGTAGTTGTAAGAAAACGAAAACGAAGCGCAGTCAATTACAAGTGGGCTATTATGTTTGCCAGGAAAGTACAGAAAAACTACTCATATTTTTCATATTAACATGACTTTATTTAAAGATCTGTTTTTGATGAGCATATTTCATTAAGAAAAACAATCGCATCTTCACAATTGTAGTTGTAGAAAGACGCCGAAATATTTTTAATTTTTGAAATTTATTTTCAAAATCAGGCATTTCAACGAACATGAAACCTGTACTATTCTCTTAAGCTTTTTTTGCTATCTCAGGCCCAATTTAATAAAAAAAGTTGTGTGATTTTTAAGAAAAAATGGTTTAAAGAAAATCAAAAATTGTCTGTGTTTGACGCAATTTTTCGAAACAAATACATATGTTTTTGGAAAATTGAACATGACTTTATTTGAAGACCTGTTTTTTTATGAACACATTTCATTAAGAAAAAAAAATTGTTTCTTCATAATTGTAATTCTAGGAAGATGCCGAAAACATTTTGATTTTTTTCAATTTTCAAAAAATCAGGATTTTCAACCACCACGATACCTATACCATTCTCTTAAATGACCTTCAGACTACCCAACAACAAAATTTAGTCAAATTGTTGGCGCCATTTCTTTGAAAATTTTGAAAATGTCTCAAGGGATTCATATAAAGAACCATCCAAAATTAAAGTATCGGTTTCAAATTCAAAGCGAGATCATTCAGATCGATCGGGGAGTATCAATTTTGGAGAAAATCTACTGAACGATTTAGTCGCTTACGTTGTTCACAGACGGACGGGCGGACTGGCAGACGGACGGCCGGACGGCCGGACGGCCGGCCGGCCGGACGGACGGACGGACAGACGTTTTGTTTCAATTGGTTTTTTGGTATCAAGGACCAACAAAATGGGGATTCTGGCTGCACCACGAGTTAGGAGATTTTTTTTCTTAATTTAGCAACTGGATCTATCCACTTTTTCGTTACCAGGGCCCTGTAATAAGAGTTTTTCTGCCGAAAATCCGCCGTATTTTCGCGGAGCATTACGTAACTTTCCCTAAACTATACTGAAGTACATCAAAATACCGAGGGTATTTTAGATATAAAAATATTAGGAAATTTAAAAATAAATTTACGTGATAAGGGACGATGGTGGAAGGGTAGAGTATAAAGAACAGAGACATTAACATAAAAGGGCTTCGAGTCACGATATTGAAACGTGATTCGGACAAATAAATAATTAGAATTTATTTATGTTAATAATTGGTTCGATAGTAATGGCATTGTTTAAAAAAGAAAAAAAGCAGAAAAGACTCAGTCAAGTTGAAAATCACGAGAAGTTTAACGGTAAGCGATTATAAAACGGTGTAATGAGGTTACAAACAGATGAACTGAAAAAGTGAAATGTTTTTTGGCTGGACAGAAGCGAGAGACGAGATTTGACTTGCATGCGAGTAGGTTCGTGGAGAGAGCTCCGGGATTTGATACGCGAAGGGTCGCGAAACTAATCTCGACGTTAGATAAGTAGGTCGGATTGGAAGTTAGTTGGCTGTATCAATTGTATGTTTTAGCAGCCAAATATGGAGGAGTAGAATATATAGGAAGACTGGTGGTTCGGGATCTTCTCGGCGTTCAAGATGGCTGTATTCATCAAAAAGGAAAGTAACAAATAGCAGAACATTAAATTCAAATCGGAAATGAATCGATCTCATTGAACGTACGAGGCCAAGACTGTTATCAAAATTAATTAAATTAAGTTTTGGAAATTAAAGTAATTAAAAATTAGTATTGTAAAAATTAGGTGATGGTCATCAAGGTATATTAAATAATTTTAGTCAAGTTTTCATTTTAAAATAATTAAATTGCACTGTGACGTTTATGTCACTACATTTATTGAAAAGATAATTGTCTTGTTATTTGAATGCATTGTTTATGAGTAGTAATAATACCAAACCCACGTAAATGTATTCATGTATTTCTCCAGTCGTGATCTCGTATGAGCGGCATTTCCCCCACGAGTATAGAAAGCTAAAATTACCCTCAGATTAACAGTATTAGCGTAAGCGCCCATATATATATATATATATATATATATATATATATATATATATATATTGTAACCGTCACGTACCTACCCGCATACTGGTAGTACGCCGAATTACGAAAGTAAATCTTTAATTCACTTATTTCGTGACGTGTGGCTGCACCGTCACGCAAACCTGGGAATATCTCAATTAAAGGATAAAATTCCCTGTCGGTGGTGGGTTCGTCTTTGTCAAACTAATTACTAATTAACAGGCAAACACAATTTAGTAGTTTGAAATAACAGTTAACATATATTCTGACGACTGAAATTCTTGTACAACTGAATTTACAAATTCTCCTATGTTTTCAGTCTTTTATTTTAAATTATGGTAGCTAATTTCCCTACCTACACTGCAGTTTTTCTAATACGATCTTAACTTCGATCCCTATTTGCGAGTAACAACCTACAAATACATATATACACTTCACACAAAAAAAAATCACTGATGAAACACATAAAATACAGCTCAAGTAATTGTCCTGGAAAAAAATACATACACACAATGCTCCAAGTTCTCTAACACCTTGTAACCATTAACAATATTACACTTAATGTTCACAGTTGAAATTTGGCTTCTACGTAGCCTTTCAGTATAAAATTGCGTTTAACAATGCCTTTGGGCCTGTCCTTCAAATAATATTGTGAAAGAAATAATTGGACGGCTTTCCCTCCCGTTCAGAATTTCACACAAATATCTTTTGTTGAATGGTTTTAACAACCTTGAATCAATTACATATGAATCCAGTCAAATAATTATATACAAGAACAATTTTACAATAACCACAAGGAATATCCTGATCTGATTCTAATTACGACTATACAAAAAAAGAAATGACTTGACTAGCTAGCAAGACTCCTGTTCCGCGGTCTTCTAGATTGAAATTTAGTGAATGTTCTTTCAGTTTTGTTTGACTCACGGCCGGCGAACTCCCGAAGAACGTTCCGCGCTGCGTAGTCGGCTGCCGAACGGTGTTCACGCCTCCAGGGTCGTTGGATTGCTGCAACACTCCGTGTGCTGTCCGTCGCGTCGAAATTGGAATGCCTCCGAGCGCCGTCTCTCCTTGCTCAGCGATGCTTTACCACTGCTCACTCAAAGGCAATGGTCGCATCAGAATGCGAGTTCGGAACTTCCAATTATGACTTTGTGATAGCAAAAAGTCAAGCTAGTTGTGGTGTCAATCAGAATTTTTAGAATTCTCAAGATTCTATAAGTGGATCTCACGAATAAAATTCCGGAAAATAATAAAAACTCTTATTAAAGCTCTCTCATATGTCGCACTTCTCCACGTGTCCGTCGTCGTCTGCGCCGTGCACCAATGGTCGCTCACCTCGGCGACTCGAACGAGAAAAAAAATTCTTTCGATACAAGTTCATGCCGTGTCCGTCCATTCACAAAAGTTTCTGATTGGCTGACGTCTGAGTGCGTTCCGAAATAATTTTTCTGGCTGTCGCCATCTCTTCGCCACAAGAGAAACTACTTGTCGGTGGTATGGTGTCGGGCTTTTCGCTTCTATTCTCTCGTTGGTTTTGAATGTAACCGACGATGAGCGGTTACAATATATATATATATATATATATATATATATATATATTCATTGAAAAGAATTGTTATCATTACAATGAGTCGGGCGCCGGTGTCGGTTCAGTGTGAAGAACTGAAGACGGACGGACGGGCGGGCGGGCAGTGGAGCGATGGCGGAGGAATGAAACGAACGGTTATGTAGTGTGCGGAAGAAAGCATGGACAGTAGTGAAATCTGGAACCATCGTGGAGGATAGGCATCGGGAATGATAATATAGTGGGGAAGGGCATGAAGTGAACTAAAACGGTGATGTTGCTAAAGTGAAGAAAAGACAATATCGGCGCGTAAAGATATCCACGTGGGCAAGTGCGGAGGAGCGGCTGAGTGTGGATTCCCGTGCCTCAGTCCACCCGTTAATGTTTGGTATATGTAGCTTCGAGAACAGGCGGGAACAACGACGTCGTCGGAGTGAGCGAGATTAATTATTGGAATATGTTGAATGTGGTGAACTCGACATTGATAAAGTAACGTGCGCGGGCGGACACCAGTATGGCATTGAGTGAATGTAGAGGAACAGCATTAAACAATCGGTTATGAGACGGAGTAGAAAAGTTATTTTGTACGGCGGAGGTGAGAAGCATTAGCGGGCAACGCACGGTAGGTCCGTTACAACGGCAGTGGACATCAAGATCTCGGCTCGGCGTCGTGCAGGGACGGCGGGGGAGCATCGAAGGCGGGCGGCGAAACGGCCCCCCTCCCCACGTCGGCATCCTGCGACCCGAAGAGGCCCGAGCACGGACGGCGCGGCGCGAAGCATCGCCCCGTCGGCGGAGGGGCGAACGCGAGGCGGCGCGGTCCGGGGACTGGAGTACTGTGAGTAAGACCGGCCGGAAGAATATTGGGAAGGAGGGTAACTAGACAGCAGGAGACAGTGATCTTTAGTCGAGGCCCCACAGATGTAGGAATTTAACAAATGAGTGAGATTCCAGGGTAATGAAGAGTTTACAAATGGGATGTGACTTAAAATAGGGAAAGGACAAAGTAAATGTTTTTGTGAGCAACAAGAATCACCAATTTTGTATTGTAATTATTCGAGCAATAAAAAATTCATGTTTACCTGTAAGTTTCCATTGTGAACGTGATTGAATCCGGAGCCCATTACCGGGTAAGAGTCCCTGTCCCCTTTTTCTAATAAATTTTGTGCTGAGTCACATCAACGACTCGTTTCAATATATATAAATTTGATAAATGATATCCAATTGAGCTAGCCACCCATCTATATCATTAAAATATTAGGGAGTAGCGAAGAGCTAAATAAAAACATTAAATATTAGTTAAAAGAAGTAGATTCGTTCGGGGTGTGGTTTATTTCAATACGTACGTATGTATAGTATACGGGAAAGTAAAATTATTGTAGTAAAAATTGGAGACAATTGCATGCTTAACGTATACGTTTTTGTTCGATAGTTGTAAATCGTACATCATAATGAATCATCGTAGAAGTATATAATTATCTATGTCCGACTGGTTAAATGCAACACGGACGGTATTGAACTTTCAGTAAAGGTGTGAAATAATACACGCATGAGACACGACGCCGAAAATTCCCATCTCAAGTACTGACACTGCATTTATCGCAGAACGTTTGAGTTCTTAAACAGTATGTATGACAGTACTTAAACAGTTCGTAGTTGGTTAACTAACAAATACTACATCGCAAGTTACTACATCACGGTCGTTTCGCCCTTCTTTCATTCCGATCCAGGGAAGAGCAAAATACTTCTGAAGCTTCGTCAGTGAACTATAGCAAAGAACGTTTCCATTAGCTACTTTTCCGAGTCACGGGAGAAAAATACTCAACACCAAATTGCATGCGGGAAGTACTGCTATGCACCCTGGCGCGGCTCTGCTACAGTGCATCGAATTCCAATTCGCTCCGGCCAATGTCTTCTACAGTTAGAATTGCTACCTTCTGCAAGCCGGAGATTTGACTCAGAGGTTTTAAACCGAAGATTTTGATAGGACGGAGGGGTCACAAAAATTGTCATAATGAAAGTTTTATTTTTAACTTATACGAGGTGCTATCCAAAATATCCCAGAATTTCACTGAAAAAATCAGAAAACTATTTTACGACCTAATGTCCTCTAGTCACCTTGGACATATATGCAACGTTTCTAGCGTTGTTCCCATTTTTGGGAACATTCCTGGAAGTCCGCAAGTTGGACGACGTGAGGACCTGTTGCGATTCTACTTGGATAGTTTCTACGGAGTGGACATGTCGGCCTTTTAACGCGATTTTCATCTTCGAGAACAGCAGTCGAGAGCATCTTCGAGAACAAAAGTCGCAGGGGGCTAGGTCTGGTGAGTACGGAGATTGGGGGGACCGTTGCCATGTTGTTTTGGGTCAGATATTCCCTCGTAACGATCGATGTGTACGTGGGCACGTTGTCATGGTGCACTAACCAGTCTTTCTTTTGCCACAATTCTGGTCGTTTGCACCAAATATTTACCCTCAGTCGCCTCAAAACCTCGTAATAAAACTGCCTGTTTATTGTCTGATCAGGTAGGGCAGACTCCTTACACACAATTCATGCACTTTCATGATCATTTCCGGTGCTGTGCATGTTCATGGTTGACCAGAATATTTGTCATCTTCCACAGATATTCGTCCTTCCTCGAAGCATCTGAACCACTGAAATTTCCTTGCTTGACTCAATGTACTCACCAGATGCCTGTTTAGCTGCAGTTTTCTTCAACTTCAGACAATTTTATGCAAATTCGTTGCTTCTTCACGTTATGCATTTGACAATTCGGAGAGGCACTAAAACACGTCCTGATACACACCAATATAATTCACAACTGGATGTGCCAAAAATGATGCAACTTTGCACTGCATTAACTACACATATATCAAGATATATCTACTGCCGCAATGTCGTACTGGTACTGGTTGGCACAATGAAATTATCGGATATTTTGGGTATCACCTTGTACTGTTATTTATATTTTCTATGAAATTAATAAAGTGATTTTTTTTATATTATGTTTTACCCTATATTATTAAATTATTGTCACTTAGCAATGACTCACTTTTTAAGTGCGCTGCCGCCGAATACTGAATCACGAAAATGTTATTTATTTGTTACATATATTTTTTATTTCCACTCTTACATCATAATTTAGGACATATTGAAACTAGAGGTGCAACAGAATGGCACAAACTTTCCCGTATTAGTTTTCTATTTTCTTGGGTCTTCGCTAGCTATTCCGAATTGCCACATACTTTTTCTTGCCATCCCTTTTTTCTTCTATCATCGCCAAACGTACATTTTTTTGTCATTTTCTTAATTTTTCGGTTTCCTATTGGTAGAACAGAAACATTAATTTCAGAATATTAAAGAAAACAAAAACCTAGCCGTAAATGGCAATTTTCTTTTAAAAATTATGTGCCGTTTAAGAGAAAATGGCGTTTTAGCGCTACTAAAAATGCGAAATTTGAAGCTCATTTTCGCAGAAAATGTTTGAGTTTTCAAAATACTTTATTTGAAGTTATTGGAAGCACTTACACTCACAAATATAATAATGTTTATAAATTGCTCGTAATGTGCATATTAAAGATGTGAGACATCTTTCAAAAAAATTACAATTATGTAATTTTTGAAAAAACAAAAACATAACTCAAAATAAATTCTACTCTATACTAAAGAGTGTAATTAGCACTATCCGTTACAAAAGTTTCAAGAAAAAATTGCAGCCATATACGAGAAAATGGCGTTTGAGCATTTCTGAAAATGCCGAAATTTGAGCTACTTTTCACAGAAAACGGTAGTGTTTTCGAGAAACTTTACTTGACATTATTTAAAGTATATATACTCGTAAATATAATAATGTGAAAAAATCGCCGATAATGTAAATATTAACGACGTGAGAGACAAGTAAAAAAATTTACATTTTTGTAATTTTGAAAAAAATAACCTATAGAGAAATATGGCTTTTATGTCATCTGATAGAGTACATTTACCACTATCCCTACCAAACGTTTAAAGAAAAAATTTGGAGCCGGTTTTGTGAAAATTTTGTTTTTGTAATTTTTTAAAATTGCACATATTGCACGCAATATTGCAAGAAAACTGCCAAATGTTGAAAAACATTTACATGATCTTTATGAAAAAAACTCAATATGCAGAACAAATTGTATTTGAAGAAAAAATCTCTATCTTCAATTTTGGAGTTGGGGAAAGACGCCGAAAAAAATTCAAACTTTCACAATTTTCGAAATTCAGAGCTGTACGTGAAAATCGGACCTATGCCATGTTAAAAAGTGTATTTTGCTCTATTCATACAAGAAAATTTAAAGAAACAATTTGGAGAGCCTTTTTGAGAAAATTTGAAAATTCCCGAGGGGCTTCATATAAAGTACCCCCAAATTTTGAAGAATCTTTTTCAAAATCTCAAAGCTTCGACTAGAATCAGATCGACCGGGGAATGTCCATTTTGGAAGAAATCGTACGTATGGTTTAGACGCTAGCAGTGTTCACAGACGGACAGACGGACGTTTTCCTTTCAATTGGGTTTTCGGTATCAAGGACCTAGAAAACAGGGTTTCTGGCTACACCACGTGTTAGGGGATTTGTTTTCTTAATTTAGCAACTGGTTTTATCCACTTACTCGTTTTCACGGCCCGGCAATTAATTTTTTTCCGCCGAAAATTGGCCATTTTTTCGCGCAGCATTACATAACTTTCCCTATACTACGTATATCACTCCGTGTATACGTACGTATACGGGAAAGTAAAAAGTATATGCATTACATTGAAAAACTTTTTTTAAAGGGCACATGTATCACAGGATTGCTGGGAATTGTGTTCACATTCACTCACTTAGTTTTGCATTTCAAGACTCTCGAAACGTAAATATTGCACATATTGTATAAGACATAAAAAATTATGACTTATTAATTCAAATTCGTCAATAGTTAGTAATTATGCTTATTCGAAATATTCACGTATCAGTTGTGACTCGTAAATTTAATAACAGTTGAAGGCATTCTAAATGGTTCTATTTTTGGATGAGATTGAAAGAAATAAATTCAGGTTTGAGAATACATCTTTATTGAAATAGCAACGAAGGCAGAGTTGCCGAGGAGAAGAATATCATGACGTGGCTAGGAAATCAACTACTTCCTAAGACAAAAAGTAGAGAGGTACTATCTAAGGTGCCAAACGAAACTAAATAAATTAAGCATTTTAATGCATGAAAATGAGAGGATCATTATTAATTATCCCAAGCTTTCTACGCTATTTTATTTTAAAGAATTTATATCGAAAGATTTCTATGCTTCATTTGTACATAACTGAAGATATTACAAGCCTTCTGACCAATTAATAATTTATTTAATACCTATCGTGAGACTGCTCGTAAAGTTTATTTTATAAAAATATAAGAAATAATTGGAAATAAACAATGAGGTATTTCAAAACTCATATTATTGAAAAAACTCCTTATATTTGCGTCGCTAACAATATTATACTCGTATGTTTTCTTGAAAACGAAATGTCGAATATTTTCAATACATTTGTTGCAACTTACACAATGAAATAGTGAATATTTGACGGCAGATAAACTACGTTTATCGGCAGATTTAAATTTCAAATCATGGTAGAGTAGTGCACTTTGTTCAAATACGTAATAATAGTGCCAATACTGCCAGAGCAAATATTGTAATATAATACCACGTGCGCTGGAACTAAAGTCGATATCAGTATTGACCTTAGTAGACAACGTACACATTAGTAGACAGAAATACTGGCCCTCAAGAAAATGTGCGCAGATAAATTTCTTTCCCCACACGTAATATACAGTTTTTACTGTTTTTGACAAATAAATAAATAAATACGAGTATGTTGTATCAAATATATTTTTAAAACGTACAGAATGAAAAAGTGTGGGGTATAAAAGAAGTATAATTTAAATTCAAAATTAAACATTTTATGCATGTTGACGTAATATGAACTAGATCGCTGAAGAAGGGGAATGGAGGGTTACATGGCATGATTTGTTTGATTATTTTATTTCGGGGCCCAACAACAGCTAATGTAATTAATACTGCAAGTGTAGTAAGTGTTTATCCCGGGAGATAGCTATGTTCCTTTAATCCTAGTTTGAGAGATCTGAAACCAAACTACGAATGGAATTGCGGGGCACCTACCCTCACCTCCAGGTATCCCCGCCAGCGAAGTAAGTCCTTAGCTTCCAAAATACGTCGTAATGTAGTGTCGATCAGTGTAAGAGTAGGTATACGAGTAAGAAGAGAGGAGGGGAAAAGAAGAAATATTTTTAGCATGGATTTTAAGATGCTGCTCCGGCATTCACTGGTATTTACCAATAAAATAGGTAAACAGACCCGATATCACAGCAGCTGGTTGCTAGAATTTTTCCACACAGCACTAGAATTTTCAACCCATTTGGTATCGAGAATTCTCCACCGTCGGAACTCTAATCCTAGTCAGAGACACAGCATTGCCAACAGCTTTTGCCCTACGTCCAGTGATTGCCAACTCAATGCTGTGGCGTCACGAAAACTACTCTTTTTCTCCAAACCGTTCGCCGAGCACTGGCAGAGTTCGACACAGCGGCAAGCGCGTAGTGTTCCAATGACGGGACGGAGGTGGGAGAAAAAGGTTCGCTTGGAAAATTGATAATTATATTTTTAACTGGCAATTATTATTTAAAATATTTATGGTTCAGTAACATTATGTAGGATTATATAATAGTACATACATTATTACACAACTCAAAACAATATTTGACTGTTTATCATAATCAGTACTGTAATTCCTCCTCCATTGTTCCATTAAATAACATGTTTGGAAAAGATAGTTTTCACATTTTACGGCAATAATATTTTATACAATAGTATTTAATATAAAGAAATAGTTCGTTCTGAAACGATAATTAATGTTGACAAATAGGTTCCTGGTACGGATCACGTGAGAGAATTTGGACCCCAGGCTTGATTTTGTTATGTACAATTTTGTTTGAGAACGTTGTAAATCTTTGTGATTTTGAATATCTTTTCAATAATCTTCTATCTACAAATTCCTTTACTTCATAGGGGCATTCAAATGAAACTCGGTCACTAGAGTAAAGTAACGGTAACGCTTTTATTCACTAAAAAATAGTCCCCAAAACTATTGTCACATTTATCCCATTGCGACACTAGCTGGTCAATTCGATCTTGAAAGAAGCTAGTAGGCTGCTGTCAGATCCAGGTCGCACCCATCCCCACACTTCGTCGTTCATTGTGAATCGATGTTCGCGAAGAGCTTGTTTTAGAGGCCTGTTAACATGAAAGTCACACGGTGAAAGGTCTGTACTGTACGGTGGATGTTCCAGCGTTTCTCATCAAAACTGCTGCAATGTCCTCTTCACCGCATTGTCCGTGTGGGTGGGTATTATCATGCAGGAGAATAAGGATGTTGGACAACATGCCTGGGCGTTTCGACTTGATTGCTAGTCTAAGGTTCTGTAGAGTGACTTGATAACGCTGGGCATTGATGGTGGTTCCCCGTTCCAGGAACTCCACATGCAGTGGGCCCTTGTGGTAAAAAAGGACATCATGTCCTTACCCGAACTGGTGTGCACGGCCTTGGATTTTTTTGGAAGTAGTGAAGTCGCATGTTTCCACTCCTTACTCTGCCGCTTGCTTTCCGGTTCAAAATGGTGACACCATGTTTCGTCACCCGTAACAATGTGACAGAAAGCCGTATTCCTCGTCATGATATCTAGCAAATGACTCAAAGACAGCGCCATTCGAATATTGCGCTGTTCGGTAGTCACGTGGTAGGGAACCCCTGCGCCCAAATTTTTCAAAAATTCAAGAGTTGATGCAGTATGGTGTGTGTGGTGCCCACGCCAATACCCAGTAACCGATGGATCTCGTCCGCGGTAATACAAGACTTCCTCAATCATTTCAGGTGTGATGACACGATGAGCCTGTCGAGGACAATCATCGTTTTCCAGTAAATCGCGCCCCTCAAGAAATCTTTTGCGCCATTCCACACCTGAACGACAAAATCTGTACTCACCGTACACAGCCTTCATCCTTCGATACATTTCACGTCCTCCAACTCCCTCCGCCGCCAAAAATCGAATCACTCCTCGTTGTTCCTGCTCACTAGCCTTCATGTTCAGTAGTAGAAGAGTAACTTGTGTGACCACATTCTCATTGGCGTGAAACCACACTGTCGCTACGCATCGTCAAACGCGCATGCGTCCGTCTCTCTGCCAATTGATGGTGCCACCATCAATCACAATACTTGCAGTTACATGGTGCCACCTTACGTGTAATGCAAAGTGAGACGCACTGGACCTGGTTTTATTTGAATGCCCCTACAATTGAAATAGGTAAGGAATGTAATGGGAAATGACCTTCCAACGCACTAGATAATTCTTTAAAGAAGAAAATATTGAAATTATTGAAGATCCTTTTAAGAATTTATAAGTGGAAAAACATTACAAATTCGTGATTACCTCTCTCCGGTTTAGATCAAAACATTTTCTAGAACAGTCTCATGGTTAAATATTAAATTTGATGCTACTCTACTTTATTAAATATAATTAAGTTAATCAATAATTGTGAAGCAAAACAAATAAAAACCAATTACGCTTTCTCTATTGCATAATAATGCATTCACGTAAAATGACGGAATTGTACCATTTAGAAGAAGCAGTAGACAAAAAAAACTTGTGATTGTGTTACTACTAGAATAGACATTATATCTCTCTTCAGTGAGCATGAAAAAGATTTCGAACAAAAATAATTAAATTAAAGTAGTACCTAAAGGAAAAAGATGTTCCTATGGAACGCACAACACACATTACGTTGAAACTCACGATACCATCATACTTAACTCTGAACAATGTATTCCAGGCACTTAAAATCAGGTTTTGTGTGCATTAAAGGACTCCCTAAAGGAATGTAAAAGTCTCCAAATAGGAACTAGGTGTATTTCTTATGTATAAGTCTGCACATTCAATTACTATTTTCGATAGTAAACTTAATCCACTCCCCAGCAAGTGAGAAAAGGAAAAAACTTGGAATCGGTAAGACCATTTCCGCTCTTAATGCCATAATTTAAAAAGAAAAAAATTTAATAGGTAAAATATTCTATCCATAAATTACATAACTTGACACAACGTGGCTAGGCCGAAGGCCTTTAAGCCATTATAATACCTACATCCTATCAGATTGTAACCTTTCGAATTCTGGTATTCACCCCAAATATAGTACAACAATATAGAAAAAATGTAGTACATTAGTGTAGTGAATAGGTATAAAATACACTATGACAGTGTAACTAATCATGAATTGCTTTCTTCAAGTGACGTCCGTCAGGGGACATTGAATAGAATATTGGAAGGCACGATTCCCCAATGTGGCAACAACGCACCCGACGGAAAACATCTGTTAGGTGGGGCGGGGAGTGGCGCGGTGGAGCGCCGAGTGCAGCGCTTCTTAAGTCGTTCGCGGAAGCTTCCGCGCGGTGACATGGACTTCGCTGAGCTCGCCCCACGTCACGCTACGCCTCGCCTCGCCCTCTCTCTCCTCTACCTCCCCGCTCCGCGGAACTAGCCACCTTGCGGCCCCCACGCACCCCGCCTCTCACGGCCCACTTTTCGCTCGCCGCTGCCCGGACCCCTCGCCTCGGCACAGACACTCACTACACCTTCGCGCCTCCGGCACCCCGCTCCAGAACAACCCCGCTTCACTTCGCCCCGCCCGCGACCATTTCGGGCTCGCGCCGTCGTCGTCGCAACCACCTCGCGCTCACGTCTTCGCCTTCAAGCACACCGACTACTGCAGTGCCTCTGACCGCGAGGTGCTGGGATTCCGAGACACGACGGTGGTGGTTCACGACACTAGCTGGATAGCGGGGTCAAATTCAGCCACTGTGGGAGAGAATTCTAGCGGCTGGCTGCTCTGATCGGAAGTTTTCCGTGGTTTCTCTGATAAACACCAGGCAAATGCCTGAGATATTTCTCAGGCATTTGCCTGGTGTTTGCCTGTGGTCAACGGCTCGTTTGTTGGTTTATTACCCAACAAACGAGCCGTTGACCGCGCGCAATATTTATTTCCACTTCCCAGTCGTATCCTCACCCCGGACTGACACACTTACATGCTTTACACATGACAAATATATCAGTAATGATCTCAGAGCTTGTCCCGGCTGGGGCAGTGCTCCGTTGGAAAATATACCTGGATGAGGTAAAACCGCAAGTCGACTTGTAGGTCGGCAGTGGATATCACAATTCAGCGGGGAAAGAATACCGCCACCTCCTATAAAACATGCACTACACATACAAAGACTAATGGCTTCACCAATTGTGCCTAAATACACGAAATAATTAGTTAATAAGTCATTCTCCACCCTCTCAAACCACAAGGCGCTCTCTCACCTGCAACATCCCTCACTCACTCGCTTCTGTTCCGCCCTGCCACCCCTCGCGTCCACTCTGCACGTCGCGTCACGAGGCCTCGACTTCTTGCGCCCCGCTCCAACACACCACACACCACTATCATCAATAGAAATTCCTCACTGAGATATAACACTGCCACAATGACATATAAAACCATCTTAAGATCCCTCCTTTTATACGCACGCCCCATCTGGATCAACGCCGCAAAAACCAATATCCACAAAATACAAATTTTCCAAATCAGTCCCTAAGAATAATCACTAACGCCTTCTGGTTTGTCACAACAACAATTATACAAAGAATTATCCTTAAAACCTATAGCCAACACATTAATGACCTCGCATTTAACTTCTATTTCACCATACCACAAATCCCCCACTCTAAATGTTCTCAACCTCGGCCGAAATCCTACACAACCAACCCGAATTCAAAATAAATACCCATTCCACGTATTCCTGAAAAAAGAATCGCTGAAATTGACAGTTAAAAGAGGCACCAAGATGGTTTCCTCATCAATGAATTAGAGTACGTTTAGTATGTAAGTCAGTTGTAAGCATCAAAAACATGTGTAGTGTAAGTTTGACTGATTTATGTAATATTCAACAAGAAAATAAATACATTTAAACACCACACCTCGCGCGCCATGTTCCCCTCACGTCCTGACTCTCTCGCGCGCTTCCTCACGCGCGCGTCCCCGCTTCCAGCACCCGCCCCTTCGCGTCCCCGCTTCCAGCAACCGCCCCCTTCGCGTCCCCGCTTCAGCAACCGCCCTTCGCGTCCCCGCTTCCAGCAACCGCCCCCTTCGCGTCCCCGCTTCCAGCAACCGCCCCTTCGCGTCCCCGCTTCAGCACCCGCCCCCTTCGCGTCCCCGCTTCCAGCACCCGCCACTTCGCGTCCCCGCTTCCAGACCCGCCCCTTCGCGTACCCGCTTCCAGCACCCGCCCCTTCGCGTCCCCGCTTCCAGCACCCGCCCCCTTCGCGTCCCCGCTTCCAGCACCGCCCTTCGCCCCGCTTCCAGCAACCGCCCCTTCGCGTCCCGCTTCCAGCAACCGCCCCCTTCGCGTCCCCGCTTCCAGCACCCGCCCCCTTCGCGTCCCGCTTCCAGCACCCGCCACTTCGCGTCCCCGCTTCCAGCACCCGCCCCTTCGCGTCCCCGCTTCCAGCACCCGCCCCTTCGCGTCCCCGCTTCCAGCACCCGCCCCTTCGCGTACCCGCTTCCAGCACCCGCCCCTTCAAGTCCCCCGCGTCCCGTCTTCCGCCGCGAAGTTCCCCGGCGTTTTGCTTCCTCGCGTCGGCCATTGGCGCCCGAGTGCCAAAGGTCGGAACGCAGAGGGTTGCCGCACAGGGACTCTTGCGGGTTAAAAGTGGTGGAAACCATTGGGTGGAATATGTAACGCTTGGTAAGCGATGCTTCACTTTCCTTTCTTCCATATTTCACTTTCTTTATGCTCAATTAAAGCTCTATGGTTTTTACCTTTAGGTTAGTTTACTATCATTCACAGATAACTCCAAATCAATACAATTCTAGAATATTGAAAAAACAAACTTGCAACTATTTTCTGTTCTTCCCTCTCCTTATCTCATCCCGCTCATAAATTCCATCTACGCTGAACAGCAAGTAATCCAAGTCGAATCAAATCCAAAGTTCCAAAAGACATGCTTAAACTTTCCGAACCTAATAATTTTGTGTAGAATCTCTTTTCCCTTCTTGTTGTTACAGGGAAATACTAACAATATATTCCCAAAATTTAAAATTATATTTCAATAGTATCTAACATAAAACAAATTAATAAAATGTAACAAAACTAATTAAGCACAATTTGTCAAGGAATCCAAAAAGGGGTCTACAAGTAAAACTGAAATCCCTCAAAAGACCTCAGATCTGACAAGAATAAATACATTTATAAAACGTTCATTATTTCATCTGTGTCAGCTTTATTGGTTGTAACAAATTGCTCATTTATGAATGCTTTTCGAAGCAAATTTATAATCTATTTCACACAAAAATAATCAGTAAAAATGATACAAGTAATTAGTATGGCAGCTTAGTTGTTAGTGAACGTACCCCAGTGGTACCGTCTTCCTGTATTTATAACAAAAAAAACACAACTTAAATCTTGGAAATTAGAATTCAGGGTAACTTGTGACTAGGTGACTAATTTGAGTTGTAAGGATGAAGTTGTGGGAAGAAGTGTGTTCACCAATGGGTTTGTTTGCCTTTAAAATATTGATGGCTAGAGGATTTGAGTGCCTTTCCAGACGTGGGATATGGTTCGAGCGTTTGATTTTATAGAGAAGTCCGTCGTGCTAAAATTTATCAAAGGTTAATGTCTAAAAAGCTTCCTATCAGTTTTAATTTTTCTTAGAAATAGTTCTTAAAGATGCTGGTGTGTCCATTAATTTGTTCAATGGTTGATTATTATTGCCTAAAGCCAAATTGGTAATCTGTGTCTTATTTGTTGTTAAGTGAGGTCATTGTAGTTATTCGTAATAGTTGAAATGATTTTCATAACTTCTCATGTTTTCAGTCATGTTCCTCTCAAAATTCCTTGGTGCGTCTGAGCCCCTATACATTTGTATCTTCTATACTTTGTATAATAAAGTCAATGACCTAATAATATTTGATTAATCTACTTCGTGTAACTTGCATTGGAAGTGTACAGGTGAGCATAATTTCTGTTACGTGCTGTAGAATAGTTGACAATCAATAATAATTATTCTCTATTTTATCCAGCCGTTGTACTATTCTTACGTCATCTGCGGATACATGGAGCGTAGCCGGTTCCTGACACACACACACACACACACACACACACACACACACACACACACACACATATGTTGCTTACGTACGGGGAGGGCTGTATCAACACAGACACTCAAAAGAGCATGCCACCCTTCGTCCTAGGGCATAAACCAACGTGTGATGCAACATTGTGGAATTTTGCCTTGCTCTTTGCCCCTTTCACGCAGGTGATAACAAAGGGATCATGTTAAAGCAGCGTGCAGCAAGCCTGCAGCAACACTGTGACCTCTGGCTACATGCTAAAGCTTTATCTACCTCAAAAACGTTTGCTAAATTAACATGGAACGACCACATACAAACTATTGAAAATAAAACGAAAATTAACGTTTCAGAATTATATCCTTCATTTAGTTCAAAACCCGCTGTATTTATGCAGTGATACACATTAAGTAAACATGTCTTCCAAGACTATCAATAACCTACACTTATTGTTTTATTGATAAAGGATTCCAAATTTCAATCAGATGTTGGAAAAGAGTCATATAAAATAAAAATAAATCTTGATAAACAACACTGTTTATTTTTTCACATTTTATTGTCAAAGTTACGGAGATCAAATACGTCTCCATTCTCAGGAGATATAAGAGCTAAAAATACAAAATTAAAATTCATAAATATTTATACAGTACATATATAACAATTTAAAACAAAAAAACCACACGTGCAAACAGAAAACAATAGCAACAAGGAAATTGGACGCTTAGCTTTCGTAACATCAATTTCGACAATAAGGATTTGTGGCATTGAATACACGTTGTTTACCAGAAGATTGTTTTTTTAAACTCTTTAAGAACATGAATTTACATCATTATCATATACAGATTACTGTTACACATCGTTAACCGCTACACGTTGTAAACATTTTAAAATTTCTCTCGGAAGTTGGTTGTGGGGAGATTTCTAGTCAACGTACTACTGGGCGGTTTTATTCATTTTCCCTTAAAAGTAAGAAACAAGAATCTAATAAGGGGTGAGCAGGGGAAGAAGTGGTGAAGAGAAGGAAGTAGGGAAGCTCAAAATAGGGGGCAGAGGTTAAAAGGTGAAACGCAATTTAATTTAATTTTAGCTTGAAGCTTAATTTAAGAAAATTAAACAAATTGCAAAAGCAGAAGGGAAATACAGTGATCATGGACTTCAACAATATTAATATCAACGACATCTAATACATCTGGGAGAAGGACGAGGACTAATCCAGAGCTTTCGAACGCCCGAGGAGAGCAACAGCTTCGCCAGAGACGGTGATCAAGGTCGTCGCCAGTACAGCCAATATGAGACGCACGACAGCTAATATTCTACAATAGCATGTCCTGACACTATTCACAATAACCAAATCGTACGAGTCAGCGTGTCCCATGAAACATATACCTTCTGGACTCCATTTTCAGCTAGGAAAACATAACCCGCACCAAAACAGAATAAAAAGGAATCTTCCGTAACATTTATTTCATTCTCCTTAGCCTTTCTCATGAAGCTCATGAAAGTTCACCATCAGCAAATCAATGTAATTTATTTTTCGAACGATGAATTAGCTACATTTTGTTTCTCCTTAAACTCTTCTATTCTCAAATAAATTGTATTTCTTAACCTTCTACCAAAAGCCTCACAGGCTACTTTCCTCGTGCCATTTTCTTCACTACGATCTTTTGAGGAATTTTCTTTGGTACATCTCGTCGGTTTTCTACATATATTGTACGCCTGCGGCCTTTATTAATGCGTTTTGGCACGTCAAGAGGTAATCCTTGTACAGTCAACTGATGTTGCATTCTATTTCCACGGAAGGCGATGTTTAACTATTAATACATAGTAAATTTGGTGCCTGCATTTTTTTAAAAAAACTGCTTCACGATGTGGATCATGGAGATTATTCCCTTACTTTCCTTCTTACAGTCAAGTTTTGCGAATTTTAATGGTTACATCCTTATTCCGGGAAACCTTTCAATTAGGAATGAGAAAATCTATAAATAATGTCCTACATATTAACACAACTATACTAAATGTTATGGTAACACCTCTAAAATGCAACAATGCCTTACAAATAAAATAAGCTCCCTGTAATGGCTCACATTCACGGAACGTCATAAAGCTCTTGTAAGATATATTTCTCGGGGTACACGACAGCTGTTTTTAGACGTATGGATGGAAAAGCGCGTGATCGTGTTACCTGATGGAAGAACCGCACCTGGTATTGGTATCCCTGGCGCCCCTTCCTCGCCCCGCCCACTTCGCTTTCTGCACCGCACACGCTGTTTGTAGATCCGCGCCAAGCGCACTAATTAAACCGTACATTGCGCCAGAATTTACACAGTCCAATTCATTACGTAAACAAGTAACAATTTTGAATCAATATATCTTTTGTGGCATAATATTAATTCAAGCAAATACGGGTCTTCAAATACAACTTTTTTCGGCCAATGATATCCAATGATATAATCCTATGAATTCTTGGAATATCAACTTGGAAACAAATCGCTTTCAAACAAGCCATTATATGTGTTTCCAAAGACAAAGGCATTAATACTAATTAAACATTCTATTTTCAAATCAAAATAATAAAAGGATTATTTGGGCTTCATTGGAAAGTTTTGAGTCTTTCGGATATTTCCAGTTGAAAAGTTTAGTGATAGAATGGGCAGGATACTTTTCCTACATTTGCCTAAGTGTGAACACCGAGGCCAGTTTCATTTTCACACTATCGGCGCTTGAAACTATTTTTTTTTCAATTTTCGCTCCCATACTAGTAGAATTAAAATAAGACTCCAGGAATACTACAGAAGAGTAAAACCTAGTCCTATAAGGTAATTTTGTTGGAAAACTTTTTTCGTTCTACATTCTTCATTGTCAGGGGGGTCGTTTTGGGGCAAATGTCATAAAAGCTTGACTGAAAATGCGCAATTTTGAACACTACTTTACAAGAAAAGTTTGAGTTTTCTTCTGAGAAACTTAAAATTCATATTAAGAAAACGCATCGATGTTAAGAAACACATCGTTACAATAATGTATAAAAACCGTAACCATTTACGTGATATATTTTAAAATAATTACATTTGTGTCAAAAGCATTTATCAAAACGGTATTTGGCACATTAAACACTATCTGATCAAAAAGTTAAATGAAACTAGGTCCGATAACAGCACATACTTTCTCGCATTATTTGTAACTGCCTTCTTTTTTTCTTCTTCCTCGCACTTGTGTAATCCCTAGCAATGAGAAAAGTATACCATACGGAGTGATCCATTGAGAATAGTTAAATTCTCAAAAGAGATTGAAGACCATACTAAAAATGAGGATGAGATTCCTCTGAGCGGAGAAAGCCTGTCGGGATTAATGAAAAAAATCTTGGCTGGTGTCATATTTCTTTTTTATTTAGATTTTTAACACAGCCATTGCATCCACAGAAAGACAAAGCTCGACCGTGCCTTCGTGTTGTCCAGATTTGCTGGTCTCGTGTATCCAGCTTGATCGAGATCGGTGTCAGGAGAAAAAAGTAAAATATTGTCTACAAGGCAGAAACAGGTGAAAATGCGAGAAAATGACAAAAATAAGCATCAGAAGTTAAAAAATGTGAAATCAATACAAAATTACATTCTAATATATTTCCAGAAGTACATTTAAATTATTTCCATTATTGAAAGTCATCAAATAGTAGCAACAACAAAAACGCATTTTGCCTAACTTCAGGGCGAGCATCTAAGCGTTCCTCCTTTAATCGATCATGTAACACTTATTATACCAATACAATCAAAACTTACGTATCAATACAACCAAATGTTACACATCTCCCTCTCTCTGTTTGATAACTTTTAGTACGCTCACGCATTAATTGACGCATTAATATATTGATTATTTCGTATATCCAGGTGTGTCAACTGTTATTGTCACTAGTCTCGTAAGTATAGTGGACGTTTTTTCATGGGGAGGTGGCGGTGATCTTCCACCGATGGATGGATTCGAATTCCAACGTCGATTTACAGGACGGCTTGCGGGTTTTTTCACACCCAGGTACTTCCCACCGATAGGGCTTGTCTGATGTGTCACCAATGACCTCACCCCTTAATTACACACACTGACACTTATGTACAGTGTACTTCCACGCGTGACGGGAACTTAGAGCTCGTCTTGACTGATGGGACCAATGGATATCACTTCAGTCAAGAGAAGCTCTAAGTTCCCGTCATGTGTGGAAGTGCACTGTACATAAGTGTCAGTGTGTGTAATTAAAGGGTGAGGTCAGGACAAGGAAAAGGAAGGCTCGGTCTATGGCCAGTGTGTTAGGAAACAGCTCCGGCATTCGCCTAGTATTGATAAGAAAACAGGAAATCTATTGATCAGAGCAGCCGGCCACTTGAGCTCGCCTCCAGACGACAGCTGAATTCGAACTTGCTACGTAGCTAGTGACCTGACGCTCTGAGCCACCTAAGCCGGTCATTAAGCCAAGACATTCGAAAGACAGATTGAAGCCATTCTAATACCAAGGAAATAATAGAATTTTATTGGCATTATAACCTTTATAGCAAACTTCCAACTCCCTTCATTTAACGAAATTTTGAATACTATTGTTTATTACTACTTCGTTTACTGTCGTGAAAAGATCGCTGAGAATAAATGGCCATTCTGAAAAGGTCAAATGTAAATATGTGTAATTAACATCTACAAAGAATAAATTTTCCGAAGGAGAAGTAAATTAAAAAAAAGCCTATCACAGCAAATAGTGATTAGGATAAATGACATTGAGCTTAGAATGTTTTTTTCAGTTTTCGACAGATTGTGTCTTTCGTTATATTCTATGACTATCTTTCGTAAGATCTAAATAAAATTCTTCTCTACTATGATACACGACATATTTATGCCCAGAGGTATACATGATATACCGTACATATCGATTTGTGCACTCTTCCGATTTTTATATCCACGACTATACTAACATTTGTCGTATTAATGATTGTTGTGCCGAATAGTCATTATTGAACTGAACTACTATTATCCTTCATTCTCGAGTAATACCACACATTTCTAAAAGATAACAGCAAATTGTAAATTTCTCAGCTAATTTCAATGTCAAGCCATCTAGTGGAGAGTTACCTCAAAGTGAACAGCAAAAAAATGTCTCCATGAAAAAACACTTAAATGTGCCAACTTTCATGGAGATTGGTCAAATCTCTCGGTGACGGACCCACATTTTTCACTATTTAGGATAGCAGATATGTAAAAGAGAAACATCGCAAACTATTTTAACGAGCGTAGAACAACTTTCAAAGACTTATTTCTTCAAAGAGTAGCTAGAACGCGAGAACGAAATGAAGCCTTGCTTGTGAAAAATCAGTAAAATACAACAATTTTGTACATTCAAAAGTAGTAAAATGAATTAATATCTTACATGAAAGATAAAATTTAACTGTATTTTGTTAATCAATGGAAATTTGTTTAAGGAGAGTTTTGAAAATATTGTAAGAATCACTCTGACCGGAATTTGCTTTCAACTAACTAAAACCACCAGATTAAGAACGTTCTAAGTCTACTAGCTTCTCTACTATGAACGGTCATATAAATGAAATGAATATTTAAAACGGAACATCAACTAAATTGACAAAAAATGTCGCAGAGAACGGACTGGACTGACAAATTTTGGTAAATATTAAATGTTGTAAAACACTGTTTCGAATCACTCGTAGAGGTCAAATTATTGTATAACGTAACACACGGCATTTTTCCGTCCTTACTCAGTTCACAGAGAATACATTAGAACAAGGAAGTACAAAAAAAGTGGAGAAAGTGGACATCATTTCGTACTGTACAGCTCGCCTTTTTTTGATAAAATAGTACTACAACCATTTCTTTGAAACGCGTGGCCATGAAGTTTCTGAAGGAATTCGAAGGCGTGAAGAGCCACTGAGCTAATTGGCGGCAAGAAATCAAATCACAAGATCGCGTTGTTGAAGTTAATGGCTTGATTGTGTGTGTTTCTGGATTCAACTGATAAGGTTCCGTATGTTTTTGCATGTGATAAACCGGAAGAAAGCGGTGTTCCTCCCTGTTAGAATGTGAGGTACGTTGCCTTGCTATAATACGAAATCTTAACAACGAATCTAGACATTTCATTGCATTGTAAGTGCAATGGTCCTCACTCAATTTTATCCCATTCAGTAATTCTACATACAGATTACAAATGACATGCATAATACATTTTTCTATATATTTTACGCCTATGATATAGAAAGATATGCATTCATCTTCTATAAATAACATTCAGCTCTTCGTGCTAATCAGACCACCGGCATATCCAACCCACGCAAACCTATCAGTTCTGGAGTCGGGCAGTGGGGATCCAAACAACGCTGGCAAGCAGATGTGGTCACAGTCACAGGCGTGGGCGAATCAGTGCACCCGCTCAATAGTCAATAGACAGTGGTTTTTGAATATTATTTTTGTGTCTGCACGTAACCTGTAACCTGTTGGGCTCATCTTACTTGGACCACCGGATTTATCGTCTTAAATTTAATATTCCTTTTCCGGCTGTTTTAGGTTTTAAGCTACATATTAATTACATCTATACTAATTTTCCAATAATATAAGTAAAAATATTATTCATTCCAAATGGAAATATATGGAAGCTTTACTCAGGTATAAACCTCTAATTAATTTAAAATACTTGTATTAGAATGAATACTATGAAAGCCGCGTGACATAAACAAGAGATCGGAGAGAAGAGACAATTGTACACAGATTTATTTTAACAACTGGTATTTTTATTTGAATACATTGGTAATTTGACTCCGAATGTTTTCCCATATTTTCCAATACTGTAATTATTTATCCATAGAAACGCATGCAACAAAAATACATTAGTACTTAGTACATCCTCTTAGTGCTTGTTGATATACGAATGTATGTAACTAATGTCGCATATGTAACTAATAATTTATCAAGTTTTTAACTTTGTTTCGCTCATGTTTTTTTGTTTGCATATCTCATTAAGTATTATTGTTACTACTCTTTCTTTTTTGGCAATCCTGTAGACAATTATTGTAAATTACTATACATTGTACTGAATCTATAAACTCAATTAATGATGTATGAATTACTGTTATAATGTATTTTTTCTGAGTAGCTGGTGACCCAGCTGTCGATGCGACTTTAAATAAACAAAACAAACATTATAAACGTACAATAATATTTGGATAATTCACTTACTGGCATGTAGTTACATTTTCCTGTAACCAGAATTCAATCCATTTGAAAACATTTAAATAATTTCCACGAGATTCTTCGAATTAGTTTTCAAAATCTGTATTGGCATTTTTTCTTTAAAATTGTTCACAATTTCTTCTATGTATGTAACTTTCACCCCCCCGAGAGAGGCACATTGTTATTGGCATCGCGTGTACCTCCGACGCGTGAACGTGTTCTTACATAAACCATTGCAGTTGTGCTAACGAGAATGTCTCTGGAGGGAGCGATTCTCCCACCTGTATTATCCCACGAGCTCTGCGAATACTGAGGCTCAGAGCTAAGAACTCATCTCAGAGGTACAGGTACGAATATAAACATATGTGCTGTCGCATTCTGTGCTGGACTCCAATGCCTGTTCTCCTAGTGCATTTTACATCTGTGATTATTACTGTAATGAATGTGAAGGCTTGAATATCAAGGCACTAGAGAAATATCTAATTCTAGCATTGAAAATAGTATTGATATAATATTGTCATTAATATTGTAAACTCAGATAATAGTTGCTTTTTCAATGTCAGATAAATTTGGATAATCGCTGTAGTATTCTTGACCTTTCATTAAAGTTTATTCGTATTTAGACATACAGGAATAAAAAAATTTAAACTGCACTTCACTTAGTATAACAACATTTTTCCAATTTCCTAAGTAGTTGTAGAATAATATAGTTTCTTAAATCTTTGCGCTAGTAATGTTTCGTGTGAACAACTGAATAAATATAGAAACTGTTTTCTTTTTGCACAAGAGCTTTTGGACAGGAGGTTTCCATCAGCAATAAAAATTGTAGTTCCTATGTATTGATTAGTTGGGTGTTGTCATACATTCTTTTCTGTTGACAATATTCCTGGTATCAAATACAAAATGTACAGCAATGAATAAAACTAAGTATCAACAGATAAGACTAGTATACCGCATTCAGTGATATTGCACAAACTTAACGATAAAATAGAAAGTTGTATTTAAGTAAACAAATTAAGCAAATTCAATGCGTGTAGGTTTTTAAAATTTTAACTCATTTTACGCGGTCGCTAAGACTGTCGATAATAGTAATGCTTAGGTTCACAGCATACCCAGTTGTTCCGACTCAGACCATCAGAGGAAATCAAATGCATTTATCCCGACAACATCCACAGTATAATAGAGAAAGAGGCCATGTTTTAGCAAGTCTCTCCGTTCTATAAGTGTTTTACAAGTGTTTGTTTTAAAGTGTTTTAATCTAGCACCTCTTGTAGATTACATTTTTGGTATTGAACATACGGTATTAGGCTATAAGATATCAGGTCTTTCGTTTTCTTCCTTCATTGATTTTATTATTTCTATTCTCTGCACTAATGACAAAAGTTTCGCTAATTTGGGTAACAGAAAGTACCACGATGAATTCTTGAAACTGAAATTAGAACTGTGTTTTGCCTCAGCCAATTGCGCTTGTTAGCTGATGAAATAACTTATTTTGGGTGTAAATCCCAACAACTGACGTTTTCATCGAAATACTATGTTAACAATGCACCAGCAAAATAAACATATTAATCCGTGTAAAGAAAAAATGGCTGCATGTAACAGACATCAGACCCATATGGTCCATAAGTGTGGTACCTTCAAATTTGTAAAACGTCTGCGAAATCTAGCATTTGATGGCGAGTTTATTATTAAACGATCAGTGATTATAAAGTTTGTGAAGATATTATCATGGGTAAAAATATTTGAAAAAGTTTTGCAAAATTATTGAAGATTCAACTCTCTCCTAGGCCTCTTTCACCATGAGTGGAACCCGGACTTCAACCGGTTGGATTGATTGTAAGATTACTGCTTCCTTGCGCGTCAACGGTTGCGGACATAAATTCCATAAGCGGAGTAAATGTCATATCCTGGGAGATGGAAGTCTTCCTCTTTCGCTGTAACATGATATTCAGCGCCGACATGCTCGTTACCTCACGGGATTTCTCCCTCCAGTAACTCTCCCAGCGGGCACCACCCCGGCCGGAAACGCTCCCTGTAAGCTCCTGCTTCCACCGCTGGAAGATGAGATCCGACGCCGACCTGCTCGTTCTAGCGGAGGGTTCCCCTTTTTATTGCTCTGCCCGACTCCAAAAAACCTTCCACTGCACATGACCGAACATGGCTTCCTTCTCCAAAGCTACAAACATTTCCTGCCAGCCTGCGCTCTTTGTCACAACATAGATCTCTTTCTCTCGTGGGTCGCGCAGTAATTCAACACTGCGAGTTTTGCGATAACAAACTGATGGGTGAGAAGGATCAGACGAAAGGCAGCTTATGTGTTTCTACAGTAGTGGTTGTCCAAACGATCAACAGAAAATATGCCGTGTCTTGAAGAAGGGTTTTAGGACAATGTGATGAAGCATTACATTGATGAATTGGTCATTTCTTTGGTCACTCCTGACAGTGCGAGTTCCTCTTTTAACGCTGAGGGCAGTGATGACGAGTGCGATCGCTGCGTCTCAGAGTCGCCTCTCCTTAACGCCTCCGCGCTTCCTTATCGCCGAGAGGGGAAATCTCAGTTGCCGCAGGAAGGGGGTAGCCTCCGAAGCTTCACCCAAGGTACGTCCGCCGTGATGGATTTTTTGCGAGCGGTGCTGTAGGTTTCAGACCTCAGCTAGCGGAAGGTTCTCTCTTTCAGTTATCTACTGCAGTGGTACATTGCTTGACATCTATGCTGCGGACAGCAGCGAGTAAGCTCCGGATATGTGTGCTAATTTAGCGGACAAAAATGAAGTCGGAGAGATCGTGTGTTGCCAGAGACTCATTTTTATGGTTCTGCTCCGTCATTCATAAGAGAAACTGATCAGAGAAAGAAAGGAAAAGTATCGTTCGGGACGGAGGCGACTAAAATTCTCTTCCAGACGGTGGTTGAACCCAACCAAGCTATATCGAAAACAGAAACCAAACCAGTGTTGCTACAATAGCACATAAATTTTGACATTATTTCCCACTGTTTAAATTTTCTAAAATTCAGAAAATTCATCTAAAATGAAATCTGCACCATTTTTTAAGATACTATTGCTCCAACCAAGGGGGAAAAATGGAGGCTTTTGAGATTTTTTATCAAGTACATTAACTTCAACCAGAAGTTACACGAAACGGTTATTTTTTGCATGACATTCCATGACAACTTGACAAATGACATTGCATGACATTTTTACATGACATTATTTAAAGATTTCTCATTGAAGAAAATATTTTTTGCTGCTGCATTTTCATACTTTCTCTTAACAACGTACGTATGAAATAAGAAGAGAAATTAAAACGCAAAATAAGTAGTAGTGTTTCGCGAAGAACTTCCGTCTGCTTTTACTGCTTAGCACGTTGAGATCTGAAGGTACTGAGTTTGACCCTCGTGAGAAGAAGTAGGGTTCACTGTTTCAGATCTGCGTTCATGCACCTTGGGGCGTCTACCGCCAATCTCGCAGACGTCTTTGGGGCCTTTCTCGCTAATCCATCATCAGTCAGTGCCGACTATTCACGCCCTCACAAATGTTCCCAAGTGGAGTCCATATCTATGAGAGAACCTCCACGGAGGTGATGACAATCGCAATCTTTTGGAAGAGCAGTTACTACCAGTAGATGCTAGTAAATGTCAAAAAAAGTCGGTGAAAACCAGAAAAGCAAAGGCAACCATAAAAAGTATTTATTTTCTCTTTTCTAGGAGCCTTAGTTACCAGACGTGCTCAACCTTATTGAAAACGTAACTTGTAGCGGACTCGAGATTTTTCATCTTCCTGCACCTCAACGAGTGGTTCTGTAACATTCTGTATTACTAATATTCAATATTGTACGCAGAAATTAAATGAAAACTACTAAAATTCAGGCCAAATGATAGATGTCTATGGTTTTTTCAGGAACTCTGAAACACGAGAAATATGAAAACAAAGATAGTTTCTATTTTGACTGGCAAATGCAAATGATTGATTTTGATTTGATTTGATTTGATTTTAAGGGGCTTATTCCCCTTATCATATTGTGCGATACGACTGGATTCTTATTCTTAGTGTATCACTGCTTCAGCCTCATTCTTAGTGTGTTTGTTCAGGTGCATTTTTCCTGTTGTAAACGACTAAATTTTATTACAAATTTAATTATGTTTAGAGAATAGTATATATTTTCTACGAAGAACCTTAAAAACGTCTTTACAAGGGAATCGCTATATACTCGTACGTGAAGAAAAATATGGCTTTCCCAGGGAAAAAAATGGCACCGCTGGATAAAATTGCTCTCTTGAAAAATATTTTTTTTAGATGTCTCACTTCTAAGAAAACGAAATTCGAAATATGCATGAAATTTACTATTAGTACCCGCTATAGCCCAACATGTAATCAAATACATTGATGTAAGAGACGATTCTTTCCGTTTAGAAATCTTTCTGGAGAATTCTCCGCTATTCACAAGTAGCAATTCATCGCTAATATTCTATTCATGTACGTTTAGGTTTATAGTTTATCTAGTTTTGGACATTGTTTCATCATAATCCATGACAGAAAAATCAACACACTTGTATCAATACCGATATTGATGGAGGTAGATGAGATAATTGCGGTGGAAGACATGGCAAAGACAATGGGGTAGATTGCGTGGAAAAAGGGGCCCGCAGCGAAGAGGAGAGCCTCTGGAGTGAGATGTGGTGGGCGTTTTCCAACTCTCTTATCGTGGAGTTCACGGCAGACGCCGCTGCAGACGGAAATAGACGGGGGAATGCATTATTTTCGTCGAGGTAATTCCACACAGCGTAACAGGGTCTGAGTGTGTGGGATAAGATAAGACATCGTCTTATCCCTGTATACCTGAATTACACCAAGATCAGCAATGACAAAAACAAAAACAAATTCCCTTTCAATGTGCAACGGGCTTTCAAAATATCGGCAAAGTTAATAACCAGCCTCACAAACCGTTCTAGAGCGTAGAATTTTGATTACAGTGCAGGTATATTCCTTAAAAATGAAATCTCGTTAAAATATTTCGATCACATCTGATCAGGTTTTTTCGAAAGATAAAAAGCGGAATTGATGAAATATTTTTGTTCGTCACAAGTCGTTAATATGAGCAGTCAGTCATATCATCATCATCATCATCAGTAACAAAATAATTTCGCTACTACTAGAGAAATCAGTTTTTCCTGCAATATACGCAAACAAATAATGGTTCAAAATCGTTGTACGCTAGCATCAGTTTTCTCAAAGCAATTACGAATACTATGAAGCAATGTATAAACGTAGTGCTTACGAAAATAACGCAATCGACTACTTTTCATCTAAAGAAATAATATCGACATGCATACTGAGAAACATATGGCCTGGTATTTTATGTCTTAAGGCTTAAATAATATTACAATCAGTTGAAATATTAAATACTAAGTTGTCTATTAAAATAGCTTTACAGTGTAAAGTTTGTCATATTTGTAAAATTGTGAAGTTCGGGATATCGAAATGCCTAGTCCGGGAAGTCAAAATACTTCAACATATGAAAATCTCATCGGTATAAATTGTGAATAATTTAGTGTTAAATCGCAAAGGAATCATAAAAATGGCTTTAAACAGATGGGGGAAGGAATTTGTTTATATTGTCAAAATAAACGGATATATTGCCTGCTGACACCCTTAGTTACATTACTTGCTTCGCATACATTCTGTAAACACCGAGTGATTGTTTGAGCAAGTCTGTGGATATCCCAAAGCTGAATCACACATGACTAAAGTTATGAAGATTATATGTGAAATATTACTTAAAAATGTCATCTAATGTGCATTTCTACATTGAATATATACGCACGTCTTAGGCATTCTTATGAAATTTTATTTTTAATGCAAACGTTGCGGGGAGGGACAATTGGATTGGGCTGGACGAGTGGCCCTCAAAATGGTTGAGAACCACAACACACGTAAACCATTAACACATATGGAAAGACAATTGGGGAAAACCGTTATTTCACATAATCTGATAACTGGAAATATCAGTGAATACTAGAAAATGTGAAATTTCAAATCGCGTGTTCAAATTGGTGTATATATAATGATATTTACCTAATAATGTCCATTTCTAGAAGTTTCTGTTGAAACGTCTTTTAATTAATTTGCACGGTGGTTAAATTCTGCTCCTTTTTAATAACCTTTTCAACAACACATACATTTCTTTCAATCGATACAGTAAAACGGATATACTGGGCATCAACGTTTACAACAAATATTACAGTAACATAGCCTCAGAATGTTCGTATTTTACTTTCCCGTATACGTACGTATACACGGAGTGATATACGTAGTATAGGGAAAGTTTATGTAATGCTGCGCGAAAAAATGGCCAATTTTCGGCGGAAAAAAATTAATTGCCGGGCCGTGAAAACGAATAAGTGGATAAAACCAGTTGCTAAATTAAGAAAAAAAATTCCCCTAACACGTGGTGTGGTCAAAATCCATGATTTGTTGCTTCTTTATACTTAAAAATCGATTGACGGCATACCGTCCGTCTGTCTGTCTGTCCGTCCGATCTGTGGTCAACGCTAGCGCCTAAACCGTTCGGTCGATTTTCTTCAAAATTGATATTCCCCCGTCGATCTGATTCTAGTCGAAGCTTTGTGATTTTGAAAAAGATTCTTTAAAATTTGGGGGTACTTTATATGAAGCCCCCCGGGGATTTTCAACATTTTCTCAAAAACGGCTCCAAATTTTTTCTTTAAATTTATTGTATGAATACAGGAAAATACACTTTTTAACATGGCATAGGTCCGATTTTCACGTACAGCTCTGAATTTTCGAAAATTGTGAAAGTTTTAATTTTTTTCGGCGTCTTTCTCCAACTACAAAATTGAAGATAGAGATTTTTTCTTCAAATAAAATTTGTTCTGCATATTGAGTTCTTTAATAAAGGTCATGCAAATGTTTTTCACAATTTTGGTAGTTTTCGTGCAATATTGCGTGCAATATGTGCAATTTTAATAAATTACAAAAACAAAATTTTCTCAAAAACGGCTCCAAATTTTTTCTTTAAACTTTTGGTAGGGATAGTGGTAAATGTACTCTATCAATGACAAAAGCCATTTTGGTCTATCGGTTGTTTTTTTTCAAAAATTACAAAAATTAAATTTTTTTACTTGTCTCTCACGTCGTTAATATTTACATTATCGGCGATTTTTTTACATTATTATATTTAGGAGTATATATGTTTTAAATAATGTCAAGTAAAGTTTCTCGAAAACACTACCGTTTTCTGTGAAAAGTAGCTCAAATTTCGGCATTTTCAGAAATGCTCAAACGTCATTTTCTCGTATATGGCTGCAATTATTTTCTTGAAACTTTTGTAACGGATAGTGCTAATTACACTCATTAGTATAGCGTGAAGTTTATTTTGAGTTTTTTTTTGTTTTTTCAAGAATTATATAAATGTAAATTTTTTGAAAGATCTCTCACATCTTTAATATGCACATTATCCGCAATTTGTAAAGATGATTATATTTGGGAGTGTAAGTGCTTCAAATAACTTCAAATAAAGTATTTTGAAAACTCAAAAATTTTCTGTGAAAATGAGCTTCAAATTTCGCATTTTTAGTAGCGCTAAAACGCCATTTTCTCTTAAACGGCACATAATTTTTAAAAGAAAATTGCCATTTACGGCTAGGTTTTTGTGTTCTTTAATATTCTAAAATTAATGTTTCTGTTCTACCAATAGGAAACCGAAAAATTAAGAAAATGACAAAAAAATGTACTTTTGGCGATGATAGATGGTAGCTGGCAAGAAAGAGTATGTGGCAATTCCGAATATTGACAAATAAATAAATAAAATAAATACGGTCATGCTTAATTTTTTCAAAATACGAGTAGTTTTTCTTTAATTTTGTGACAAACGTAATAGGCCGCTGTAAATTTACTGCGCTTTGGACAGCTGGATGCGTCGTAAATTAGAATGTGCAATTTTGTATATTATTTCTTTCTTCGTTTCTTATATTCGAACTTTGTTATAGACTTACACATTAATATTTTAGAAATTGTTTATTTTGAAATATTTGAAATAAGTAAAAAGAATTAATAGCTCTCAGAATAGCGACAATGCAGGGTCTGTAACAATGGAATTCACTTTGCGCTCGCGAATATCTGTGAATTAGTGTCATTGTTGTGACCTAATGGAGCTGTATGAAAAGGAGTTATAATTGTCTAATTTATGTTGATATTTGCGGGCAAATATTTAGTTTTGCACCAAATGCTGTACCATTTATAGTGAGTAGAGAATTTGTTGCATGGTTTTAAAATACTCTTCCCTAATCATGGCCCAATGGAAGGCATTTCTATATTTCCAGGGTATCAGGCTTCTTTTTCCAATACAGGGTTACAAAACGTTTGCATTCTATTTTTGTGAAGTTGTAGAATTCACATAGTTCTGACAACACTGCAATGGAAATAGTGAGTTCCAAGCGAAGATGTTAGTAGCGCATAAAGTGCAATATTACAGTACTACTTAGCCGTTTCCTCTAATACGGGAAAGTAAGTGCTGTTGTAGCACCACTAGTTTTCTGTAGTCTTAGCGTGTGCAATTCTTTTGAGCTCTCACTTGGCACACATATGAGGATTAGTATTTGATATTGATAAACAAAACGGTTATGATGAGTCCGTGTGTTTAGGAGATATATGGAATTTGGAACCCCAAAATCGGGATGACTGTGTTTGAATGCATGAGCTTGTGGATGGATATTATGTCATACATAATTCTGTCAAATTAGTAGCTATGAAGCTAAAACTTACTTGAACTTGTTAAATAAGTCAAGAATAAGATCTAGGTAGTTGCGCTGGTGATCATTAACATATTGTAATTTTTGGAGCGTACTTTAGAGGAATCACTTCTGACATATTCAATTTTTTTCTGAAAAAATGACTCCAAATTTGTTTTTTCAAAGCTTTTGTGGAATTTCAAGAAATGCATTTATAAGTGCAGTATAGTTCCTATTTTCATTAGAATCTTTGAAATCTTGAAAATTGCAAAATTTCGAATACTTTCGAACCTGTCCTACATCTTTAATTTTACATCCAGAGATTTTTTCCTCAATGTTTCTCCAATCCATTAAATTTAGAACTTTAAAATATATCATGCACATTTTAAAAATATGAATAATTATTGAGTAATAACCCTAAGAAGGGAAAAAATTACGATATGCCCCGCATTTCCTCTATTTTGACGGAAACTAAAAAAAACACGGATGATTTGAAAGTTCCCAATGTTTTTTAGATGTTAATGAATGTCTCTACAGCGAATTTTATAACCTATATTTACTTACGATTTACCATCATCATTATTGTATTCGATAATTCTAAGAAAAATTAAATTCGGTAGTCCAAATATAGGTTTTTTGAACTTAATATGTCAATTAAGTTCAAAGCTTAAGCATGTCAATGAGTCTCAAAAATAGCAATAGAGAAATACATTAGATATTGTGATATACCAAGTATTCAGGAAAAGAGTAGACAAATGGCAGGTGGTTGCTAGGGGGCTTTGTTGAAAAAAAGATGAAAGTCGACTTTTTGTGAGGTAAAAAGTTCTGTTGGTTTGGAAGGAGGTGATGGTTGTAAGCATATGTGCTGTGAAGTTGTAGTCGTTCACTAAAGTAAAAAAAAATATATAAAATTGCTGAGTGGAGTGCAGCCTGGAAGTGATCTAAGTTATTTAGGTGCAACGCCCCGCTACGATCAGTCAGAAATTTGGTGATCCAGAAGTGAGAAACTAGCCACAAGCAACGAAAAATCCGCAGCAATCAATAGCCAGAAAAACTTTCACGGAGGTTTCTCGTCCCCCGTATGGCGGGCGGGTCGAGTTGCCCAGATTGTAAATTGGTAAGCAAATGGTAGATTTGATATTCAGTAGCAGTAGTATAAAGAAAAAGCAGATTGGTTACAATATGTCAATAGACAAATTAATTTGCTTTTTATAGTAATCATCTGATTCTTACACAAGTTAAAAAAATATAAATCTAAAACGAATACTTTTTTTGTTATTTAAGTTCGCATCAACTACTAGGTCATTAGCGTCCACTATTGGATTGAACGTTGTAGTAAGAGAGTGAAACAATATGGTCGGATGAGAGGAGATGAAAGAACGAACACACACAACCATGTCCGAGGCGGGACTGGAACCCGCGATCCGAGATCACCACGGCACCTTGCCTTCAAAATATCGGCCACGGGGCCGACAAAAACCAATACTTTGTATCTGTGAGTTCTTGGAAACAACAAAATTAATATTGCACCAAAATCTTGCCTACGAAAAATTGAAATTATTATACAGAGTAGCTGAACCTACAGGAAACATTACACACTCTTGGACTCAATTAGATATACTTGTATTAATGTACAATGTATTACTTCTCTTGCGGATAGCCTCATTGACTTACATATATGTGCACTTTATATCTGTACAGAACTTTTTCTTTGGACAAACAGTGAAGACATTTTCAAAGCTTGACTGGTTTTCTCCAGTAAAAGAATGAGTACAATTTATTTTTGTTGTTATTATAAATCATATCACATACATAATTTTTTATCACATTACATATTTAGATTCTTCTACTTACAAAAAAAAAATCACAATAGGAAAAACGCTTCTCTGCGGTTTCGAAATGAAATACGAATTACGTTAAGAAGCTAGAGACTGCTCGCTAATGACGCAAGTAATTTCAAAGTGCGAAGGCCGTCCGCGCGGCTGCGGCCAGACAGGACTCTGATTAATACGAAAACTTGGCCCGCTCTTGCTTCGGGCGCACTTCTCGGCGCCGCTGAGGCCCCTTGGCAACCACCTGCGCAGGCCGCATTTTTTTAAATATTAAGTGCTTGCGATGGCGGTGAGTACCTACGCCAAGTCTGGATTAGATCGGTCTGTCCTTCAGAATCCTGAAGGTTTCAAAATACGTGCTTCTTTTGGTGGTAAGCAAATGCAGGCATCTCGGTTTGGATCAAACTAGGAAAACCCGGCAGACGTTGTTCTGCCTTTCATCTCCCTCTTTTCCCTCCCATCACCCTCTCACTGTCTCTCTCTCCCTCCCTCCCTCACCCTGTCCCTGTCTGTCTATCTCTGCCGCACTCTGTCCCTCTCATTCACATTAAATTGCAGATTCTGCACGTCCCTGAGCATGGTGAGGTAATATCGCTAAGCGCCGAACAAGCAAAAATGTAATAGAACGTTCAAAAAGATTTCATCCTGTAGATTACGGTGTGAAAAACGTTTCGTTGAGACCTTTCGCCTCAAAATTTTAGTTTTGTAGGCCCTAGAACGCATCGTTTAGGAGTTATTTAGTGATACAGATTCAAAATGCTGCCGAATGTTTTGCGGGTTGCATTTGATGTGAATATTTAGTTTTATTCTACAGTGCCATGTAGTGGAGTTACAACAGAATTAACAGCACATAAACCTTCTGTGTGAGAAAACATTATATATATATATATATATATATATATATATATATATATATATACATATATATGTATATATATAATGTATTGCAACGGGATTTCCTATCTTCCCTGTTTATTCCCCAAAATTGGGTTGCCAATGCAACGGATTCTTTACTTACTCACTTACTTTTAATACCAAAAACCTTATTATAAATCCCGGCGTTGCATAAATTTATTGGGTCGTGGGCTGTGGATGCCTCCATACGGACCTGGCTGAAAACAACATTTAATACAACAGCATGCACAGGGAAACAAAATACTGAAATAAGAACACTGGGTTTTCTTTTCAAAACATGAAAACAAGAACTTTAATTCGGTTATTCTTTCTAGCTGCGGCAACAATGTAACTAGTGACATCAGCTAAAGCTTGGCATAATTGTTGTTTCCATTTTTTTTTATAACTCACAATTAGTTGTAATACCAAAACATAATTAACCTCAATCAGCTGATCGTAAATCAAATACCAAAGAGGAATTCCTTTTATGCCAAATGAATTTAATATTATTCTAAAATTTCCGCACGTACGTATTTATTCTTACAACAATGCAAAAATGAAAATTTATTAACTTTATACAATACTGACTGAATGGTTCTTATTTTGTATTAACTTTACTTTGAATTCGCAAATTCTCTAGTTTCCATTAATGTTTATATCGTTTCTGGGTGTCGCGAAATCAGATTTGGTTCTATTAGCAGCGTCGCGAGTGTTCGCAGATGCGCCACTTTCCTGTTTGTTGTGAAAAGCAGCGCCGTTGCCAGTTCGGTTGATTTGCACGCGTCCACTCGCGTGCACCGCTGTCTTGCACGTCGATGTCTTGCACGGGCCGGTCTTCCTCAAAATAAACTCCTCCAGAATTTTTTTACAAAAATTGTTAAAACATTTCCGTCGAAAAATCACAGAGAAAATATACTTCTTCTTTCTTCTTTGAAAGAAAACAGTACCGCCTCACAAATGTTCACGTTTATCAACTGCTCTAACCCAGCACCAAGAAAATGTCTAAGTCCGAATAATTAAAAATTTATCAATCTGACGGACATGGATTCGATGTTGCCTCGACAACTCCACAAACCGAACTGTCTTCCAAAATCGCGTCGATTTAACATGATACCTCTGTTTTTAAAAAAATGCCGGCGCACTTCCTTTCGCTTTTTTCCATTGTCGTCACCGTAAAATTTCGTAAAATGCCTAATATTTGATGTTTTGAACTGGTTTCGGGTTCATTCGTTCCAGTTTGTGCCCAATGTCAGGATTATTTTGTCGAAACTGCCGTTTTCAAGATATTTCGGGCCGAAAATCACGAATTTCCCTCTCGACATTCTACAACACTTCGTCGCTTGTTTTATCATATCATCCTCTTTTAATATTTATTTATTTCCACCTTTCCAGTGTTCTATAAATTATTAAACCTAGTTATAAATTTTGCTGAGCTCATCTTACGATGATTCCCATCGTCTCTCGTTGTTTATTTAGCGTTTCTTTTCGAAATCTTAATAATTCATTGTGTGATGCTTTGGAATGTTCGAGTAGCTTTTTCCCGAACTCGTTTTCTTGCAATATTAAGAGAACCCGTCAACCGATCACGTTCAAATAAACTTTATAATGTTCCTTTAATTTTCCTTCATCTACCAAAATGGTCACCGTTTCTGTCCAATTTTACAGAACCCCGAAAATTCCAAAATTGTCAAATCCATTTTCTACAACGCGATGCTCTTTTGTCGTGTTTATATCGATTTCTGCCGCACTTTGTTTACATAACAGACTATAGATGGTGAATTTTTTATTCCATGTCCCCACTTGTTTCTGGGAAATGTCTCGAATACTAGAATTATTACAGTATATATATATATATATATATATATATGTATATATATATATGTATATATATATGTATATATATATATATATATATATATATATATATATGTGTATGTATATACGAGGGTCGTTCCGAAAGTAATGCCTTACGTAGACGTATGATCTCAAAAACAAATGTGAGTGGTGTCAAAGTGAAATATGAACTTTCTCGTTCAAGTTCGTTTAATTTTGTTACTATTTCTCAGATAGAAACATAGTTACAGAACGCTAAAATGGCGTCTAGCTTAAACGTAAGTCAGAAGCAGAAATGTGTGACTGAATTTCCCACTTCTGAGGAAATTGCACTCATCGATATCACCAGCCTCTTGCTGAACTTTTACGGGTAGCATACAGTGAATGTCACTATACTGTGGTGACGATGGGTAGTGCGTTTCAACGGTGGTGACAGCGACGTGAATGACAAACCACCTTGCTGTCGTCCACGCACAACTGCCACACCATGGAATGAAGGAGCGCCTCGACCAGTTCTTCCGCGTGAATAGGTTCATGGAGGGGGTATACAGTCCTGGGTGACTGCGTACGGCACTGAACATTGTCTGCAATGCATTAGAGGTAACGCTGAGTAAACTGAGTTACCGAAAATTGTGCGGGAGGCGTGTCCCGCGATCACTCATACAGGAACACCAACACCACCGAACGGAACGATGTGAGGAGCATTCGACCCAATACGAAGCTGAAGGTGGCGGTTTTCTGGATCGAATAATCACTGATTACGAGACATGATGTCACCATTATGAGCCAGAAATAAAACGACAATCCATGGAATTACGCCATAAGTATTCCCCGTACAGGTCAACTCGGCTGGTACAGACTTGTACCAGCGTGGCATGCAGGCTCTCGTTCATCGATGAATAAAATGTGTAGAAAAAAAGGGGGAATATATAGAAAAATATTGTCGTGTTTAAAAGCTGTTCTAACACATTGTATTAAGTTTGTTTTTTTTATTTATTGTAGTTGTCATACAAATAAATAGGAGGCATTACTTTCGGAACGACCTACGTATATATAAATAATGTACTATACCAACTTCCAGTTTATCCAGCATATTCATGAGCATGCGTTTGGTTTTATATTTACCAACATTACTATTTACTAGTACTTATAAAACGTTGGTATAAACTTAGAAGGGACACTGCACGTTGTGGCCCCTGGCACGAGGAGCCCTGTGAGATTCTGCCATCTGAAGCAAGGTGGTGATAAATCATACATTAAGTGAGAGCTGTGTCTGAATTATTGTTTTTGCAAATTTCTGAATTGATTGGTAAAATCGTGGTTTTCACTGATATTGACATTGTGTGATCAAAGGAAAGTAAACGATTATATTTTGGGATAAGAGCTGTTAATTGCAAAGTAAAATTCTTCTCTGGAGTACGAGTATTAAAATAATAACGTTTTCCATTGCGCACTGGTGCGCACCGTACCCAGTACACGCTCAGGGCAGCCTTCGTGTTTTATTTGACCGCTAGGACGCATCAGTGTGAAGAAACCCATGTTCCAATCGCACAAAGACACTGCACCAGGGCGCAATCGGGGTGCCCTAACCTGCACGGAGGAGCTCGTCAGTGCAGTCAATTGTACCGGGCCATTATAGGGTTAGGTACAGAAGTGATGAATGTTGATTTGGATTCATGGTGAAATTGTGAAGGCAATTGATCGTTTGTCACGCAGGGACATTTCCAATGATGGAGTATATTATGTTTTACAAGAAATATCTGAACATAATTTTGGCGACTTACGCAAAGTTCGGAAAATCAGTTTATGTTTTTGTAAAATTCATCCTTGAATAACTTCATGTTAACAATACAGAGCTATTTAGTTACCAAAGTGTAGGTAGGTCTCAATTTTGAAACTCTAAGTAAAAATAAAAGTAGTGACTAAAGCCCTTAGAAAAGCAAAGACACTATCTAACAAGAAATGTTTGTCGCACACGCATACATACGCTAGGAGATATGTTCATGTTAATATTTTTATGGTTTTCAATAACCAAATAATTCTGCAGGAGCCTTTCGGTTCAAAATTTAAAATCTATAATAATTCACGGGCAAATCTCTAGAAATGAAATTTTGACAGTTACTCGTTTGAAGTTTTCGGTATTTTTTTAATAAATAAATCACACGTTAATAATTTATGAATTAAGAAGTAAAGAATTATCAAAAGACTTCGTACAAGCTCTGTTAAAATAATAACTACAAAAATTATAACAACGATCACAGTTCCAAAATCCTTATTTTTCGAGCTCTGTCAGTGTGGCAGACCAAGAACGTCTGTCTATAATCTCAATCTGCAGCGCACATGCACCGACTCAGTTCCAGAATCCGTTTCATTTGTGGCTGTCCTTCTTGCGTTTGGGGGCAGCACTGTTGTAGAGCGATGCCGTTTTTACCCTTCCCTAGGGCTAGTTTCAGTGAAACAAATAGAAAACGCTACGCGATTTTAAGGTACAATTCCTACTCCTATGTTACCCATGTTAAATTCTGAAGATTGATGATCAGTTATCTCAGAAACTACTGAAGATATAGATCTGAATTTTTTACTGTATATTATCCATACTATTATTCTTTTACTTATGTGCATTGAAAAGAATTGCTTGGCAGGAAACTGATTTTTTTTCTGAAACTTCCAGTTTTCAAAAAATTAATGACAAATTTATAAAATTGAAACTAATAATGCTAATTTGGCAAAAGTAGATCCACAGCTTCACATAGTGTAGTAGAGTAATCTGTAATGGAATGCACAAAATTAGTTTAATCATGTATGAGAAAAACGAAAAACTGAGTTTTGAGAAAAACTCTTCTGAAGTTTTTACTACGAATTACGCTTCATATTTGTATTATTTTACTTAAAATACCCTGATCTATTTTGTAAATTATGATCTTTATAGCGGATATCTAGATACTGATTTCTCTTATTTTTCTGGCTTTTTTGGTCATTTTCTCAGCTAAGATCCCTGCTTTCGGGAGGAGGGTGATTGACTGGATCAATTCTGTATTAAACTATTTTCCGCATTACACAAATTGTTAACATCAACAGTCTTCTCGATTGAATCTATTTCCTATGTTCGCAAGCTTTTAAAAAAAATCTTTCTGTTTTGTCTTTTAAGACGAACTCGTTGACATTTCTTTCAGATACCAGGCTCACCGCTTACTCCAAGAGAGATAAAATAACACTTAACTTTAAATACTCCGAAGAACAAACAGGCGCGACAGATTGCACAGATATACAAGATAACCAAAGACAAAACTACGAAACCTACAGCCTTGAGAGTAAATAGTTTCAGAACTATGTCTGTTTATGTAGAATAATGTAATTTCTGAAACGTCAAGCTTGCGTGTGCTGATGCATAAAACCCACTAAGATAATCAAAATAAACAATTTTTCAATAAATAATGTAATAAAATGTTCAGAAAAGGCTGGAGGTTATTTTAAGATTAAAAACAAAATTCGATATTTTTCTCATTTTTCAGGTACAATCTCGTCTAAAATGAAAACAAATGCTTCTTCGTATTAAATACAGACGTATTCATGGTATAACAGCAGTTACAAAAGAAAGGTATAATCTTCTTCCAATTCTACTTAAATGTTTTTGTATTATGACAGTGAAGAATACTGTCTATGTTAATATGGTTATGTAAATATTGATCTTGTACTCTTGAATTGAGAATGTAAATTTAACTATATCCAGTTTTTGCAATCCTCATGTCCTGTTTCTGCCTCGAGGAAATACGATTAGTGTATCATAGGGGGCGAAAGGAAAATTGCCAGGAGTGATTTCCTTAAATTAATGTATATGTAAGTAAAGCATACATTTTGTCATTAAATTTAGTTCTATCTTGCGTCAATGCGATACATATCAGTTCATTTGTGAAGTATCATTGCCTCTTCCAAATCAAGATCGACGACTTAATCGACAACTTGTTTTGGTATCGTAGCCTGCGGTTAACAAAAGCATAAAACGCAAATATAGTCTTTACTGCAGTAAACACTTCTATGTCCGAGTTTCGCAACTCTTCCATAAGGCCCTGACAACGGCAGAGAGAAACGTTTTTCTGTAAAGTAATACATCTAAGCATCAATATCCATTAATTACTTCTATATCATTGTTTGACAACGAGAAATTGTCGGGAACCCGAATGTAATACAGAGATATTTTAATACCCCTTATGGGTTATTACACAAACTGACCTACATTTTTATTCACATTATCGCCGGAACAACTATTGAAAAGTCGTAATAACTAAATAATTGAGGCTGAAGGAGAAATGAAATATCTGAAGCAATAAATGAAGATTTGTGTTTACCTTCCAAGCCTCATCCATCATGTCATGATGTGTATGTTTTTCTTGGATCTCTAACATCGGTTTCAAGCATTCCTACGTCGGGGGAGATTCACTTTATGAATTTTGTAACCTCATTTTATTTTCATACCATGCAATTTTAGCTTTTAGTGGTCTCCAGTAAACCCCGTGAAAACCGTTCCTCTATCAAATGTCAAGAGAAAACGCACAAAAAATATAGTCGCAAAGAGATCAAAACGTTGTAACGCGTACCGCAATAACGATGTAACGTAACGATGTATCCAATGTAATGTTTTTATGGTTCTGATAAATAAAATCACGTTCTCAGAATTCTCCAATTATCTGAGTATAAAAAAGTTCCAAATAATTCCAATTATCTGTTTTTCAACTGATAAATGGTCTCAAGAAAATATTTAAGAAGTTCTCTGCTACATGTTAAGTAATAAACCCAGGCTGGAGACATATCAATAGGGATTCGCAACTGCTCTACAATTATGAATGGAATTGCAAATATCTATGAAACTATTGAAGCCACTTTTCATATTCCAGTATAAAAATAAATTGTGAAGCATGAGACGAATCATGTTTCACTACTTATGACGAATGTTCCAGATATGAACATCTTCAAACAGGCTAAAGAATTAAATCTGCATTTATGTAGCAATATACTAAAATTATTCATAAAAACCAAAAATTGTTTGTCACTGTTAGTATTCATCATATTAGATGCGTTTGAGTCTTCACATGTTTTTTTTACATTAAGTGCTAGTATTCCATTGTAACTATTTTACTTACTTTAACGTTAGTATAACTCGACCAAGTTGAGAATGATGTTTACAGGAGCACGCCACTGTCTTTGTTTGCAGCCAAAACGACAGAGACGGAGATATAAGGACACATAAATCAAATTAAAAATGGGACCCTGCCAAACTATTCCGGGAAAAGGACGATTTATTTCGTTACAAATCTGATACCTTTCCAATTAATATTTTAACTGTACTTGGACATGTCTGCACCTCGTATTGGAAGAAATAAAATTTAATTTTTCTCTGCAGAATGATTCAATTTTGATCGAATTCCTTTGATGAGGTGAAGATTTGTAATGTAACATTCAAATACTTGTAAATAATTTAATTTAACTTAAGTAGTTTCTCAGAATATTTACAAAATCAAATTCTTATTATACAAAAAGAAACTACCACTGTAATTAAGAATATTTTAAATATTAATGACAGTAAATTTAATGTTTTGGTAGTTTATTGCGTACCTCACAAATCGCATAAAGTATAAAAAAAGATGAATGAAGAAGAATACAATATTTTTGAATTCAACCGTAACATTTCATTTCATCCATAACAATTTTTCTTTTTGGTGTCACTTTTGATCGTTTCGATGATGTTATCAAAACTTCATGTGTCTCAGCTTGCTGCTGCTGCACGTTTGATTAACTTTAAGCTTGCACTGCTTCTTGGAGGTATTTTAGGCCTGTTTTTCACTAATACAAAATTTAATATTATATGCAAGTCATCTTGCCTGCCCACGCAGTGTCACACCTCGACGAGAACTCATATTTCCCAAGGCTACACCGATAAACAACTCGCTTCATGTTCCTGCCGACTTTTTTTGAGCGAAACTGACTGTATAGATCTGTGTTTACACTGTTAGTTCCACGACGTGCCGCAGTAACCTCCTTCATTCTTCGCTTGGTGGAGCTATAATTGCTTACTTATGTTCTTTAAAAAATATTCTCTTATATTCATTGAAGCTTGAAGATGGGAAAATTAAAATCTTCTGAAGGTAGCTCAACAAACTATGGTTACTGAAAAATAAAATATTGAAGTTTATAATAATGTGATTCAGTGTTTTATTTAAAACATTTTAAAAATTAGTGTCTGTCAAAACAATCGGTGGTCAAACTCATTTAATATGAATATATAACAATCATTGTCTGCATGTTTGCGTTAAAATACTGTCAGATTTTGAGGATATATAACACTGTCTGTTCTTGAATTCTTTTCTCCAGACAAACCGGTGCTCACGCCCTCTACACCGACATAAATACAATTTTAATCTGATTATGGACGGGTCTTGTTGTACGAAAACGCTCGAGTTTTCTAAACCATTATGCATGGAGATGGTGGGTGTCCGTGTTGTTCATGATGTGGGGGCGGTGTTTGTTGTAGAAAACATCCGATAACCGTTCAAAGACAAAATCATCACAACGGCTCTGCACACGCGTTGCGATGTACCTGCCAGGCAAACCTGCACCGGTAAAACGGAAAGGTTCATCTGCGCCAGCTAGAGCACACACACGCTACGGTAAACCGGAAGACTTTAACTTAGTCGAGTGATGGCGAGCAAACTAGAAGACGCGATCGCTTTTGTCGTGGCCATTAAGTATAAAAAGAAGCGAAAACGCAAACCTGGTGCAAATATTGGCTTACAAAGAGAAATGAATAGACTCATACAAGATTACTAAAGTTGTTAATTTCAGATGGTACAGATTACCGTAATTATTTACGGATGAACGAAGGAGTCTACTTAAAACTGCTGACACTTCTAATTCTTCGGTGCTGAGGGAACGTAACTTCTGCTGCCAAACAACTTGGAAATGAGTTCACTTCCTACTTCACGAATGAATGCAAAGTTCGATGGCAAGATATTTGGGTTCTTCGAAACAAACATTTTACATTAAATAGTAATAAGTGTGGACTAACTACAACTCCTTTCATTTAATCGGAAGTCTTTCATAGGCTGTATCTCTCTCTTTACGGTCGTGGTATTCTTTATTTTTCACTTGCCACAAACAAGGTTCTGAATTGTGTATAGTCTTAGCTAGTTTCGAACTATATAAACTCTTCTATAACATGGTTCCGTTTTCAGCTTTACATGAAGATCACAAAAATCTCTAGCCGTGTCATAGGCGTGGTGACTAGTTGACACTGTTGTACACGTAAATACAATGACGGCGGATCCTCTCTACTCAAGGAACCAGTTGTAACTAACTTAAAAACTGGACAAGTGGGCCGGAGTGACTCTCGCAAGTCTAAATGCACAAAGAATTGAATTTCCATTCTTCTGCGGTCGCCTGCGTAGGTCTCCACACCTGTGCAGTTTGGCCTGCAGCGGCTGACATATACTCTCCTGTTTACCTGTACAGGTGAGCCGGCCTAAAGAGCCGATTTCTGAGGCGGCAGGGCCGCACTGTGCACACGCGTGATCGCTAAATTTCTGGAAGGCGTACGTCAAAATGAAACTTAAAAATCCGGTCTAAGGATTCATAAAGATTCTAATAATAAAAGTTCTAGTAACGCCTACTTAAGATTAAAGAAGAAAACGCCGTTGGAGTCCGTTGTTGACTCTCCGCCATTGGTAAACAACTGTCAGAAAACATCTTACCAGTTCAGTATATTCATATTTGGTGTATGGTTTATCAGGAGTTTATTTCGAGGCATTGAACAACGTTGCTTCAGTGTGGAAGTTGAATAAATTTCCGTCATTATAGGGTAAAAATGAGCTCAACACTTCCAAAGAACTCTGTAATAAATGGTTCTCACGTGCATGTTAGCGTATTGAATACAATATCTGTTGCGATTTTAAATCACACATTACAAGGCGACACGAATAATGTTACCATGTATTTCATATATTGGAAATTTATTAGATTCAGAATTTTTCGTTTTCTATATTTTTAATTCTTTTGAACCAAAAAAACGTTCTTCTGAATATCCAAATCTGAATATCGAAAATAAACCATAAGACAATCTTAGATATTGTACCAATATGCGAAGAACTAAAAATATCGATAGGAATTTTCCTGTTGAACGAGAAAACAATGAACTTTCAGAGTATTAATCGTGTTGTACAAAAGTAAGAGAACGAAATGATTATTGGATAAATATATGTAATACATTATAAACGCTTTATCTCCATCGTGGTCTAATTACTCATGCAAATGACATCGGCATACAGTAAGAAATAAAAATATTATTATAATTTTAATGTATGCAGAGCAGTAAAATAAGATTTTACATTTAGTCTTCAATTATAGCATGTCATTCATAATCGCCAAGTTCAAATCTAGTTGAGATCCGTCTACCTCCTGAAACGCAGCAGTCTTCTCCAAGACAAACGCAATTTAGGTCACGGCAGTGCCTTTGAACGGGAGGGCCTAGAGTCCCGTCACTGAAATTATTTTCGACACTACATTTCTAGGTCAAGTTTAGCCTCTCAATGAATGTGAATTCTAGTGGCTTTCTGCTCTGATTGGTAGTTTTCCGTTGTTTCTTCGATCAACACCAGGCGAATGTCGTGAAAATTGCTTATAGTAAAATGCATATTATTATTATTGTTTGGAATATTAATGTTCACTGATGCCAGCATAAATGAAGCAGCATTTAAGAAGATATAAGGAAGAAGTTGTTTCACGACTTCTAAAACCTGGAAGTGCATAGCTTCATTCTAATGTTTTAAATTAGAATTCAAACCTTTTTATTGAGGGAGCACTTTTTCTACCCCGCAAACAAGATTTGCTTGACATGTGCATTTGTCTCCCACTAAAATATAGAGCAATTTATGAAAATATCATTGTATTTTTAACGATCTTTGGCCATTATCTGCTACATGTGTTTTATTTTATTGCAGTTTTGTTGTGTATTTTGTAAATTGAATGTTAATATGAAAAGTATTTAACCCGTAACTGCAAATGTGACTTTTTGTTACTCTATGTACAAACGTGGAGTCAAAGTGACTCCGCATGCTTCTGCGAGGAATTAAGTCTTATTAATTTACTTTTTCAAGTATTTTTTGTGTACATTATATGCACAATATATAATAATGGATAATAACAATATATAATAATGGAAATTTTTGTAAAAGGTTTTAAGATATAATAAATAGTAATAATAATAATAACAATAATAATAATAATAATAATAACTTGCTTTTTAATTGCATCTCTGTATTCTAGCTAATCAGTATATTTAATGCGAATATAATGATTAAACATTTACAAATACAACATAAACAAATTTAACATTTTATATATACGTTTCATGTTTTATTGTTTTCATGATTAATAATGTTGACGATAATATTTAATATTTAATACTCTTCACGCTTTCCGAATCATTTTACACTCACGTCAACCTTTTCTCAGCCTGACTGACTTGACTGACTCTCTCACCCATAGCAGTCACAACCCCGCCTGCAGCCGGGGACAACGCACCGGAGCTGCCGCCCAGTAGCGCGCCAGAAGCGTGCGACGCCGGCCCGGAGCAGTGCCGTGAGAACCTCCGGCCACCGTCAGTCAGCCCGCTGCGTGACGACGAGGCAGACGTGCGCAATGGTGCTGTAATATGTAGACGAACTATACCGAATTTAGCACCCCCAGCATTTGTACAATATTAGGGGACCGAAGTCCCAGGATGGGCGCCTGGGCGTTAGCCTCTAACCCTCTCCCTCGTTGGGTGTTCAAGTACACCTTCCGACTAACATCCGGACATCGCCGGAACGCAGTTAGCCCTCGCGGCTACCTCCCCACACAATGCCTGGGTCTAAGACCGCCCTGCTAGCTCAGAGCTACTAGCTAGTACCGAAGTCAGTGTTGTCTGTATGACAATGCGCCACTGACATGCGCCGGGACACCAATTCCCTCCTCTATGCCCAGAGTATTGAGTCACTGCCATGACGAAGCCAAGAGCCCAAGTGGGAGCCACCTGAACTGAGGTCCAGCGGCTCGGGGCCCCTATCCCGTCTCCCCTCTGCCTACACCTTCAGGCTAACGATCTGAATCTGGGTCTGCATGCGCATAAGTGCTGCATGCAGACCGTTCTGACCCGACGGAAGTTGCCCTAATTGTAGCAGGAGGGGGAGGAAACACCGCGGAAATCACCATCGGCCCAGCTAAGTCATCACTTGTGAGGCCCCTACGGGAGCTCTTCCTCAAGATGCACTCGCAGCGATGGCAAACAGGTTGACCAGGGCATATACACCGGCTCACTAGGTAGGGTCGGAGAGAGATCTGGATTCTTCATACGGCCCACCAACTCCGCCCCGGCTCTAAACCACCGCCCTGCGAATAACAACTGCGCCTGCCGCAGGCAGTGCACGCGCGCAGATCGCCAGCTCGAATTAGAAACTGTGGCCTTGTCATCTCCGAATGCAGGAGCCACTTGCCACCACGGATGCAGTGACACAACACCATCTGACACTTTTACAGAGGCAGCCATAGCGCGCTACTGGTAAGTACTTGGGGAGAATCAGAAAGCATATGAACCGAAGCGACCGGATCTGGTCCTCGTGCGCGGTCAGTCTGCAATAATAGTGGACGTTGCGGTGACCTTTAAGGCAAAATAGGAAGGAAACACGCGGAAAAGAGAGGAAAATATGAACCAGACCGCGCGGTCCTGCTAGGCTCTGGGTAAGCATCCGCGGAAATGCTTCCGCTGGTGGTCGGTGACCTCGGCAAGTAGAATACGGAGAGCAAATCCGCGCTCCAAAAAGTTGCTTCAGACCCTAAGCTCAAGGTCCCTAGAGAACGCATAATAGCGGTAGCCATTTCCGGGAGTGCGGCCCGCTTCTACTCGCATACGGCGAGGGTCCACATCGCCCCGCAAGAGTACCAACAGCACGCCCGCCCGCCAGAAACGCAATCTCCCGACGGTCAGCCACTCCTCAAGAAGCACCGCGGGCGCCGTCGACACCACCCTCACCGCCAGAGCAGTACCCGACACTGAGCAGCCACCCTCGCAGACTGCGCTGCGCGATTTTGGAATTTAATGAACGATTGCGTGAGCGCAGCTATTGAACAGGAGGGAAACGTTCCAGAAGATGCCAGTTTTGGGGAGGAGTTGGGAGAACATACCGATTTCTTCGATCTTACCAAAAAAACATCCCACCACCTTCGCAGTGCAGCACCAAACGAGGGCCTGTACGAGAATAGATTCAGCCCTCGCTGGCATTATGCCGCTCCACATCAAACCATCCATACCTATTTGGATACTCAAGATCAGACTTCCAGAGCTACAGTACGTGTAAAAGAACGTGGCGCAGAACAAGAAAAGCTTCATTCCTGTTTTGGCATTTTGGCGCATCACATCAAACAATTTGTTGTCATTTGAAACCTCAAAATAAGACGTCCAGAGATACGATGCAAAAGTACGAGTCCTGTACGAGAACAGATTCCGCCCTGCGTTCGCATAATGGTGCTTCCCATCAAACAAGCCATTCTCATTCAGAGCCTAGAGATAAGACACCCAGAGATAGTGTGTAAAAGCATGATGGCCCGTACGTGAATAGATTAAGTCATGCGTGGACACAATGGCGTTTCCTATCAACCAATCCATTAGTATTTGGAGCCTCAAGATCGGACGTCCAAAGAGAGTTTAAAAGCACGAGGAACAGTACGAGAACAGCATCTGCACTGCGCTGGCATATTGCGCTTGCCATCAAACAATCCATTCGAATTTGTAGCTTCATAATAAGACGTCTAGAGATTCGGTGTAAAAAATTGTAATTTTACGAGAATGGATTAAGACATGCGTGGGCACAATGGCGTTTCCTCTCAACCAATCCATTAGTATTTGGAGCCTCAAGATAGGACGTCCAAAGAGAGTTTAAAAGCACGAGGAACAGTACGAGAACAGCTTCTGCACTGCGCTGGCATAATTGCGCTTGCAATCAAACAATCCATTCGAATTTGTAGCTTCATAATAAGACGTCTAGAGATTCGGTGTAAAAAATTGTAATTTTACGAGAATGGATTAAGACATGCGTGGGCACAATGGCGTTTCCTCTCAACCAATCCATTAGTATTTGGAGCCTCAAGATAGGACGTCCAAAGAGAGTTTAAAAGCACGAGGAACAGTACGAGAACAGCTTCTGCACTGCGCTGGCATAATTGCGCTTGCCATCAAACAATCCATTCGAATTTGTAGCTTCATAATAAGACGTCTAGAGATTCGGTGTAAAAAATTGTAATTTTACGAGAATGGATTAAGACATGCGTGGGCACAATGGCGTTTCCTCTCAACCAATCCATTAGTATTTGGAGCCTCAAGATAGGACGTCCAAAGAGAGTTTAAAAGCACGAGGAACAGTACGAGAACAGCATCTGCCCTGCGCTGGCATAATTGCGCAGGCATAATTGCGCTTGCCATCAAACAATTCATTCGAATTTGTAGCTTCATAATAAGACGTCTAGTGATTCGGTGTAAAAAATTGTAATTTTACGAGAATGGATTAAGACATGCGTGGGCACAATGGCGTTTCCTCTCAACCAATCCCTTAGTATTTGGAGCCTCAAGATAGGACGTCCAAAGAGAGTTTAAAAGCACGAGGAACAGTACGAGAACAGCTTCTGCACTGCGCTGGCATAATTGCGCTTGCCATCAAACAATTCATTCGAATTTGTAGCTTCATAATAAGACGTCTAGAGATTCGGTGTAAAAAATTGTAATTTTACGAGAATGGATTAAGACATGCGTGGGCACAATGGCGTTTCCTCTCAACCAATCCATTAGTATTTGGAGCCTCAAGATAGGACGTCCAAAGAGAGTTTAAAAGCACGAGGAACAGTACGAGAACAGCATCTGCCCTGCGCTGGCATAATTGCGCTTGCCATCAAACAATTCATTCGAATTTGTAGCTTCATAATAAGACGTCTAGAGATTCGGTGTAAAAAATTGTAATTTTACGAGAATGGATTAAGACATGCGTGGGCACAATGGCGTTTCCTCTCAACCTATCCCTTAGTATTTGGAGCCTCAAGATAGGACGTCCAAAGAGAGTTTAAAAGCACGAGGAACAGTACGAGAACAGCATCTGCCCTGCGCTGGCATAATTGCGCTTGCCATCAAACAATCCATTCGAATTTGTAGCTTCATAATAAGACGTCTAGAGATTCGGTGTAAAAAATTGTAATTTTACGAGAATGGATTAAGACATGCGTGGGCTTAATAGCGCTTCCCATCAAACAATCCATTCGTACTTGGAGTCTCGAGATAAAACATCCAGAGATACGATGCAAAAGCACGAGCGACTGTACCAGAAAAGCTTCAGCGTGTATAATTGAGTATGCCATCAAACAATCCATTCGTGTTTGAAGCCTCAAGATACGACGTTCAGAGATACTGTGTAAAAGCACGAGGGCAAGTACGAGAACAGCACAGAAGAGCGTTGCTATAATGGCACTTTCCATTAAAGAATTCATTCTTATTTGGAGCCTCAAGAGAAGACATCCAGAGATACGGTTTATCAGCACGAGGGCAAGTACGAGAACAGTTTCAGCTCTGCATTGCCATCATAGCTCTTTCCATAAAAACAATCCATTCTTATTTGGTGGCTCAATATGACACGTCAAGAGATACTGTGTAAAAACGCGAGGGACAGTACGAGATCCATTCGTATTTGGAATCTCAAAATAAGATGACTATACATACTGTATAAATGAACGAGAGCCTGAACTAGTACAGCTTCAGCCCTGTGTTGGCATAATGGTGCTGCCTATTTAACAATCAATTAATATTGGAGCCGGAAGATAAGACATCCAGAGATACGGTGTAAACAGACGAGGGACAGTACGAGAACAGCTTCAGCTCTGCGTTGACATAATGGTACTTTCCATCAAACAATCCATTCGTATTTGGAGCCTCAAGATAACGCGCTCAGAGATACGGTGTAACGCGCGAGGACCTGTACAAGAACAGCTTCACCCCTGCGTTGACATAATGGTGCTTGCCTTCAAACAATTCTTTCGTATTCGGTGCCTCATAGTAAAGACGTCTAACGATACGGTGTAAAAGCACGAAGGCCGGTATGAGATTAGATTCAGCCCTGCGTTTGCATGATGGCGTTTCACACAAAAAACTCCAATCCTATTTGGAGCCTCAAGATAAGAGGTCGAGAGATACAGTGTAAAAGCACAAGAGCCTTCACAAAAACATTACCAGCCCTGCATTGGCATTATTTCGCTTCATATCAAACAACACATCCCATTTTTATTTGGGGTCTAAAAATAAGATGTCTAGGGATACGTTAAAAAGCACGGGGCCTCTACGAGAACAGATTTAGCCCTGCTATGGAAAAATGTTGCTTCTCTTCAAACATTCTATTCATAATTGCAGTCTCAAGATGACATGGCAAGATATACGACGTAAAAGCTCGATGGCCAGTACGAGATCACCACAGTCCTGCGACGGCATAATAGCGCTTTCCATCAAACAATCAATTGGTATTTGGAGCCTCAAGATAACACGTCCAGAGATACGGTGTAAAAGCGCGAGAGACAGTACGAAAAGAGCTTCAGCCCTTCGTTGGTATATTGGTTCTTTCCATCAAACAATCCATTCGTTTTTGGAGCCTCAAAGTAACACGTTCAGAAATACCGTGTACGGTAGTCATGGAGCTATTTGTACATAATTAAAAGTGATTTAAAATTATATGTGTTATGAACTGTTTAAAGACATTCTAGATGATAGTGTTACATCCAAGCAAAGTTAGAAATCAATTCAAACTATTCATAAATAATTAAAAGTGTTATAAAATTGTATTTGCTACGAACTGTAGAAAAATTTAAGGAACTTGAATATCTTAAAATATATTTCGTAATAAATGATAATTTTCTATAGTTTTCAAGAAACTTCTTTTTAATATTCTGTGTTTTCAAATTTACTTTTATTCATTTTAATTGAATACAAGATATTCTTTTGTAATTTCGTACAAGAAATTATAAATGGATGTTGTTGCCGTACATATTGAGGGGCAGTTAACTGCAATTTTCGTAAACAGAAAGTACTACGACACACTGTCATGCGAAATGCATGTGCTCTTCCCTCTGAAGTGATGTTATGTACTCTTGCCATTCTCACCAGGGTTTTCATTCATCCAATTTTTTGAATTTCAATTTATTTTGTCACAGAAGATGTTGCTGTGATTCTACAATGTGCCAATTATAAAATTACATCATAATTTTGAAGTTGATTTCCCCTTTTTTTTTAATATTGTTAAGTGTTTTTCTTTGTTGATGTTTTTTGTGTCAATGTTATTGTCATTCTGTAATTTTTTGTTTTGCTTTTGACGCGTATCCAATTAAATGTTGTTCTGTGGTCACGACTTTGTGTTTTTTTTATTTCAATCTTCAGAAGATCAATGATCCCACTAGAATCCCCCCCACAACCGACGAGCAGAGCAGTTTCAATAAGAAATATTTTTCTTGTCACTTTTCACAGACATAGAATCAAAGTGACTTCGTGACAAATAAAGCTACTTTTAAGAGGACATAAATCTGATAAATCAAGAAGTATAATATCGATGATCCGAATACGCTACAATGAAGAGTTAGTTTAAAGCAGTTCTGAAGGAAATAGCCGAAGGAAAGACACTGTGTAGGAATTTTGTATTTATATCGTTAAACTAGCTGAAGAACCCCGCGCTGTCGGGGTATTAATCTTAATTTTATATTAAACAGAAAGAGGAATTCCATCAATTCCCGCCCTATCGCAGAGCCTAGTTATATCTATTCTGCTGTATATTCCCTCCGCCCCATCCCGCCTCTCTCTGCCTTGCTCCAATACGGAAATACCTGGTCTTCCGTAAACACTAAAACACTTCTCACTAAAAAATATTTAAATTTTAGTCCTATTAGGGTTCCCACCCCCAAATTTCTTCTTCTTTATAACTGAAAATAATAAACAAATCTAAACTAAACATTAAAATGCATGTACTTACGTATATTCTGTTTGTGAAATTTTATGTATGATACCAATACTTACAATCAATTGCCACATTATAAATCTTACCCATTTTCATATTTTTTCTTCTCGCGTATTTATAAAGGGAAGTTTGAAATTGATCTTGCCGCATCATCGACGTTTATAAATAATTAAAGTAATTTTAATTGATTTCTAGTACCTTGTTTTAGGATCCTTGATAAGTTGTGGCTGACCGAAAGAAGCCAGTGAGCACTTATGTGATTATAATATCTCCAAAAAACCGAGATCAGAGTGGCTCCCGGCTTGACAACATTTTTTCTATTATTTAAAATAACAACCTTCAAAACCAGCGTTGTCACATATTAAATTCCTCCAAATACCCATTCACCAATATTGTTTTACTACAATTATACAGCCGTTTAACTAAAAATTATATTATAGCAGAACATTCATGAATTTAATCATTCCTTCAACACCTAAAGGTACTCACTACTATCTCACTCTATACTGCATTAAAACACTTCTCTAAACATGCATCCCTCCGTCAGTTTCAGAATAACATGTAAATTGCATTGTTGCTCGTCGAATCTGCAAATATACAACAATTATGCTTAATTTACTACAACTAAACATGAGTGCATTCATACCACTTTACGGCAATGCTAACCACATCCATCAGCAAATGATCTCTTCCAAACATTTAGTCTCTTGTACACTTAATGCACCCACGTCTACACGCAATTAAATTGATTGATTAATTAAGGTTTAGAGGGCGCTTCAACTGCCAAGGTCATTGGCGCCCATGTCGAAGTATTTTAAAAAAGGGAATAGGTTCAGTATGTGTTACAGATGGAGCCTACCCTCTAATTAAAATCATATACATAAAGAGAGACTTGAATTCTACATCGAGTATTCAACTAGTAGGACAGAAAGAATATATAACAAACACGTAAAATTCATAGTAGAACTAAAAGTTGGCTGTAAAGGGGCCAAAAAATAAAACAACAAAAAGTAAAACACTATTCTATTCTCTCAAATAAGATTATATATTCCGCTTTCCCTCAAGAAGCAAAAAACTTTTGAGAGCGCGGAATCGTCATCCCCGAGCACCTCCCTTAGCGAGTTGCCCAGGCCATGTCTTCGTCGGTTGCCTAAATATTTCCTGCAGTTCAGGAGGACGTGTTCCACAGACAGAGCCGTCCCGCATGAGTCACATACGGGAGGAGTTTCTCCTCGAAGGAGGAAACCGTGGGAAAAATGGCAGTGTCCAATTCGAAGACGAGTTAAAATTACTTCCTCACGCCTAGAGGAGCGAGATGAGGAACGCCAGGGAATTACAGAATTCTTTATCCCACTTAGTTTAAAATTGGGATTGTGCCACTCTGTTTGCCACGCTCTAAACAGAGATCGTTTCAAGTAAGCCTTAACATCGGACAATGGCACAGCAGGAACGTCGATACGAGTATTACGAGTAGCAGACTTCGCCGCCAGGTCGGCCAGCTCATTCCCTGTGATTCCCACATGGCCTGGAACCCAACTAAGAACCAGGTCATAGTTGCGGGACATGAGACTATGAATCAGGTTTTGAACTGATTTTGTCAGGTAGTCTGACGAAGGCCGGGAGACAGCCTGAAGAGAACTGAGAGAATCAGAACAGAGAACTACTCGCTGCAGCGTCGTTGACTCGATGTACATTAGGGCTTTGAGTATTGCATACATTTCAGCAGTGAATGTACTGCACTGTGAATGAAGACGATATGATTTGGTGGCCCAGATGCAATGAAAACTACACGCCACTGCGTCATTGTGCGATGACCCGTCCGTGTACAAGAATAGATGATCCGGATAGGCTTCCCTCATATCCTGAAACTGCTTCTGGTAAACCAGAGGACTAGTATTTTGTTTGGGAAGATTGGAGAGTCTGAGGTCAATATTGGGGGGAAGGAGTTTCCAGGGGGGAATCAGGTCATTTGGGGGTTTCACAGGAGTGGGAAGATCGACATTAAGTCCCCGCAAAAGATTTCGCAATCGAATGCCTGGGGGCTGGGGTAGCGATGTTCGAAGAATATAAGAAGATTCATATTTTGGGCGAGTGATTATTCGGCGACAAGGATGATTAAAGAGGCCTGACACTTTAGCACCATAAGACGCTACTAGAATATCTCGCCTTATTTTTAAGGATGGCTCCCCAGCGTCAGCTAGAATGCACTCGATTCGGCTGGTGCGATACGCGCCTGTTGAGAGGCGAATACCTGCGTGGTGTATGCTGTTGATAGGTCGAAGGGTGGAAGGAGCTGCAGAACCATACACTTCACTACCGTAATCCAATGCTGAGCGAATGAGTGCTCTGTATAACCGCAGTAGGGTAATGCGGTCGGCTCCCCATGAAGTGCCACTAAGCATTCGAAGAAGATTGAGGGGGGAGACGCATCTGGTTTGCAATGTGCGGATATGAGAGCGCCACGTGAGGGACTTGTCAAAAGTCAGCCCCAGAAACCTGGCAGAGTCAGTGAATGGAAGCTGATTTCCTCCCAAGTACAGGATTGGATCGCTATGCAAATGGTATATTCTGCAGAAGTGCAGTCCAGTGCATTTAGTAGGTGAGAACTTGAAACCTGTCGACATGCTCCATTCATGCAGCTTGTTGAGCACCAGTTGGAGTTGCCTCTGGATCACACTTATGCTGCTGGATGAACAAAAAATGGCAAAATCATCTACAAACAGCGATGCCTTCCCAGGTTCCCTCACGACCGACGCTATACTATTTATGGCTATGGCAAACAGAGTGACACTTAGTACCGAGCCTTGGGGGATGCCGTTTTCAAGGGGGTGACTGTTAGACAGTTTGTCACCGATGCGAACTCTGAAAGATCTGTCCGATAAGAAATTTTGGAGGAATAAGGGGAGCTTCCCCCTGAATCCCCACGAGTGCAAGGTTCGCAGAATGCCATACCTCCAAGTGGTGTCATACGCCTTTTCTATATCGAATAGTACGGCGACAAGGTGTTGTCTCAGAACGAACGAGGTTGAAATTTCCGTTGCCAAAGCGACGAGATGGTCAAGGGTAGACCGGTGTTTCCTGAAACCGCACTGAATTGGTGCCAGTAGGTTTCTGCACTCCAAGGTCCAGACCAAGCGCTGGTTTACCATCCGTTCCAGCACTTTGCAAACGCAGCTGGTGAGAGAGAGAGGTCGGTAGCTCGATGACAGCGACCGATCCTTTCCCTCCTTCAGAGCTGGGATAACTATGGCTTCTCGCCATACAGCAGGGATGGTGTGCTCTTCCCAGATGCGATTATAAAGGCGGAGGAGAAATTGCATCGCCACATCAGGAAGATGTTGTAACATTAGGTTGTGTATTTCATCAGGACCTGGGGCAGTTCGTCTGGCCAATGCAAGAGCAGAGCGCAATTCCGATATGGAGAAAGGTGTGTTGTAATCTTCACACGCTCTGCAGAAGAAATCCAACGGACGGCTCTCCATTCTTTCTTTGATCAAAAGAAAGTCAGGAGCGTAGTTCGCCGAACTTGACATGGCTTCATAGTGCGCGGCGAGTTCCTCTACAATCATATCTGAAGATGTGATCATTTCTCCGTTTTTCAGGAGACCTGGCACCGTATTTGGTAAAGAGTGTCCTCTTATCTGTCGAATTTTTCTCCATACCAGGCGTGGTGGCGTGTGACAATTGAGAGACGAAACGTACGCTCTCCACGATGCATTTTTGCTCTCTAAGATAGTTCTTCTAGCCTTCGCTCTGCATCTTTTATACTCGATTAAGTTATCCACTGTTGGATAGTGCCTGAGGCGTGCCAGTGCCTTTTTTCGAGCACTGACCGCTCTCGAGCAGTTCTCATTCCACCACGGAACGAAAGGATGTCGCGGTTTAGCACTTGCCTTCGGAATTGCGATGGAAGCGGCAGCGAGTACAGCGCTATTAAAATGTTCTGTCATTTCATCCACATTTCCGAAGGGACCGTCTGATAGGTTAACATTATTCTGGAATGTCGACCAGTCAGCTCGTCGCACGATCCATTGAGGGGGCCGTGCACAACTACGGCGAAGATGATCAATGTGGACAATCGTGGGGTAATGGTCGCTTCCATAAAGATCTTCTAATATGGTCCACCGCATAGCAGTAGCAAGTGAGGAGCTGCAAAGGGCTACATCAATAGCCGTGCTAGAATTCGTAGCTACGGCAAAATGAGTTGGTTCCCCAGTGTTGAGAATAGCCAAATTCATGGTGTCGATGACTGATTCCAAAATAGCACCTCTTTGACACGTACGAGAGGAACCCCAAAGAGGGCTGTGGGCGTTTACATCACCCACAACCAAGAAAGGTGTGGGCAATTGGTTTATTAGACTTAGAAGGTCATCAGCCGACACCGTTTGTCTTGGGGGAATATAGATATTACATACGGTGAGTGAGAGGGACGGCAGATATACCCGCACACAAACTGTTTGAAGGTCAGTGTGAACAGGGATTTCCGCAGAATGCAGCGAATCCTGGACCAAAGTAGTAACTCCGCCGTGAGCGCGAAGGCCGTCATCGACATCAACCCTATAAGGAGTGAAACCGCGAAAGTGTATGGACCGTGATGGAGAAAGATGCGTTTCCTGTAAGCAGAAAATTGATGGTGTATAACGGGACAATAAGAGTTTTAATTCGTCCCGTCGGAGAGAAAATCCGTTCAGATTCCAGGATAGGAGAGCCGTTGTTTAAAAAGTTAAGAGGATTTCTTCTTTTCCTTTTTTCGCCTCTGCCGCCCGAAGGAGCGAGTGTCCACCCCGGCTGAAGTTTCCTCCGAGGCAGACTCATCCTGACCACTGCTCGACAGGCTGAGAGATCGCTCAGAGCGAGTTTCAGGAGTCGGGGTAGGTGGTCGGAGTTTGGAGGATCTATCGTTTTTCTTGTCCAGGCCAGCAGGCCGTGTGACATCAGCCTTCTTGCGCGGCTGAGAAGTGGATACTTGTTCTGTCTTCGTCTGTGTTGTCTTCTTGGGTGGTGTTTTGTATTTTGTGGGGATTATTATTTTCCCACCTTGCAGAGGCGATGTCTCCTCAGGGAAGTCCACTGGGGATACCTGGCAACAAAAGTTCGCTACTGGGGGAGTAGCACGAGAGGACTTAATGCTCGTCGCTTTGACAGTGTTCGCTAGAGTGCTAGAAAAAGAACGCCTGAGATCCACAGGGTTCTTCACCAGGTATCGGCGTTTCGCTTCCGGAAAAGATACCTTCTCCGTCACCCTAATCCTTTGAATCTCCCTCTCTCTCAGATATGTGGGGCACTTGTTAGAGTTGGCCGCATGGTCTCCTTCACAATTTACACAGCGGGCTGGTGATGAACAAGGGTTGGGATCGTGCGCGGAATTACCGCACTTTGCGCAAGCAGGGCTTACGGCCATGCACCTTTGTTGTGTATGACCGAACCTCTGACACTTAAAGCAGCGCAGGGGGTTCGGCACATACTGCCGCACGCGAAGGTTATAATAACCACATCTAACATACTCTGGGAGAGAAGAGAGATTAAACGTCAGGATCAAGGTAGAAGTGGGGATCTCTTTCCCATTCTCCTTCCTCCTGATCCTGTACACCTCCGTTACACCGTAGCTCTTGAAAAAGGAAAGAAGTTCATCCTCGTTTTCAGTCGCAAAGTCTTCATGGTTGACCACTCCCTTACATAGGTTAAGGGTAGGGTGAGTGGTCACTTCCACTTGGAGGCCGGCAATCTGTTCAGTTTTTAAAATATTTTCTATTTGTTCGTCGGTGCGTGCTTCAAAGAGAATTGTACCATTTCTTTGTCGCACGACCGCTTGAAGCTTTCCAAAACTCTCTTCAATTGCTCGCGCAAGGCGGACCGCACTAACACTTTTGAAAGTTTTTTCAGTTTCCGAGCAAGACATCAGCAGAAACCGAGGCTTTCTTGGTTTATCTTCTTCCCGGAGGAAGAAGCTATTTAGATCTAGCTACTGTTCTGTCACATCTCCTCTTCCTTGCAGGAGAGGGCAGGGGGGGTTGTTGAGTATCCATGAGATGGATATAAATTCATCTCCGTGCTCCCCACCCACCATGGAGTCCAACAAGGGGACACCCCACTGGGGTGCCAGGGCTGACACGAAGATATAGTAGGGGAATGTCACAGCGCTGCACCGCCGTGGATCCCCCCGCTCACCCTGGAGTTCAGTGCAAGACCTAGTCCGAGCCGATTGATCGGGAGTGGGTTAGCTCCCGACCGCCCGTCTAGAAGAGTCCGAGGCCAAAGCGAGTGTATTGACACCTACAAGGAATGTTCCCCAAAAATACGTAGACGTACCCCTTAGTGCAAGCCAAAAAAAACATAGCACCAGGACTAGTTGGGAAACAAACAGGTCTCTCAACTGCCAGGACACACATTCCCTCCGACACGGGTCGCCATGCACGGCAAACACATGGGTGGGCGTTCAGCATACAGAGAAGGCCAGTGAGGAAGAAAAAGGAGTGAAAAGAATATACGTGACATGAAATGAAAAGCAAGACGATGAAAAAAATGGAGAAAGGAACACTTGAGAGCCTTCTCTGCATCCCCCCGTCAGGACGTGGACCAACCCACCTCGACGGGCGCAATTAAAATTCTCATTCAAGTTACTTTTATAAATAAAGGAAAAAATAAACAGTCCTCTAAATACGCAATTCTGTACATTGATGAAACATTGGATCTCAGACGTCATTTTCTGGTGGCGCGCAGCTAAACTATGGACATTGATGCATTCTTGAATCTATGATGTAATGCTAGACGAAAAATGTCCAGAAAAGTAATTATTTTATAAATATATTAAGATTTATGGTTGTAAATCACAGCCTATAGCACACAGACATTTAAAGGAATCTATCACAAAATTTTCACTGATATTGGTTCAAAAGATTCAGAGATTATCGCGCTGTAAGTCAGTGCAGTTCTGTCTTTATACACACATAGAAACGAATTGTTATCACTGATACGATAACAATGCGTTCCGATGCATATCGTACGTTTGAACTGCGCGGCAGAGGCCGGCCCGCCGGCGGAGTCGGGGGGCCAGAGCCGGTTCAGCGCGAAGAACCGGAGGCCACGAATCACGAGCACGGGATGAGGAGTAGAGCAATGGCGAAGGTAGAGAACGGACGTTTAAGTGTCGTGCGGAAGGAAGAGTGACCAGTGGCGGAGAGAATAGAACTGGAAAGGCGTTGTGACAAAGAAAGTGTGTGACCAAAGTGGAAGTATTAGTTGAGAAGTGAGACGAGACAAAGCGGGTACAAGAGAATGGTGAAGTATTACAAGCGGTGGATCGCGGTGGATGGTCGACACGTGGAGTGGGCACAGCAGTGTAGAGGAAGGGAACATTGTATACAAGTATTCGACATCATTAAGTACCATTAAGGTGAACAGTCGATGACAATTACAATAAAAGATAGAAACTGTGATGTAAGAGAACGAGAAAACAGTAGTTGGGGAGGACGACGTACCGATGCAGTCGAAACGTTCGGGTTACGTTTTGAAGTAGACCATTGCGACCACGAGTGGAGTGGGAAGCGACGACGGCGGCGAAAGTCGGCCGCCCTTCCGAGCGCAGCCGAAGGAAGCGGACTTACCCGAAGGGCGAGGTGGCGCGACAAGACACGTCAGAAGACAACGCATAGAACAAGTGGCAGGAGCGGCATTGCGGGGCTCCCCTCCCCGCGCTGGCTTCCTGCGGCGCGAGGCGTCGACCCGACGGCGGACGGGCGAACATAAAACGGCGCGAGTCAGACTGGATTCTCGTGAGTAGAAGCGGCCGGAAGATTGGGAGGGAAAGTAATTAGCTAGTAGAGAACAGTGATCTTGATTTGAGCCCCCCCCAAGTATTGAAATTATTATAAAGGAGTGAAGCCCCAGGGTAACGGTGAAATTGTTAATGGGATGTAATTAAACACGGGGACAGAGTAAATGCTCCTGTGAGCACCGAAAGCAACCAATTTTGTATGGCGATTGTTTTTGTAATAAAGAAAAGTTCTTGTTACCCACTAGTTTCCATTGTGTATGTGATTGGATCCGGAGCCCATTCCCGAATAAGAATTCCTGTCCCTCTCTTTTATTATAAATCTTGTGTGAGTCAATCTACGACTCGTCTCACTGGCGCCCGAACCTTCTGGACTCGGAAAACTAAGTAATGTGGCTCTCGTGAAATCATGCAAGCAATGGGAATTAATAGTGTGGGTATTATTGAGATAATAAGATAAACAGTAGTACTGCATTTGAAATATATTGAATTATGGTGACATTAACAAGCAGTTATTATAATTACTTTGTAAAACAAGAAAGTGTGTGATGAATACAAGTTGTTTTGAAGTGATCCAGTGCATAGATGTAATTTGTTAGCTAGGAAAATAATTGCCAGGCAATAGTAATAACTTAATTTTGATTTGTTATTTATGTTTACGTTTGAGGTGTTGGGTTTCTGGAAAGGATCAAGTATAGGCATAATAATGCAAAAGTGCTTTCTAAGTGGAAAATTTTTTATTTGATGCTATTGTTTTCTGGATAAGTGTGCATATTACTTGTTTGTATGTTTAATGAAAATAAGAGGTCACATTAAGTAATACGGTACGGGGTGGTAGATGAAAAAAACAAAGCATTCTCAAGTGATTGAAAGAATTTTGTTCAATGAAGTAATCATTAATAGTGTTCTAAGGGTGCATCATAAATATTATTTTCTTGTGCAAGATAATGGGTGGATTAAAATAAGTGAGGTATTAATATTGTCATTTTGGAAACAAAAAGGGAGTTTTGCAGCAGAATAATAAATAATGCTAGTAATAGGTAATAAGTTTGTAGACTGGTGAATTCATGTAACTTTGGAATGGGCATTGACAATAGTGTCTAACAATTTGTTTCTTTTTTGTGGTTCAGATTGTAAGCTTAAAATCATACTAACAGCAGTGGTTAATAATTTTATTGGGTGATTCAGATTATATGAAGGCAGTGCTACAGTGTTACTTGTATTATGAAAATCTATTTGCAGGAATTTATTCAGTGTTTAATAATTTGTCTATGTGGTGATTTAGATTGTACGAAGGTTTTTGCTAATGTATTATGAAAATTTATTTGCAGGAATTTATACTAATAGTAGTGTTTAATAATTTGTTTATGTGGTGATTTAGATTGTATGAAGGATATTGCTGGTAGTGTTATATGTACTATGAGGTTGCTGGTAGTGTTACATGTATTATAAGTGTTTCACAACTTGTTTATTTGTGGTTCAGAGTGTATGAAGGTCGTGTTTACAGTATTATGGGTATAATGAGGATTTACTTGCAGAAATAGTATTAACGGTAGTGTTAATAATTTGTTCATTTGTGATTTAGATGATATGAAGATTGTTGTTTGCAGTGTTATGAGTATTATGAAAAATTATTTGCAAGAATTTGTGAAGGTGTTACCGTGAAGGTAATGATTATTTTTAAAGTAATTGTGTTCAAATAGACTGCAAATCATAGAGCGTGAAAGGGGGTAGGTTATCTTGTATTCCAATGCTCATTCGATTTTGTTTTATTGTTAGAGCGGAAGAACGGGATAAGAGAGCGGAGGAACGGATGAGGGAACTAGCTAATCAAATAAGTCAAGTAGCGGCACAGTTCGAGAGACAGGAAAGAAAACTGGAAACACAAATGAACAAGATGGGAGAAGAAATGGAAACTCGTTTGCAAGAACAATTCAACGACCAGCTTGGGGCACAAGAAAACAAAATTGAAGAGACGCGAGCCAGGTGCCAAGAAGACGTCAAAGCAGTTGAAAACAAGCTTGGGGAATACCAGATAAAGGTATCAGATAAAATTCACAAGGTGGAAGATAAAGTAGCATCATTGAAGTCGAGGATAGACAACATGAAAGAGGGTCAAGCATTACCGACGATTGGAGGCGGAATGCTACCAACTAATCTCCCTAAGTCATTAAAATTCTCGGAGGACGCGAGGGAAAACCTGTACGCCTTTATGCGAGCAGCGGAAAGACATTTGGATGTTATCAACACCTCTGACAGGTGCAAAATACAACTGCTGTATTTAATGTTGGAAGGAAACGCCCGGACGTGGGCCGACACATTCACTGTGTTCCCCGAGTCATGGAATGAATTGAAAACACGGTTCTTTGAAAGATATTGGAATGAGGAAATCCAGATCAACTACAAACTCAACTTGATGAAGAGCTTCTACAATCGTTCTGCAGAAGGCCTGCGTGATTATGCAACGAAGAGAATTATGGATTTCAAGTCACTGACCCGCCTATGAGCGACCAAGAAATTATTTGTGTTGTGACGAGACAGTTTCCGATAACGATACAAAACCTACTACGTAGTATCGACCACACGGATTTAGAGAAATTCCAGAATACGCTGGGAGGATATGATTTAACGTTCGCCAGTGCACCAAAGGATAGAAATGAAGGAAACGTGAACGCAGTAAGGATAGATTACTATGGCACACGAGGAAGAGGCGGTATGGGGCCTGCTTCGAGAAACGGCAACGCATCGGAACAAATGTCTCGGCACAGCATGAGCAGAGATGAGGGGACCAATTTAAACTAGGAGGGTCCGTGGTGAAGGGAGACCCCATCACGGACGAAAGAAGGGAAATGTCAAACGCGGTCCCCATTAACACCATCCAAACGGTGACCTACGACGACCAGCCGTGGCAGAGGCGAAAGAGCTCAGACGTTCGAATAAGAAAATGCCCCACGATTAGATTGATGTGAGAAGGGTTAAGTACTGAAGCGTTAGTGGATACAGGTTGCACGACTACTGTGGTGTCGGAGAAATATTATGAGGAGTTGGTGGCGGAAGGTAAGCAGGTGATGTGTTTGCCCATGAATAGGGCGTACGTAATAGGAGCAACCCAAAAGAGGTCGAGCCCCATTACAAAACAGATTATGATCAATGCAGAAATCGGCAACCAAAGGTATGAAGTAGTAGCGCTGGTAGTGAAGAATTTGTTACATCCGATGATCCTGGGGACAGACTTCTTATCAGAACATAGGGCTGTGATCGATCTCGACAGAAAACTGAGGGAACTAGGAGGCTAGGAAGTTGAAATGGACCAAGGATTGGAAGAAGGCTACGAGGTATGCTCGGGAAATGTAGTGGAAGAATTAGAAGAAAAACTAAGGGAACAAGTCAAGCAAATAGGGATATTGGACAACCAGCAGAAAGATCGATTGTTGAAGATATTATTGGACATCAGGCAAGTGTTTAGTAAGAACCGAGCCCCAATTAAAGATTACAAATTCAGAATTCAACTTACTGATTGTACCCCGTTTCGACAGGGCAATTATCCTGTCGCATTAGCACTGAAACAGGAAGTAACTGAATTGTTAGCAGCAATGGTGGAAGACGGAATTATTAAAAAAGCACCAACGCCATACACAAATCCAATAGTAATTGTCAAGAAGAAGGATGGAGGGTTGCGATTATGCTTGGATGCCCGCCGACTGAACGCGGTGACGGTACCATATAGAGATGCGCCGCCGGCCGTGGAAGAGATTTTACAAGGATTTGGAGGCAACATGGTATTCTCAAGTACCGACTTTAGTAAGGCATATTGGCAAATGGAAGTCGAGGAAGAAGACCAGAAATACACGGGATTTTCGTTCGAAGGCATATGTTACGTATTCTGCCGAGTTCCTTTTGGTCTCCGCCACAGTGGGGCCGCAATTATACAATGCGTTGATCGAATCTTGCAGGGACGTATGGCAAACCGAGTAATGGTATACGTTGATGATATTGTGGTAGGGGCGAATTCTGTTGAACAACATTTTCGAGACTTACAGGAGTTGTTCCAAATCTTGACACAGAATAATTTGGTGCTCAACTTGAAGAAATCGAATTGGTTCACACAGAAGATTGAATTTTTGGGGTACAAATATCGACAGACGGAATATCTCTGAAACCAGAAACCCTAGAAGAGATACGAAACATACGGTTAAGCAAGTACGCAGACTTACTAAAACGGTTAAGCAAGTACGCAGACTCATCGGGACTTGCAACTATTATGCCAGATTTTGTCCGAAATTTGCGGATGTCATGCACCCATTTTATCAATTGCTGAAGAAGGGATATAAGTGGACATGGAACGAATCTCATGACGAGGCATTCGAGAAGTTAAAGGAGATGTTTTATAACAGCTGCTTCATAACTCATCCCGACTTCTCAAAGACTTTTATTGTGCAAACAGACAGCAGCGATTTTCGAATTGGGGCTATGTTGTATCAGTTGATTGATGATAAGGAGAAGATTGTGGCGATTATCAGTCGCATACTGAAGGGACCAGAACTTCGATTTTCCGCAACTGAAAAGGAGGCAAACGCTATTTTTTGGGCCATATCAAAGTTCAAACCATACCTGAAAGGTAGGCACTTTAAAGTGCGGACTGACCACCAGGCATTAACATTTTTGAGTAGATGCCACCTCCAAAACGACAGATTACATAGATGGGTATTGGCATTGCAAGAATTTTCATTTGAGGTGGAATATTGTAAAGGGGCCCAGAACCACCTCCCGGACTTGTTAAGCAGGAAGGAACCGGATATGGACAAAAGATATACAAGTGCAAAAGAATTTCAGGTGATGGCGATAGATCTTGGGATTGCTCGACTACCTAAAATCTAACACAAAATATTTTCTTTAGTGTAGATTCTTATAGTATGAGTTCACTTTTTGCAGTTTGTAGTTTATTTGACAGACAACTGTTTTTTGGCCCTTCTAGAAAAAAGGTTTTTGCTGATTAGATCTCTCTTCGGGGTAACTACTCAATAACAAATCTCGATAAACAAAGCAAAAGAGTTCTTAATAATAAAGTTATTCATAAGTAAAATTTAAATGCGATATTTTTAGCAACTTTTTAGCAACGTTCTTCGTTTTGTTTATTCCAAATCATTTCAAGTTAGTTTGTCGCTTCTCAAAAAGTATTGTGTGTGCATTGTATACCTTTGCGAACCAGGTGTAAATATTTTCACACTGAGACAGTTTCACGATAGGTTCAAGCTTTTTGAAACCGGAATTTTTAATACATCGGCTATTGAATAATTACAGTCAGTTGTTAAAATATGAATTTTTGTATTTAGAGCCTGAATTTATTGTTCAATTGAGATCGATCAAAAAACAATAATTTGACTCAAAATATAAACATACTTCAATTATCGTCAAAAATGCTCAAATTAGGAGCCGTGTTTTTTCATCTCTACTTTCTTGTCTTATTCGAAAGGAACCCCACCCTCATTAACGTTCATATAACAGAAGGCCGTGGTTTCGCATGGAACTTATTGTGGTTCCATATTATGCCCTAATGTGTTACTGGTACAATTCTGGTGGGAATTACTGAATTTAAAATCATTAAAACAATGCAAACTTCCCCGGAGAGTGTTTGAATCTACGAACACTGCAGTACCTAATTTATTACCCATCATTCCTAAATGAGTTTTGAAAGTAACTTACCATCAGTTGAGAAATTAGTTTACATACCTCTACACGAGAGTCGATACGATATTCACAATATATTATGTGTTGTTACCTGCTAATTATGTATTAACAGTGAATTATAAGTTAATAGTTAGTAGGAAGTTTTTAATAATCGTGAAATTAAAGTTGTTTTGCCATTTATGTATGATTTATTCCTACTTCTCTTATAACCTACCTACCGGGCGCAAAATTCTTCGCATTGTGGCGCCACCATGAAAATAACTTTTACCTGCGGTGAAGACACGTTTTCCAGGTGTTTTAAGACAAGACTTAGCAGCACTATATATATTTACACGATCATTGAAAAATGCTTTCTGTGATGCTGTTATTTTTTTGTTTCGTGTTATTTCTGATTCGAGATTATCAATTCGGAACTACGAATCCAAATAGCATCTTAAGAATCTAGTTATTCCAAAGTAAAAATTAAATGCGATTTTTACAGCTTACTAATTAAATTTCTTAGTTTGGTTGATTGCCAAATATTTCAAAATCTTTTGTCGCTTTAAAAGAAATCTATTTTGTATTTCCTATTTGTGTGGTTCTCCTGAGAACCGCCATCGCTTGTGTTTTGTGTACCTTTGCGAAGCATGTCTAAATATTTTCGCATTGCCACATCTTCACGATAGGTTCATGGTTTTTGAAACTGTAAAGCTGCATTCTTAATCAATTGGTTATTGATAATCAGTTAATAAAAATGCTTTTTGTGTTTTTTTTCAGTTATTTTTGATTTTGATTCGAGATTATCAAAATTCCGATTCCGAAACGCGAGTCCAAATGGCATCTCATAAATCTTAATTATACCTAAATAAAATTTAAACGCGATTTTCAAAGCTTATTTATCATATTTCGTAGTGTGGATCATGGTTAAATATTACAAGTTCGTTTGTCGCTTTAATTTTTTTCTTATCATTGTGTCGCTTGTATTTCGAATATATTGAGGAAGCAAGTATAATTATTTTAGCATTTTGATTTATTCAGGTTCGTTCATAGTTACGCGCACACACGCACGTAGTTACTCTTCGATGAACTAAACGAAATAAACAATCACATAGGACAGACAACACTCTCGTTCTCAGATCCTGACTTTTTTAAGAGAACGATATACTTCTTTATTGCGTAGAACCATCCACATTCCATTTAACAGATGAGTTGTTTTATAAACGTATCACAAAAACATATTTTCAAAAAACATCTTTGTAAATTCTTCGCCGCTTGACCTATTTCCTTTTATTTCAACTTTAAGATTTAGTAGTATAGTGACGTACTATTAACTTTACGAGCATGATTTGAAATTGCCAAAATTTTCACTTTACGACCATGATTTTATCTGCCAGTCTATATTTCAAGAATTTAAACGTAAAAAATGTTGTTCAAAAGGTGAAACCGGCAAAGGGGAGTAAGTACATCAACTGATATTACTGCAGTGCCACTGAGCGGGAGGTCCTAAGGTTCGAGTCCTGATGGTAGCACGATTTTTTAGTTAAGGTAGACAGCTAGGACGAATTCAGCCGCTGTCTGGAGGAGAATTCTAGCCGCGAGCGAATGGTCAGTTTTCAACGGTTTCTCTGTTCAGTGCCAGGCGAATACAGGAGCAGTACCCAAACAACCGGTCCTGGACCACGTACGATCTTTCCTTCCTCTGCTTGTCCTTTCCTCCCCTCAATTACACTTACACGCGCACACGCACACACACACACACACACACACACACTTCCATGCACTACACTACCACACGTCTGGAGACCAGTCAGGTGCTTAGAGCTTGTGGCAGGTGTCTCGCTAGTGGAAGATATCTGGTTGTTTATGATTTTCGTTATTCTTTAAATCCCCTCTTCGTCCACGTATCCGCTTCTCCAAATAATACCTAAACAGTGAAAACAAAACAAAGCTTCCTTGCAATCACACCCACATAACCACTTGTTTTTACTATTAAAATCCGACTTACATTCACATTTAAATGGTCCTTTTTTATTTTACTTTTCGAATTAAAATTTGAACACTTAATGTACGTTTCCCAGGTCCCTTAATTGTTATTTTTTCTTTTATTGGACGCGATTCGAACTATTAATGCAAATGAATTGTAACGAAATGCAAATATTTGATCTCACTAAGATCCGAGTCTAGAACATTGTTTTGCAAAACTGTCGGAGTGGTATGAGAATAATACGTGTTGAAGAAGCAAGTATACCTTTTAGTATTGGCGGAATAATGAATGCACTTTTCTGCGGATTGCACTTCATACGAATTCGCTTTTTTTTTTTACTTTTGATCCGAATGCATCGACTTTTCCTAATTTCATTGGAAGTAGTAACTGAACCATTTGCAGCTTGAAGTTTTATGGTAAAAACATTTATTAAACTTATACTGACTGCTGCCACTGTCAGTTTTGTCTGCAATACATTGCAATGGTTTTCTTGGATTTTTCTCTTTTAAGTAGTTGATTTTGAATAGTTGTTTTTCTTGTTCTTTTTTACTTCTCTATCATGTAAAAGCTTAGTTTTTTGGTTCTTTGTTTTTTATTACTTTTCTAAAATAGAATTATTACAATTTTGTACTGGTTGAAATGAAAATTAATATGTATGTGATAAAACAGGTTCGCATTCTGAAAGTTCTTCTTCAGCGGATAGTTTATAACTATTTTGTATGCATACGTCTTTAAAAAAATTAAATTGAGTTGAATTAAAAAAATGGAAGAACCTAAAAATCAAAATGAAGATAAGTAAACGAAATTATATTCAGATTTTGCGTGATTAAAACCATGAGTCTTAGAAGCAACACAACAAAACAACCGGAACGCGTATTTTTTTACTTTTTCCGTATACGTACGTATACACGGAGTGATATACGTAGTATAGGGAAAGTTATGTAATGCTGCGCGAAAAAATGGCCAATTTTCGGCGGAAAAAAATTAATTGCCGGGCCGTGAAAACGAATAAGTGGATAAAACCAGTTGCTGAATTAAGAAAAAAAATCCCCTAACACGTGGTGTAGCCAGAAACCCTGTTTTCTAGGTCCTTGATACCGAAATCCCAATTTAAAGGAAAACGTCCGTCTGTCTGTCCGTCTGCGAACACAGCTAGCGCCTAAACCATACGTACGATTTCTTCCAAAATGGATATTCCCAAGTCGATCTGATTCTAGTCGAAGCTTTGAGATTTTGAAAAAGATTCTTCAAACTTTGGGGGTACCTTATATGAAGCCACCAGGGGATTTTCAACATTTTCACAAAAACGGCTCCAAATTTTTTCTTTAAATTTTTTGTATGAATAGAGTAAAATACACTTATTAACATGGCATAGGTCCGATTTTCACGGATAACTCTGAATTTTCGAAAATTGTGAAAGTTTTAATTTTTTTCGGCGCCTTTCTCCAGCTACAAAATTGAAGATAGAGATTTTTTCTTGAAATAAAATTTGTTCGGCATATTGAGTTCTTTCATAAAGGTCATGTAAATGTTTCTCAAAGTTTTAGTAGTTTTCGTGCAATATATGCAACATTAAAAAATTACAAAAACAAGATTTTCTCAAAAACGGCTCCAAATGTTTTCTTTAAACTTTTGATAGGGATAGTGGTAAATTTACTCTATCAGATGACATAAAAGTCATGTTGCTCTATAGGTTGGTTTTTTCAAAAATTACAAAAATGTAAATTTTTTTACTTGTCTCTCACGTCGTTAATATTTACATTATCGGCTATTTTTTCACATTAATATATTTACTAGTATATATGCTTTAAATAATGTCAAGTAAAGTTTCTCGAAAACACTACCGTTTTCTGTGAAAAGTTGCTCAAATTTCGACATTTTCAGATATGCTCAAACGCCATTTTCTCGTATATGGCTGCAAATTGTTTCTTGAAACTTTTGAAACAGATAGTGATAATTACACTCTTTAATATGACGTAAAGTTTATTTTGAGTTATTTTTTTTGTTTTTTCAAAAATTATATAAAAGTAAATTTTTTGAAAAATCTCTCACATCTTTAGTATGCACATTATCCGCAATTTTTAAGAATTATTATATTTGTGAGTGTAAGTGCTTTAAATAACTTCAAATAAAGTGTTTTGAAAACTCAAAAATTTTCTGTGAAAATGAGTTTCAAATTTCGCATTTTTAGTAGTGCTAAAACGCCATTTTCTCTTAAACGGCACATACTTTTTAAAAGAAAATTGCCATTTACGGCAAGGTTTTTGTGTTCTTTAATATTCTAACATTAATATTTTCGTTCTACCAATAGGAAACTGAAAAATTAAGAAAATGACAAAAAATGTACTTTTGGCGGTGATAGATGGTAGCTGGCAAGAAAGAGTATGTGGAAATTCCGAATAGCTAGCGAAGACCCAAGAAAATAGAAAACTAATACGGGAGAGTCTGTGCCATTCTGTAGCACCACTAGTTAACCTTTCGTATACCAAGCGGTGTATACGTGTATTCCAATGTCACTTGTTTACTTGTTTTGTAAGTTTCGCTTATTTTGTGATACTGAAATTTCGTTACATTTTTCGAAATATTCCGTTGACAATTTCGTCTTAAAGAACAGTTTTAGTGTGTTTACTTAGTTAATAGTTTTAAAATATTTTACAAACACGCACGGGGTACATTTGTATCCCTCTTGGTATTCCGGGTCACCACTTTTTATTCCTTGTTAGCTTTTAGAAACAAACATAGAGTAGAACCAGATGCAGTAAGTGTTCGTCATTTACGTTTAATGAACAATCAGATACAAAAACAATAAAAATATGCATCAGTTGCCTAAAACACGAGTAACCTTGAAAGATGTATTTTGATGAAGAGTATTGGTGTAATAAAAGAGAAACCTAAGTTACTTAACTCTTTTAAATTTGTCTTTAATTACGTATTAACTGCTCAAAATAATGAAAACATTCATATTTTAGTTAGTTATTTTATATTCCAAAGCAATCTTGGGTAATATTCGAACACGTGTACCCCGATTGGAATTCAGCGTTACATTTAGAGCCTGATGTGCGGAGGGTTAAACACATGATGCCGGACAAACACATGACAGCCGGAGCGCACTGTAGCTGTGGCTAATCCTCCAGCTATAAGTATCCCTTCCTACAAACATTAATAAATTCTAAAGATATTCACCATTATTTGTTGTAAATTTATTATGTATTCGAGGAGTACTTGAACTACTAATATAATATTATTATGAACAATTACGTTAATGAGAATTTAAAAAGGGTTTGATATCTTTCAACAGGGGAGAATGTTTCTTTACCGAAGTAGCTCGTAAGACCCTGCACTTCATTCTTAACGTCGGTCACGCCATACACACCCAAGACGGTGCTCGATGGCGTCTTTGATTTTAAAAAGACTTCACACAGCGATATTGCTGCAATATCTCGATTACTGAATGGCATTAAATGGAAAATATACGTTCCTAACATGTTACTAAAGAGTCATTGATGCACCAAGGGCGTTAGAAAAGATCCAATGATCGAGCGGCCAAAAATCCCAGGACCGTTAGCTCGAGAACTTTTTGTTGCCTGAGATCATTTGAACCAGTTAACGCCCGTGGTAAATACATTATTTTATTTTTTACGTAATTTCAATTATTCATATTGACTTAATTACTAATTAACTAACTTGACTCGTTTTGTCTTTTCATATTTCCCTCCCATAATTCCGTCCACAAAAGAACATGAAGCACCTTTCAACTGTTTTTATATTTTCGTTGTACCACGATCCATTAATCAGGGTAAGTTAAGCAGTATATCGAACTCCGTATGGAAGGAAATAACAAGCAAATAACATATCAGTAAAAAATTAAATATCTTACGATTATTTACGATCTGGGGGGGTTATGCAATCGGGCAACCAAAACGGAGCAGGCACTGCGCCATTGTGATGTTTGTAGTCTTTGATTTTCATGCATAAGAAATAAAGATACCAAGTCTAGAGCAATGCTCCGAATATCAAAGCAACATCGCTGAGAAAAATTGCTCATTTCATAGATTTTTAGTTTTTATGTTCATGTTGTCGCATTGCGAACGCCGTGTATTTCCTGAGAAAAGTTTCTATGTGCATTTAGGAAAGCTTTCCTTTAATAAAAAAGGAGAAATTGGTCGACAATTTTGAATCTTTCCACATTTTTTAAGTGGTTCAAGTTTTGCATGATGTAAAAAAATTGGAAATATTCCTGTGCTGAAGAAAGCATTCCATACGTGAGTTAACTGTATTGAATACGGTTGTATTAGGACAGACGTAAACGTCTCTACCAAAAAATCTGGAAATGCATATAATCCTACAGAATAATTATTTTTTAGATAACCTGTTCAGACGTCTGATAAATTGAATTTTTTGGCTTTAGGCTCTTCGTTCCAATTCTCGAAAAGTAATTGTTGAAACGACTTCTCAGTGCACTTCTGTGTCATCTACTATAGCATTCTTCACACGTTTCTTAGCTCATATGTTCATATTTTTAACTATTACCTATTACTTTAGTTTTACTGTTTGAATTAAAAATATCCCGAAGGATTTTTCATGATTTTTCCTTTGGGACTTTTATAACATGTTTTTGTATTTTCTGAACTATGGGTGATTTGATAAAACGTATATTTAGAAAAGAAAGAAATAATTTATTTGGTTTTCTTAATGCTCTTATCCCTCGGGTAATCTGAGCACTGCTTGTTAGTCAAATATTCAACATTTTCTTGTAAGATGAAAGCTCGTATTAAAGTGATAAGAAAGTTTTGAAATAATATTTCATATTTGCCATTTGTATCAACAGTACTGGAAATTCCATCTCAAGATAACTGCAATATGAAGTCTTAGAATATATTTACGTCACATTTTGTAAAATACCTAAACATACCATTATTACTCATCTGTAATGCGTCAGTGTTCACGTTACTGGTAATTACAATAATTTGTGCATCGCAATAAGAATAACCAAATCCCTTTCGTTATTTTGTATATAACTGCGGTTTTGTTAATTTTGATTTGATCTGATTTAAATGTACTTCATGTACGTTACTTAGCAACCCTGTAAATAGGAAGAGTGGACTACTCGATAATTGAGGAACATTGAGGAACTGAAACTTTTGCATTTGACATGACTATCTCAATATGATTGGGAGGAGTAATCTGCAATATAGCCCCGTAATTGATAAATAACAATTACCGTAAAATTAGATTCTCCACGCTAAGAATAAATGGTAACGACCAGTTCATTCAGTTAAGTAGTGTTAATATTCAAAGTAGTGTCTGGTTCCTGGATAATCGTATGCAATTCTGATTCACCGTAATGAATGAAAGAGGGCAGCCGAGAAATGTTTCCATTGAATGGGCCAAGACAACATACTTGATGTCATAAGTTCATTGTACACAAAAATTCGAGTCAAAATCGCATTCATCGTGTAGAAATGAGTTTTTCCTGTTCGGTCTGCCTGAGAAAACGACGGTATCAATGTAAAGTTGTGGGTGGCATTTGAAGGCGGTTCGACGAACAGGGCATCTCTATCGCTCATGTCGGCAATCTAATGAAGGGCGCACATTGCAATAGAGAAACCCTGGAAGCGATAACTCTAGTGAACACGACTGCACCGAGGAAAGGATAGAAAGGGAAGGAGAATGCGGGCAACGAGAGGCGAGAGAACGAAGGCAAACGAGAATGCCACAGAGCAAAACGCGGAGACAGTCCCCTCGCCGAAGTGACGCGGGGGCGTGATGACCGGCGCACGTGTGGGCGGGGTCGTTAATGCCCCGCGCGCGGGAGGGGCGCGCCGAAGAGTAGCAAAGGCGGCATGGTCCGCGGCGGGGGGGGAGGGAACGGCCGCCTCCGCGGGGGCGGGATTGGAGGCGGAGGCGCGACGTCGGTGGCGGTGCCTCTGCTCGATAGGCAGTGACGTCACGCGTGGGTGAGTGCAAGGTGGAAGGGCGCGGAGGGGCGGGGCGGGGGTGGAGAGAGGGGGAGGGGTGGGGAGGGGAGGGAAGGGGAGTGGGAGGTGGAGGCGGAAGAGGGGCAGCTGCGCGCGCGGGCACGAGCGCCGGCGCCGGCGGCGCGTGGCCCTCCGCTTCGCCGCCCCCTCTCCGCCCCCGCCCTGGCGCCCGCCCCCGCCGCCGCGTCCGCGCCGCGCCGCCGCCGCAGCCGCGGACCGCGTGGCGGCGGCAGCGCGGCCTATATAACGTGGCGGCGGCGCGCCGGCCCGGCCGATTCGCGCCCCGACTCGTCGTCTCGCCGTCGCCTGCTGCCCGACCCGCCGCCACTCACTCACTCACTCTCTGTCTGTCCCCTGTCTCTCTGTCTCTGTCCCTGGGCAGGGCGCGCAGCTCGCCCGCAGCGACGCTCCTCCGGTGCCGCCGAGCCCGCGCCACCGCGACGCCCCCGCCACCGCGGCCGACGCCAACGACGCCGCCGCCGCCGCCGCCGCCGCCGACGCCGCAGTCGCTCGCTCCCACCCGGCGCGCAGCCCCGCTTAGGTGAGTGGAGTCGCACGCGCCGCGCTGCGCGGAGCGGAGCGGCGCCAGCCCGAGGCGGCGCCCGCGCAAGCGATCGCCAGCAGCACCCCCGGCCGCACTCGTTGCCCAAACGGGGGGGCGCAGGGCTCTCGTCTCCAAGCCCATCCTTGTCCTCGCCTTTCCAGCCGGTCGGGGCCGCCCTTTCACTTCACTTTGCCTCAGCGATTCGAAACCAACAATCCGCATTTGTCTACGTGAATTTCGCACTGCTTGGTTTGTAACTCATTACCATGTATTTTTACTCCCTCAACAGACGGTATTTCAAATTAATATGGCTTTCAGATGATGAACCAAATTGCTCGTTGCTGTCATAAAAAATTGTAACAAGTAGTTGTCCTTTTTACCGCTGCAATATAAAGGATGATTTCTCATCGCGACCTAACAACTCTCGAAATCAGTATTAGTAATTGTTAATTTGTTAATGAAATTAAAAAGCAATCAAGCTCTCCCAAATCAGCGTCTAGTAACCACTATTTCGCCCTCATTTAAGAGTTAGCGATGCTTTCAACTTATGAAGCAAAATTAACAGCATTGAAAGCGGCCTCCAAAATATCGTTTGAGTGATATACGATAGTTTCAATATTGTCTACTGATCAGATTATTGAAAGATTGCACTAGGTACCACTGCAAATAAAAAATACTCACAAGTAGAACTAACAATATCTCGTGGACGAACGGGACGCCGTGCAATTGTCGGAAATTGGCACGGAAATTTGAGTGTTTTATACGTTTATTTTATATCTTAATGTAAATATTAACCCAGATGAGTTCCGGGCACTGCGACTAGTTTAAAAACTCTCCATATTGTGGAGTTTTTAACAATATTTATGAAGATGTCACAGTATCATTTATTCGTCACGAGTGATATCAATGCATTTTTCCAGTTTCTGATCGCCATGATTTTTCAGGTTTCTGCCATCTTCGTTTTCGTCTTCAAGTTCTTTTATATTCACATTACAATCGCCAATACTTCCTGTCGCATTTTCAAGTAATCAATATTTCATTACTTCGCGCAATGAACATTTGAAGTAATTTTGCATTACAATGAACATATCAATTTAGCGGCTCCTAATGAAAGATATTCGAAATAATTTCTTGCTTAAAGTTTTATCTTAAGCAGATGTTTCGAAAAAATATCTTAACAAATGACTTGACTTATTAATAAATATTGATTTTTGTTGAAATGAAGAAAAGATTTGATCACAAGTGTCAGCTCTCCGAGCACGGTGCGGCGATGGTGCCACCATTTTCTTTTTGTTAACTATGAAGATGTTTCTGCGGTGTTGCGCTCGTACTTTAATATATTTCTTCAAATTCAGAATAGCTTCTAAAATTGTCTTCAAGTATGAAACAAAAAGAAATTTAAAAAAAATATTTAAAATAGTACTCTAATGTTAATACAAGTAATAATAAAGTCACTTTCCCCACAGGCTTTTATGAGAATCGAGTGAGTTTTTGAGAAAGAGTATTTCTTAAATTTATTAACTCATCTTCACGGCTGTATTTACATCTATGGCGGATTTGCTTCACATTTTCACTTACTTATGGTGGCTCAATTAACTCTTGCAGTTGCAAATAATAATATTGATATATTTTCCGAAAAGTCCTAGTAGTAAGTTCATGTATGAATTACACTATTTAATATGAAGTACGTTGTCAGTTTTAGCTTAACTGGCGTATGTATTATATCTGTTATTTTTACGAGTGATTTATTGAAGAAATCAACATGGTGGACTTCTTTTCCACCTACTGCTAGCTAAATCGTTCGAGTTTTTCAATTTTACATCCATTAAATACATAGTTTATAGACCACATTCCAACCGTAAGACACTGGTTCTGATTGTGCGACAGCTGTCACATCTACTGCGCACTTTATGTTCGATACAGGTTGCTCAATCGGTGTTCGAACAGAAATAATTTTCAAATGTTTCACTAATATTGACTTCTCAATTTGCGAATGGAATTATGGTAATAGAGAACACCCGTTGACCGCATTTCAATCGCCACCTTGTGTTGAAATGTGTTATAGTATTTTCTGCTCCGGCAACAGGATCAGACTGTATTTTAAGGCATCACACATTAGCCGCTAACCGAAAAAAGATTTGGGAGCTAGCAAATTCTGAAGAGCATGGAGATAATGAAGATATTAGTCCAAATAAAAATTAATACGTAACATAAAGAATCATAAAACAAAATACGTAAAATTAAAAAATATCTACCAAAAAGTAGAATACGTAACAAAATACGTTTCATCAAAATATATTCATTTTGAAATATGTGCATACAATAACTTATTGATAAGACGTTTTTACTTTGAATTAGTGTCTACACTAATAAAAGTTAATTATATTTAAAAATATATTAATATATTTTCATGCAAAAAATTTACAAAAATATGGTTTCATAAAGCAGGACGTCATGGAGGAACATCGATCTCGAAACCCATGTAGATGAACAATTGAAAGTCGAGTGCTAAGTTAGAAATTATTAATGTATACCCTTCCTCCGATTTTTTAAATGCTTATTATAAGAATATGTAAATAGATTTTAGAAAATATTTTGAAATGTTTCGGAGACTCAATTAATATAATTGATTCCAATCAGTGAGGAAACTTTACTAGCCCTTAAAAGTGTCGAAAATCACATGAAATTAATTAACGAACAGAATAGAACTTAATCAAAGAACTTAATTTTCTAATAGGTATATCAAGATAATAGATATATCAAGCGAAAAAACAAACAAATTCTAATCTTTCACTAACATTCTTTGAATGACAAACGCATTCAATTTTTTTCATTTCCTGCAATTTCAGGATTCTCAAATATTAATTTTATTTGTGCGAAAAGTAAATACGATACTTTACTAATTCATGCTTTTATGATGTAAATGTATTTCTTAATATTTCTAATTCGTAAGTTTGGTAAGAAATAACTTTGAACAGATTTAATGCAGATACATATTTATTAGTGAATACATTTTAATGTTTTTCGTACTACAGTACTGTTGACAAAAAAATCAGTCAAAGTTCTAAATCTAAATTCACTTTACTGCAACTCACACACAATAAAGACTGAATTGTTGAACAATAAAGACTAAAGAATGAATTGATTCAATATAAATTGACGAATATACTGAATTGTTTCTGTCCAATTCACTAAAGAATATTCTTGGAAATTTGCCAGAAATAAAACAGTTCAAATTTTATTATATTCCGCTCACACATTCAATTAATCCAGGATTGCATCGTCGGAATAACTCCGAAAATAACGTAACTGTGATGAAATGCAAATAAAAAGAAAATTGGTACTGACAAATGTCAACATCGTAAATATTCACAATATCCTTCACATTTCAGCGTAGGAACAGGAATGAACCTCGAAACAGTGGGAGACCCATTTCAAAGTTTGCGAAAGTAATTTAATCTGGGTACTGATATACCATATGTTTCGCGCGCAGAGTCGATTGGATGTGTAAATGCTATTGTCTCGTCAAGTGGAGACATTGAAAAAGCATGAGTATATAATGTGTTGTAATATATAATTATTGCTTAGATTTAAAAAAAATATAAAATCGTGCAAAGTATTTTAATCTCAAATAAAAAGTGAGTAGCATATTCCACTCTATTTGACGCGATGTCAGAATATGTGAGTCAGCAACGAAAATTGGGCATTATTACATTCATATGTTTACTCGTCATTACTAATTTCGTACGTAAATGGTAATTTAAATTAAAGTAACTTAAATCATTTTAAAAAGTAATTTAAAATAAAAATCGCTCAGTACTTGAATTTGGGAGGGGGGAGTTGAATCGCTCAGTACTTTCATTTGAGAATTTAAAAAAAAATTAGATTAGAAAAGTGGGAATACTATTTTATGAAATAATGGTTCTAGGCACGTAAAATATTCTGACAATAGCTGGGACATTTACCGTTTATTAAGGTATTAATCAAAACAACTCATGGAACAAACAATTTAACAGAATCCTCCATCCTGCGTGCTAGATTGCTATAAAGTGTTCATCAATTTTGTCAGTAGTTGAAATGCCTGTCATTATTCTCACTACGTCCACAGATCAATAAAATATGCATAAACGCTTAATCGATTCGCAAACAAGATAATTAATGCGAGTTTCTCATCGTGATTAATTTAGCTGTAAATATATGTTGACTTGGTTGATAAGACGCACTTTTCTATTTTAGAATAAATCTGTGCTCTCTGTCAAAATGGAAAAATATTATGGGCAGAAAAGACATTACAATTACCTAGAAATAATTACAGAATAAATTGAATAACAAAAAATCAAAAATAACGTTTTAAAACGCACTGCATTAAAAATAAATTAGATACACTATTGCAATACCATAAACCTGTCAATTTTCAGCAATTTCAATGATTTCGTAACTTCGAATTTTGAAATTATATGTAGTAGAGTGCGAAAGTTACTTAGAACATTTGATACAGGTATGTCTATGTAGAGGCAATTATTCAATATAGGTACACCCAGCCAATCATTTCTAACAGCAATGTTTTGAAATCGTACGCTTTTCATGGAAAAACTTTCTGTTTCTTATGAACTTATGATGGCATCGAGAAGTAAGCGTTCGCGATTGTCACAGCTTGGAGTGAATCGGTAAACAATTCTGAAAGTTAACAAATCTTCAGGAAAGTAAGAATTTGAAAACATTTTCTCGAGTTATTCCGAGGAGTGTGAAGAAAATTACAATAATTATAACTCGGACTTCGTTCATATAATGCAATATGCAGGCGTTATTGGTAATGGGGTGAAGCTTTCAGCACCAAACATTAGGTTACAAAATTATGTATTATTATTTAGGCAAATAAATAAAAATGTTTAGTTTGTAACAATACGAAAAATAATTTGAAACTTAAGTAGAGTTTCTTACGCTGGACCGTCGCAACCAGCTACCTGGGGATTTAAAGGGTCTGCATCGAGGAAAACGCTGCGTCCCGCCACGCGGGACACAGGACCGCAAAGGGTTACCCTTCCGGTATTTTCATTCTCACATGAGCGACAAGTAACTTGACGAAAACAATATGTTATTTCATACTTTAATACGTACTCAAGAATTGTCTACATTAGTGGCTGTACAATGTCCTAAGCTAGTGTACAGCTGCCTTGATATGTATTACTTAATTCCCGACAATAAATTGCTAAAATGTTTGCTTTTTAGTTGCTTATGTGCATGAAATGTTCAAAACTGAAAGGCATCAGTTTTGCAAGCAAGTAAAACTTTCCAATTTCTTTTAACCCCATAAAATACAAGATAATGACATATTATTTTGGGTAAGACACCTAAAAAAAAACAGAACAGAAACTTTTACAACCAAGTATTTAAAAACTTGACTGACTCATCAATTAAATAAGATTCTGTACAAATTATATTTTAATAGTTAAGAGACAATTCGATTTATGTTACCTCCGCAAATTCCACATATTCTACAAATAATTAAACATTTTTACCGAAAGAGACTAGAAGTGTCTCTTTACAAGTGTTGTATGAAACAAATTATTCTTTATATGTGATAAACTACACGTTGCTTACTTTAAGATATTGAAGAAAATAGCTTCATTGAACTGTCAAATATACTTTTAAGACATCCATTTATTTATCTACTTTCATTATAGTATTGGAGAAATCACTTTACTTTCATAACCATCAGCCCGAGAAAAAAATAAATAGCCAAAATCTATTTGATGAGCTTTTCTACAGGATAAACTACTACCAAAGAACGATTACTCATATACTCAAATTAAGAGTGAGAGAGTAGCGAACCCTGTAGATCTATCCCATTTTTTTTATTTGTTGCGTCGTCATCAACCCTTGTTGGGCGTTGAGCGCTTTCCCTGGAATAATCATCCTTACTAATAGTAAGTAATTCTTATCTTTGTCACGTCTCGTCACACCGCAGTTAGTCAGTACCTTTTATCTCTTCGGCCAGGTGTCGGTGCCATTAGATCCCGGGGTCCCTAGACGGTCACCCAAGCAGGAATTCGAGTCTCCAATTCGCTTAACCTACGTGACTTCACGGAGCCTACTAAACGAATTCGGCTGGCAACGCCGGCAAGTGATACAGCTAGCGACAACGCCGACGCCATTTGCTACTAGTTGTGACACCAATTTCCTTATTCAGATACTGAAAAAGTGGCTAAGCACATTTCAATTTGATTGTTATGTGAATAAAAATTACTACGTGCATGGAGGACGAACACTAACCATATTGTAGGAAAGAACTGAACTGTGTTACACAATTGTTGTGGGATCAGTGTTTATTGTTTGATTAGATTGTAGTATTCCTCACGATACGTAACGGAAGGCAATGCAAGTGGATTACGATAATGCAATGCTCTAGCACATACGAACAAATTTAATGTCCGCTCCATTGACAAGCAGCAGGATAGTTATCCAGCGCAATACGCGATTCTTGTTCGCACTTTTCTAAAATAGTACTTCCTGAATGCATTGTGTGCAGCTGAGCATTATACTGACCACTTCACTCCTGCGATCACGCTAGTGTGATATTGCCTTAAAGCGTACATTAACAATACCACACCTACAAAACCAAACGATTTGAGAAAATTGAGACAAGAAAATGGAAATCTTTTCAGTTAATGAAACGCACAAACGAATTGAGAGAGAATTGTAAAATGATTTGAAAAACATCAAGCAAGTACAGCATAATACACATGTATTCTATGTCATGAAACATAATGAGAAGAAATCTTCCAATTAGGAGTAGCCATAATTGAATCAGATTTTTTATATTTAAAAAAATTCACTTTCCATATTGCAGTCGCTATAGAACTCAGAAAACCGTTGTGCTAAATCAGGGAGATACTCGTATTTTTTCTAACCTAAAAAAACGTGCCTGCTTCTATAGTCTAGGATGTGGTTCATATGCTATTTCCAGGTGCCGGTGGGCGTTACCCTGATTGAGTCCAATAATACGTAAATGCTAGATTGATTAACTGAATATTTAGTGTTTTCGGAAGCAACTACTATGCTCATTAGTCCCGTAAGTGTGCAATGTAATACACCTGGAGGTGGTGATGGTGTTCGTCCTGGGCTGGAACGTGCGATTCGGCGCCGACCTTCATCGTGTGTGGCAGTTTTCCTCCGCGATATCTCGTTCTAGTTAGGTACCGCCCCGCCCGAGACAAGTCCTGAGATCTCGACTGGCCTCCCGACATACGTGGTAGTGTAGTGCTTGTAAGAGTGTTGTGTAAGAAGAGAGGAAACAACGATGAGAAAGGAAATTGTGCTTGCGGCCCACGACCTGGGTACTGCTCCGTCATTTATTAATTTATTTGGTCGAAAAACAGTGAAAACTGCATATGACGTATGGGGGAGAAGATTATTTGCGCACGTTTTCGTAAATTACACAATACCTTCCCAACATTTTAACCATAAATACGATATTAGAAAGGTGAATGAAATATAAAAAAGATATAATAATAAAATTTAAAAAAGCGCGAGATTAGCAACATTTGAAAAGATATTTCTTTCCCGAGTTATAGAAAACATACTTGCAACGGTAAACGAAATGTAGATGTGAGTTTTCTGCATTGGTAAGAAAATAGTAACTCACCTGATAACTCAACATTTGCATAGAGAAACCACTGAAAAGTAGTTAGAATTCCCATCCGGTGTCCATGTAGTGTCAAAAATATTCCAAGATCGGGATTCGAATCCGATTAGTAACGCTGCAGAACAATGCTATCACTGAGCTGTAATTGCTACAGAAGATGGCGTTGGCTCCCGGTGAGGCCACCAGTACGCGCCTGTATGTCAAATCGACTCTACAGAACGCAGGCTTACACACTTGGTGATATTAAAAAAATCCTGACTTGATTCATCATAACGTACGTTTACACCTAATTCCATTCTGGTTGATCACCTTTCCAGCAGAGAGAATTACACTTTCAATCTAGATTTTTAATGGAAGTGAAGATTATATGACAACGCTTTTTTTACAAGTTTATCGTAGCTCGAATAGTGATAATAATTGAAAAATTGAAAGTGAATTCTCTGAATGATTTTCATACGTCACAAAGCAATGTTTTCGCCTCAAAGACTTCTTGACATTGTTTTTCTCCCCAATTCCAGTTTTTTTTTCGAAACTTCTTTCTATTGCAGTTCGAAATCATTCCTTGGCGATTCCACTCACACAACTGAACTTTCTGTGCCTTTGTTGAAGTTTAAGCACGATTGCAACCATTTTTAAATAATTTTATACTTGCCAACTAGTACGTATTTTCTTTGATAAAGTGTAGATCCTTTTACTTATGTTTTGGTATGTCTTTGTAACGCACGTTATAGCCTAAAAACATTCATAGCTCAACATGTATTTTGTTGAGTAAAACTGCTTTGAGATCCCGCTTGAGATGAATCTAAAAACAACTATTATTTTGTCGTGTGACAGCAATTATTCAAGAAATTTTTTCATTAGACCTATGATTTAGCAGAACATCACTCATTCATCAAAATATTGTCCTAACTAGTTTTGTAAATTTCTGTACACGGAGATTACATTTTCGACATTTTACTATTAAAATAGGATACGTGAAGATCTGCGTAAGACTTTGAATGTTTCAAATCTCGTACAAGATCATTTAATTAACTTTTCTCTTTTAAATATTCTATCAGATTCTTCTTCTCTTATCTCAAATTCTTCTATCTCTTATCATCAATAAGAGAAGACGCTAGATGCATGAAATTAGAAATTTGAGTTTAGATATGGCAAAATTTTTTCCACGTGAGCTTGTGCTGAATGAACGCTTCAATTCACAATAGGCAATAGTACATAAGAGTGTGGATTTGAAGACAATTGGATGTATTACATCATATCTTTATATTTTGTTATGAACTAGACGGTAGGCACCGAATAGAATAACAATAACAAGTTTATTGTTTAGATCCCATCAAACTCTATGTAAGTCAACCACCTACCGAGGCTGACCTACTTCCTTTCAATCACAAAGAAAAAGTACCAGAACACCATTGTAGCATACCTGTGGCGCCCAATATTTGTCTTGACTATTTCGTGTTTCGTTTGAATGTAGGAATACGAAGTGTATTTACTTTTAAAACAATGATTATGCAGAACGTTCGCACAGGTAGTTACGTCAATAGCTCGTCACTACAACCGAAACTTACACACCACTCCTTGTTCAGTTACTTGAAGTGTGGTCATGCATTATGCCAATGATTGATTATGTCGTGTTTCTAGGGCTGTAGTCATTAGTCCCTTTAGTGTAGTGCATGTTTTACCAAGGAAGGTGAAGTTGTTCGTCCCCCGCTGAATTGTGAGATCTGACGCAGACCTACACGGCGGCTCTCATCAGCAGGGTATATCTGCGTGTAGTACGTGACCCGTTTTTTGAGGGTACTATTCCGGTATTTGCATGGTTTACGGAGAAATCACGCAAAATTAACAATCAGAGCAGCCCACTGCTAGAATTCTCCTCCAGAGAACGGTTGAATTCGACCTAGCTCTCTAGCTAGTGTCGAAAACACTGGCACCCACGGGACTCGAACTCTAGGGCATCTCGGTCAGTGCCACTGCTATTTGTAATTTGCACCAGTAATTTGTCTTGAGCTGCATCCAAATTAAAAATGATACGTCTTATTTTTAACGGCGTGATTTTAGCACATTAGTGGTGTACACAACATTTCAACCCAAGAACTACACCCCAGAATGTTTTCTCATGTCCTCCGTAGCTCTTAAGGGAACATTCATATTTAAGGAAGCTAAAAACTTGTCTCCCCTAAGTTGAAAATGAGCCAACAGATAAAGTGTTTAATGTAATATTCGTAATTAGGAGCACAAAATTTTTCAGAATGAATATACGTATTTCATTACCGGAACATTTTTTTGCTATTGATCGATGCAATTTTTAATTATCGCATGTTGAAGGATCTCGTGAAGTCATTTATATCATTCATCGTTTTTTTTCACAACACGTTCTGCCAAGAGATGATACTTTCATAATTTTCACAGGATTTTCATTATTACAATTTACTTCACTACGAATAAACACGCGTCGAACGCTAAAACTGATCAGAGTTTTATTAGACCATCAGTCCGACACAAGATTCATATATTACAGAACAGCCCCGAAAAGACGTTTTGCTATTCATGTTGGAGTGTTTTGCATGTGTTTTATTTTAAACATGAAATCTAAAATATGATTATAAACGTCATCAAAAATGCACTTTTATTTCGAAAATTAGAAAGCTATGTATTGAAGAAACCAAGAAACAATTTTAAATCTTTTCAAAATTGTTCCCGGAGTCAATATTTCGTATGAGTGATATGTAGAACAGTGTGTTCCGATTTTCATTTTGCATTTGTTTAAGTTAATCTGGGTACATTAAGTTTATAAATACTAATATCCTTGTAATAATTTGGAAAGCACAACTCTAGAAACAGAAAACCCATCAATATTGGTGTCGCTATATTATTATTGCACGCCCCTCATAACAACTATATCAACTTTTGATATTATGTTGATGAACATTAATATGGCTCTGTCTACAATTAACATTATAAATGTTACTAAACGATTATAAAAATTCTGATATCAATAAACTCAATTGATCTAACGTGTACACCTAAGGATATATTTTCTATGGTAAAATTATCCCATTCTTTGTACCTTTCTAAAACAATCGTAATAATCTTGAATATAAGCACGTGATTTTATCAGATTAATTTAATAAATTATGTGAATATAGAAAACATGTATGTATACCATTTAAGTTTCATAAATCTCTAAAAGATATCAGTGTGAGAAATTTCATTACTTCAAAGTTAATTTTAAATTGTCGGCAAAACTCTCTCAAAATTAACATTCATCACTTCTTACCCACGAAATGAAATGGCACATACAAACACACGAAATATACCTGGCAAATTTGTCGATATACTTAAGCAACTAAGAAACTGTCGTCATAACTGGTCTGTGTAGCGTACAATAATTGCCGGCCAAAATTTATTACGTTTTTTAAAACTTCATAATGTAATAAAGTAATATAACTCCGACTTAAAATAAGGACCCAACAGAGCTCCTAAAAAGGAATACAAAGTCACAAAAAATTATGAAAGACGACGCAAAGGATTCATGTTCCAAAGTTGGCATGAAATTCTTTGAGAGCAGCGACGAAATGTAATGCTTTGATATTCAACTCTACGTAAATTAATGGTCAAATATTTACTCTTCGTGTATGCTATGTCCATTGCATTTCGAGGATTTAAAGAATTCTGAGAGAATAGAGAGAATTTTCTGCGACACAACTTTGGTAAATTAATATTCAACGAATAACAAACAAACCTACGAAAACCTCATTTAGTATATGAGGGATGGGCATAGTATGAAGGAAATATTCAATCCTTTGTAATATTTAATGCTAAGACAATACTTGAAATAAATGTTACATATTTTAATTAATATATAATATAAAAACTACGCCTACCTTCTCCTCCAATACGTTGTATAAGGAATAATCTTTGGAAAGAGATAATCTGTGACGCTGCATCTTAGGTAACAAAGTTACATTTGTATAGCTCTATACAACTCTCTTTTAAGTTCATCTAAGTTTTACACTCTAGAGTAAAAATTATGTGTTGCGTGGAGTATTCAATGAACTAACGGTTCCTTAAAAATGTCACAAATAATATATACTCATTATACGGTTATACTCATTATAAGGTTTCAGTTCAAAGTTACTCAATCGTCTAGTTTTCTGTTCAGAAAGTAAGTAATGAAAAGAGAATTGTTTATGGTATTGAACTTTTAACTCTGCAAAAATATCTTTAATGTAAATAAACGTTAAACTAGAATAACCGTGCGAGAACTCTTGCATGCTAAACCTTACCCATTCCCTATCCTTTTGTCTATCCTATCCATTAAGAAGGAAAGTTGTTAATAAAACGTGTTTATTTGTTTCAAAAATTTATAAATGTACTTATGTATGTATTATAATGTACTTACAGAATATCAAAAAAATACAATGCAATTGATGTTGGAAACAAATTTTCAATAAGGTTTATTCAGCATTATAGAGAGATAATCTTGGAACAATTCATACTTCTTTAAAACAACATAAGAAGAAAGTATTCAATCTTCCATGAGAGTTAACTTTTGGTTTTCCTTGATAGTCACAAATATAACAGAAAAGGATTTTACTCTTGAGAAAGCAAAATAAAGTAGTGCGAAAATACCGGATCGTGCGACTACGAAACCTAGTGTTTGGAATATTATGGAACTTAACTTGATTTGTTATGAAGAACAGAGGGGTTTTTGGAGAGTCAGGGTTCCAGCTTGTTGAGGTGTGAAAATTGAAAAAGTATTTGTATCCTAAAAAGGATTGGATTTTTTTCTTCGTTCTTACGTACCTCAAGAATAGCAATTCCGAGGGAAAAAACAAACTAATATTTTCACCTTTCAGCACTAAATATAATTTGTTACCATTATAAACAATTTAGAAGGCTTAGACTTCACCTGGGTACATGGGAATGTTGCTCAAACGATGTTTGTATAGTGAATCTCTTAACGAACCGACACCTTGAGTTTAAAATCAAACGGTCTATTATTTGCCATATGAGTTTGCATCTGGGCATTGATGTACATACTTCCAGATACCGCCAACATTTAAATCGTGCGTTTGGACTGCGATCGTTGACAGTTGTCGAGTAACTTGCGCTATTCTTTCTATAATTTTAAATTTAGTTGCATTAATAAATTAATTTACGTAATATTGCAAGCTAGCGGGTTTTGATTTTGGTTTTTCATTTATTTCAAGCTATTTTAGTTTATCTAATTAAAAAGTTTGTTCTTTGTGTTGTGCCATTGCACATATTTTCCCCTACTACCTCCGCATACCCGCACGTGAACTCTCGCATTTTAAACCACACACTCATCTCTATCCTTCTATTTAAATTGTAAGGGGGAAAGTTGTTAATGATACGTGTTTATTTGTTTAAAAATGTATAAAGGTAGCTTGAAATGTACTAACACAAATGTAATTTTTTTGAAAGCTCTCACGCCGTTAATATGCACATATTCAGCAATTTGTAAACACTATTGTATTTGTGAGTGTATGTGTTTAATATAACTTCAAATTAAGTTTTTCGAAAACTCAAATATTTTCTGTAGAGATACACATTTCGCGTTTCTAGTAGCACTTAAGCGCCATTTTCTTAAAAAAGGCTCCAAATTTTTCAATGAAACTAGCCATTTAGGACACTGCTCTTACTGTTCTTTAATATTCTCAAACTAATATTTCCGTTCTACCATTAGAAAACCGAGGAATTAAGAAATGTCAAAAAAATGTACCTTGGGCGGCGATAGATGGCAGCTGTCAAGAGAATATGGGAATTCCGAAGAGCAGACCGAGACAAAAGGAAATAGAAAACTAATACGGGAAAGTCTGTGCTATTCTTTAGTACCACTAGTTTAATATTAAAATTCTATCATTTTGAGATCTCAAGTAAATTAAAAGAATCAATCAAACTCTCTAATATGATTGTGTAAGGAAATTAATATTGGGGTAAACATTTTACAGTCACAATCTTCGAATCCCGATTAACGATGTTCAGTTTGGTATTTAAGTAGGAAGACGGCGCCGGCGCCAATGAACGCCTATTAGAAACTGCGCAACACCAAACTCACTATAACCCTGTTGTTGCAGTAATCTTTCTTAACTCGATTGTCCCTTCGACTTCAACAAGTCGACAGAAAATCTGCCCCGTGGCAGCTTCCCTCGCATACTATTACGAAACTCGAAGTACTGTGTATGTCGTAACGTTGTGCTGCCTTTAAATTTCAATTCTAGAGCTCTGCAACAGGGCCGATGGTCAACACTGCAAACTTCGAAATGAAAGCTTCTTTTACTTCCAGAGCGACGACATTATTTTCAACTTTTCTCAAAAAACCTAAAGAATTTTAATTTGCTTTTAAATTAGCAAAAAACACTTCTGAACTTAAAGAACTTCCAAAGTTTTACGCATCCTATAGTAAAAAGGTCGGATAATACTTAAATCTAATTTAAGTCTGATGCTTCACTCTAGTGTAGAGGCAGGCCTGCATACCAAGTTCGTCTAGTGTGAGGGGATTTCAAGTAAAAATAGTAATTGCTCCACGTAACTATACTTTCATGGAAAGACACGAGTGCATTTTTGTTTATCTTTAATAGAGTTTGAAATAATGTCTATATTCATTAGTTTTAAATGAAACTGCGTAATGATACATAGTGAAATCATAATAACGTCATTTTTATATTCCAATATTTCGAATTTTTCAGTTTTCTAAAAAACTTTACACGAAAACAATCATAGAAGATTATGACGATTGGTAAATCTCAAAATTCCAATCTTAGGATATTCGCATTTTTCCTGCTTTTTAAACTACGGTTTTAAATATATTAAATTGTACTCACCAAGTTGAGATTATAACAATTCCTTTTCTACTTAAATTACATTGTATTGAGCAATATTTAAAAAAATATTGCTCCATGTCCCAAATTTTGAAATTGTGTGATATTCTAAGTTTTTTAAAGAGATTACTCATTGGTAATGTAATGGGCATTCTCATGTTTAACAACCTTATTAAGAGACCTATGGATAATTCATGGATGCGTTCGTCTACGGATGTAGTATACGATCTCCCCCAAAATATCTATGTGAAAAATGCAACTGAAGACACAATATTTCTAGCAAATAAGGTAATTGTATTTTCATTTAATTATTTATCAGACTGTAGAAGTAGAATAATCTAATAGAAAAAGAGAGCTGAAACTATACAGAGTGTGATTGAGGATTAAATGTTAAAATCTTGTGGATTGCGCACTTATATCGGCCAACCTCCGTACATAATTATAGTGATTTTTTGTGATTAATCAAATCAAAATATTTTAATAGTATTCCTCTTTCACGTATCGCAGTGTCTCTCAAATTGCTTTTCTTCTCGTTTTCTGTTCTTCGATTTCTCCTCATTTCATGTTCCTCATCGAATATCTGCGTCTCTATTGCTCAAAAACCGGATTTAGTTTACATTACCGAGAAATAATACCATTTTGAGAAGTCATAGGCTTAACATTTCCACCACCACATTCTCATTTACAATGCTGTGTTTTTCGTTCCATAATTTACAATACCTCATCACATTCATCATTTACAATACCTTTTTGCTCGTCCTCTGTCACAGTAGCAACCTCATAATTTTAAGTGAAGTGTGATTTGCTTTACCCAACATAACAAAACTGGTGTATTTTGGTAAGCATGTATAAGAAATACCCACGAATTGATAGGCACTGTTTTTACAAATCATACTTTAATTACAACTAGTGGTGCGGCAGAATGCCACAGACTTTCCCGTATTAATTTTCTATTCCCTTGGGTGTGTAGGCTAGCTATTCGGAATTGCCACATTCTCGTGTCAGCTGCCATCTATTGCGGCGCAAAGTACATCTTTTTGACATTTCCTTAATTTTTCGGTTTCTTAACGATAGAACGGAAATATTAATTTTCGAATATTAAAGAACAGTAAAACTTCGTCCTAAATGACAATTTTCTTTGAAAACTTTCCAGCCTTTCTGAAGAGAATGGCATTTAAGTGCTACTAAAAATGCTAAATTTGAAGCTCTTTGTTCACAGAAAAGTTTGTGTTTTCGAAAAACGTCATTTGAAGTAATTTTATGCACTTTAACTTGCAAATTGCTGGTAATGTGCATATTAAAGGTGTGTAAGATCTTAAAAAAATACATTTATTTTTTGTTTGCAAAAACAAAAAATAGCCCAAATTGAAGTTTACGTCATATTAAAGGGTGAAATTAGCACTATCCGTTCGAAAAGATTGAAGAAAAAATTTGAAGCCATTTATGAGTAAATGCCGTGAAAGCATTTCTCAAAATGCGGAATTTTGAGCTAGTTTTCACAGAAAACGGTTGAGTTTTCGAGAAAATTTACTTGACATTATTTAAAGCACATGTTCATAAATGTAATAATGTAAAAAAATCGCCACTAGTGTAAATACTACCGACGTGAGAGACAAATAAATAACATTTTTGTACCTTTTGAAAAAAGAAAAGAATAGAGCAATATGGCGTTTACGTCATCTCATAGGGTACATTAGGAACTATCTCATTGAAAAGTTTAAAGAAACATTTTGGAGCCGTTTCTGAGAAAATATTGTTTTTGTAATATTTTAAAACTGGATATATTACAATTTTCAAAACAATGTAACAAGTTAATGAAAGAACTTACTTTCGAGAACAAATTTTATTAAGAGGAAAAATCTCTATCTTCAAATTTGTACTTGTAGGAAAACGCAGAACAAAGTTCAAAATTTTGGGAATTTCGAAAATTCAGAGTCAACAGTGAAAATCGGACATACACCACTTTAATAAGTGTGTTCTACTCTATTCTTACAAGAAATTTAAACAATTAGAACCATTTTTGAGAAAATTTTGAAAATATCCGGAGGGTTTCATGTAAAGCACCCCCAAGTTTTGAAGAATGTTTTACAAAATCACGGCACCTTGTGTGTAACCAGATCGACCGGGGAATATCCATTTTGGAATAAACCGTGCTTAGGTTTAGGTGCTAGTTTTGTTCACAGACACCGGGCAGACGGGCGGATGGATGGACATTTTGTAAAGAACCACTTTTTCGGTATCAGAGGATCCCAAAACGTGTATTTCCGTTGAAATCTCGAAATCGATTTTCCGCAGCATAACATAACTTTCCCTACACTACGTATATCACTCCACGTATACGTATGTATAGGGAAACTAAAAATTACTTGTAAGGCGCAGTGACGCTTCGCTACGTATGTGGAATTTTACGACGAGGTTCCGGCCTTCGGCCTACACGATTAACATAAAACAGTCTAGAATTTGTCCAACGCATAATTTCAAACTCATATCCAAAATAATTCTGACACTGCGACCTCCAGAATTTATATGAATTATAGTACACATCAAAAACAGGTTATAAAGGGAACTTTTTTTCACAGCGTCACTCTAAACATGTTTCATCTTTCACAATTTTTTTTTTCTGAGTTGATTCCAATTCACCAGTGTTGTGATGCCCTTCAATTGCAGTACGGTGTGCAAAACGACTTATGAAAACTCACAATTATTTGGTTGGTATCAGATTTCAACAAATGTATACATACCATGTAGGTTCCCCGTAAGTAAACTTCAGCTCAAATCTTAAAATTTCCCTTGCACTAACACACACACACACTTTCTCTCTCCCTCATACCTGCATCCCCACGTACAGACTCCCACGCATCGTGCATAGAAGAGAACGGTTACTAGAGACAGAAGCGACGCGTGGCACACGTTCCTGGTTTCACGCAGGTCGCGCTCTGCGATTGACAATCTCCGGCACATTCATCCACCCACGCAATAGACAGTGGCCCGCGCATTTCGCCGTCCATCGCAGCATGCAGCGCTGGGGGGCGACCGAGCTGCTAAGTCATCGGCGTGAACGTTCACTTTCACGCCTCGCCAGCGTTTCTGTCGTTACGATTCATGTCCTGTCCATTCTATTGGGAGGGTTGGAATGGAGTTGTACGAGAGTCATAAAAACACACCTAAGCACATCAAGGTATCACTTTCAAATCTGACAACTTCCGGCCAATATGTAATATTGGCAGTCCTAACGCCGAGAGAGCCAACTGTTTCGATAAGTATCATACACACTGAAGCCAGAGCAAATCGCATAAATCGTAGCAAATCGTAGATCCCTGCGCAGATATTGTACGTAATAAATACAAGATTTGGTTTTATGGACACTTCTGTAAATATCATCGTCAGTGTGGCAAGGGAAGTCTTGAGGCCATATCAGCCAGCAAGGATTATATCATCTGTTAGCGAAAATCTATTTTTAGCTTATAATTATCTCTCAAATGGTGGAAGACAGTGAACAGGCAACAGGTCAGAAAAGTGAAGTTGTATCGCAAAGGAGAGTGTACTGTTACTCGGTGTATGGTTCTGGCCATTTCATCACCATCCACTCCTATTCGGAATAGTAGAAAATGCTGGGAGACTGCAAGGGAATCCACGAAGGCCCAAGAGAAAACATGGACAAAAAATCAGTAATATAGGACTCGGTTTGCTGGACAGGCATTGGTGGGCACACCTCTCTTCTCGGGCGGAGGGTATCTCCCCCAGCGGGACACCGCTTCATCCCATAGCTGCCGGTTGGTCTCGGGTCATGTGTGGTAGTGTAGTGCATGTTAATGTAAGGTTGTGTAAGTTAGATAAGATTAACGGTAAAGGAAGAGGAAGAAAAGATCGCGCGCGGCCCATATCCCATTTATTAAGGTGGGGTTCCGGCATTCTTCTGATATTGATCGTAGAAACCACAGAAAAATGCTTATCAGAGCCGCTCGCCGCTAGAAGTCTCGTACAAACAACGGTTGCATTCGATTTGGCGTCGAATTCGCCATCCTGGAGATTCGAGAACCTCTTAGTCACATCCAGTCACATCATTAGTCACAGCTAAAATCAACCGGTCTCTCAGTAGCGATATCTGACTTTTTCTTCTAATTCCTGATAGAAAAATCGTTACTAATACAGAACGACTAATAAATTTCAGTGACATTTTCAAACACTGGTGTAACGTAAACTGAAAAGTCTAGGTATTCATTGTACAAAAACGTGTAAAAAATATGTAACCACGCGATGAAATAACTTTATTTTCATCTTACAGAATAGTCATTAATAACCTTGCTGTTGATGCGACTATAATTTTTTTACTTATATTTCAATTTGTTTTAAGTCCTTACCTTTGGTCGGAGTGTACGATTTGCATATTAAATTTTTAAATCGATTTAATACCATTGAATTCAGCTAGCTACTTTTCTTTTACCATTCAAAACTGGGGACCAAGTCTTCATAAACTTCACATCAATGACACTACAAACGAAGAATACTTACCGTAATAATAGACATAATGATAATTCAGTAAATAGTCAACAACGCGTAATTCATTTCATTCTAGGAATATCTTTTTTCAAAGTTATACAATTTGGAGGAAAGTTGTGGAACAAATTGCTTGCTACAGTTAAAAATCTCAATAACGATTAAAATAGCTCTCAAAATCAGGTTATTGTTAAAAAACGTTTATTTATTTAAAGTAGAAATGTTTTCCCCAATCTGCGGCTGTTGTAGGAGAAACATTTGTCAATACGAAATTGTAAAATATTCCCATTCTTGATCTGTGAGTTATCAACATGGCTTCGTTGAAAATACAGTTAAAAAGTTATCATGTAGCATATTTTACAGTCGAGAAGAAACTTAAGTTTGGGAAAGAAGAATGGAGAAAGAAATATTATTCCGAATATACGAAAACGAAGAATTTTTCCACGAAAATCCTCTTAGCACTTTGGTTTTTCCAAAACTTTGTTGTTTTTTATTTGCCAGGAGGCATCTACGTAAGTTTCAGAAATAGGATGACATTCAGCATTCAATACAGACAATAAGGATTTTTTTCTCAACACTGACGTGAGAAAAAAATAAAAGACGCTTGATATAAGCTATAAACAGTTCATAAAAAACGTTCTCCCTTGCTCCTCAAAAATAATTATTATATTCTTCCAAACAAGAGTTGTAATATCTGTTTACATCTTACTTACAGAAATCTGGTTACGTGCTTGTGTCCGTTCGCTCATTACTCACGTTTAGACCTCTCCCAAAGCATCATTCTAACCAAATTGAGAGGTGATTCGACGCATCTCAGTCAACAGACAGGCAGCTGACCATTTTTTGTCCTTCCGAATCACTTTGAGAAAATTTTGGAGAAAACGTGTTTTGGGGGCATTTAAGCATCATAAACGCATTTGGGGCGATTTAAGACATCCCTTCCCAGAGAGAGAATGTAAATAAGAGAATGAGTAATCGAAAGATAATTGATTCCGAGCCCGTCAATAACTTATGTAATTAGTCCCGTAAGTGTTATGGAGGCGGCGATGTTCTCCCCCTAGTGCAGGGCCTCTCAAGCAGAGCAAATCGGCTGCGCGGAGCCGTGTTGTCAGCCGAGAGCGGGACACCGGAGCCCGAGCGTTGCGCGCCTTGCGATAACCACTGTCACAGTGTCCCGGTAACTCCAGTCGCAGAAACATGGAAGTCGACGCGAGCACTTCACAGATGAGCATCTACACCGACAATTTTCAATGCAGTGTGGGAAGAAAAGTATCTTTTCGCCGACAATGGCAGCTATGCCAAATGTTTAGTTTACATAAAGGGTTCAATCACGTGAAGAAGTTTAATTTGCAAAGACATTATACATTTAATCATGCTGATGAAAATGACAAGTTCGCTGAAGAAGAACAAAAGGAAGTTTTCAGTGTTCTGAAAAACAATGCCTCACTAGAAATACGTTTTGAATGTATTTTGTTCTTATGTTGTTTTGACAGTAAAATAACACAATACAAAAGAGTTTAATTTTGTTGCATACCGATACTACAAGGTGAGCATTTAGGAAAAGAACTTCCAACAAAACCGTTTTCCAAAACTGCATCGTAATACTGCTCGATTGTTAAGTACGTTTGGATCAACATACAACTGTGAGCAATTTTTTGCTTCTTTGAAAATTTGTAAATCTCGAATGAGAAGAACAATTACAGATCACAATCTGAAATGCATGTTACGGCTCAATAGCACCATGTCATCTCTTCCAAATATAGAAAGTATATTGCGAGAAAAACACTTAAAAGGTGTAATAAGAGTATTTGATTTTGCAATCAACTTCATTTTTTAATTTTAATTTCCTTTACTTATAGTATGTTTATTACTAGTTTATTTAATCACATTTTTTGCAACCTTTATAATGCTTTTCATATTCAGCAGCATGATAAACTGTGTAATGTCACCGCTATTAAATTTCTTTATGTTATTGAGCACTTTTTTTGGAATACAACAATTGGCATTGCCGGCGCAATCTGCAAAAAGATACTTTTCTTTCCATGGTGCATTGCAAGTTGTCGTTTTTTATTTTCCAAATTACACTAATACGTTTATATCTGTAACTTAACATTAACTGTTCCAATTAATGTTATAAAAGTATCTTACTGTTTTTTCTGTCGTAATATCCTTTCCCAGAGCTGTGAGATTTTTTCATTCCGAACAACGGAAAATACCCCGTAGAAATACGACGTGACCCACTGTGCCACATGCCGCCGATCGATATTTGATGACGTCACTTGCTCTTTCTGCGGCAAAAGAGGAGAGAGCAACAGGCCGCTCCTCCTCGGAGCAAATGGTTGAGCGGCCCTACCCTAGTGGGATATGAGGTTTAGCACTGACCTACATGCCGGTTTGCATTTTTTCTCACTTCCAGATATCTCCCCGACGGGGCAACTCCTTTTAAAGGATCATAAATGAATTAAAATGAAATTATCAATCTTAAAAATATAATAACTAACCCAGCCGAGACAAGCTCTAGACTCCCGACATGTGTGGTAGTGTGAATGTAGGAGTGGGGAAAGAAGAAACCAAAGGAAACAACGCGCACGGTCCGTGATCCCTTCCTTCGGGTCTTTTTCCATCATTAGCTCGTTAGATCCCTCTCGAAAAAACAAATTGATCTATGTTCAGGTAAATCCGTCAAGAATATATGAAAGAATTCTAGAAAAATACGTGTTTTTGAGTTTTAAGGTACTCACAATCGTGGAACACTGATATTTACCAAACTCCTTCGGCAAACCGTGAAAAGTTACGACTTCAATCACCAGATTGAAGGTAATAATCCTATTTTTGTCATTCTATAAAAACACGTGCTTTTGAGTTTTAGGTACTCACAATTCAGGCGTTCAGTGAGAAAGGGAGCAAAGCCACAAAATATCGATTTATGAAAATATTCGATTACTAACATTAAAAATGGCAATAAATCGATGTTTTTAATTTGTGGGTTAGCTCCCTCTCTCACTGAATGCCTCAATAGTGAAACACTGATATTTATCAAACTATCTTTTTCGGCAAAGCATGAAACGTTACAACTTCAATCACCAGATTTAAGGTAATAAACCGGTTTTTGTAATGAAACAAAAAATTTAAGTTTAACTTATATAAAAATAGCTTTCGTACAACCTTTTAAGACAAAGGGTTCGGTGACCATGCAACTGCAACATGTAATAAAAATCATGGACTGGCGAAGCACAAATTAATTTTTTGAATATGTTAAATGCCGCTGGAGGTCCTCGTTAAGGAAGTTCAGACACATTTATACGGTCACAAAATCTTTCAAGAAAATTTATCGTAACTGGGCAAAGTCTTTATATCTCTCGTGCAAAACCTTCATGATAATATACTAATTAAAGTTAACATATCATTCGATTGATATAAACATAATTTATGCTAACAATTTATTTCCAATGAGTACAATGACGAACAAATATATTGTGTACATAATCCTGTTCATTTTCAGGTTCAATCGAATTCGAACTCGGAAATATATACCAGGGAACAAAGATATCACCAAGAGGCCATTATAAATAATGCACTGCAAAACCTACACGAGAAAATCACCAGCGCTAATGGGCGAACAGAAATAGACGTTAATGTTCAATTTAAACACGATCTAGCAATTAAATTTGAATTTTGTGTTGCAGTTAAGGATCGACATGAACATATGCGTGTATTGTAAGATATTTATGCCATTGATCTTCACGATCAATCAATTTCAGAGGGTGACCAGTAATCTAGATTGTTGGAATTCATGTCTTTTCCCCGGTTTCCCAGGTTTGAGAATATAAATTTTCAAACTTCTGTTGCACATTACATCACATTTTTCGTTCGTTAATTAACCATACCATGTTATTCACGCATTTTCTCTTAGAACCGCGTACTAGAGTGTAGTTTTTTGTAAAAAGAACGGATTTAGTAGAAAATTTATGTTATTAATAAATGTAGACTCCACTTGAAATGTTTAAGAAATTATCCTTTTAAGCCGGAAAGTCCGCTTCGGGACTCGTGTACACGCAAGCTTTGACGTACATTTCTCGTACTTCTTACATCGATATTGTAATATACAAAATATTACAGAACAAACGCCGCGCCTTAATCTGAACGGACGGAGCTGTAAAATACAAAATATTACAAAACAAACGCCGCGCTTTAATTTGGACGGTCGCGGTTACTAGGTAACGAAGGTTGTTGACGGGCCGAAGGGGGCTCTGGACTAGAGAGTTGGTGGTTGTCTGGCATCCTGGTGGTAGCGGCGCGAAGGTAATCTGTATTATTTAAGTAGGACTTCGACGTGAATAGGGAGGATAGATTGTGGAACGATAGATAGTGCAAGAAGTGAGTCAGCAAGAAAGAAGCAGACGACTTCGGCGACGACCGGCGCGAAGACGGATTTTCGGCGCGGAAGTCAAGGGGCTACGAACTGCGGGCCATCGTTTCACAACGCCAGACAATTCGGTACCGTGAACCTAATGCATGCAATCAATCAAGAGAATTTATATTGTTAATCCCAAATTCAATTTTTAATAAACAAAATTATTGTTGTGCCACGTTGTATGTAATTCCTTCGGAATATAAATAATTTCAGACTTCCAGGCTTCTCTGTATAGAGAGCATGAGAACCAAAGAACTGAGCTAGCAAATTAAATTAAATTAGATAAAATAAATCATTCATTATTTTATCACAATATTCTACAAACATCTGTTCTAGCTTGAACAGTTGTTTTTAACACGTGTATATTACTACCGACATGACTAAGCATGAGACCTAACGAATTTTTAGGACAATTGTTTCTTTTTTTGTTTGCGTCGATAACAGGGAAAACACAAAGATTCTTATTTTTAGTAAATTTTCGAATTTTGCGAATTAATAAATCTTTACATTTTTTGAATCTCCCAAGCAATATAATTGCTGCTCATCATAATCGGTTTTGCAACATAACTTTAAAAGATGTTCATTAACAGTATTAACAGTGTTTAGGCTCATAATAATTTTCACTTAATTTAAATTAAATAACAAGAGTTCCGGATTTTAAAAAAAAGGTTTTCTTACACTTCATACGGTTTATATAAATTAGTTGTAGACTGTTGGTAAATTTTCGATCTTATTTCATCAAATTTTTAATGTTTAACAGTTATTGAGATTGTATCCAAGAGTATATCTGGTCTCCCGACAAGGATGGAAGTGTAGTGCATGCGAGTGTCAGTGTGTGTAAATAAGGGTGAGGAAACTCTAACCCCCCGACCGGTCTCCCGGCATGTGTGGTAGTGTAGTGCATATTAGTGTGTGTTTGTAGGGTTGAGGATAGGACAAGGACGAGGAAGGAAATAGAGCGCGTTCCATGGAACGTTGGTTGGGGTACTTTCGCCTGGTGTTGATCGGAGGAACCAAAAATACTACCGACGAGAGAAGCCGACTGCTGAAATTCTCCTCCAGAAAGCGGCTAAATTTGACCTAGCTCTTTAATTAGTGCCGGAAATCCTGCCACCATCGGTACTCGAACCCTAGGTCCTCCCGGTCAGAGGCACTTCAGAGCTAAGCTTGGAATAAAATGTCCAAAAATGTCTCATTTTGTACATTATGACATAAAATCAAAACTCTTGTCACCTGGGGGTCACGAAATTCAGGTTTTAATGTTTTAAAACGCATCGTTTCCGAATTACATATGCACGATAGTAGTGTGTTGCAGTGTGTTGAGGCGTGTTGCACCTGCACGACATCACGATAGTAATGTGTAGCAACTGTGCGATAGTAGTGTGTTGCACCTGCACGGCATCGTCTCCTATATTACTTCAATAGTATACCTTCCCTTTTCAGCTCTCACATGCAATCAGTCTTTATAAATGAGGTCTCTAAGAAAAGAATTTTACGGATATATAACTAATTGCGCTTTGACTTGAAAAATATCAAGGATTTGTTTAAAAAACTAATCTAAACATTCATGTCAAATGCAACCCGCAACGCACGTAAGGATTTTTAATCTATATTGTTGAATAACTCCTAAACGAAGCGTTCTAGGGCCTTAAAAAGTAATACTTTGGGGCAAATGGTCTCAAAGAAACGTTCTTCACAGTATATACAGGATGAGATCTTCTTGAACATTCTATTACATTTTTGCTAGTTCCACGCTTCTCGATTCTACCTCACCTGCTTAGAGCTTGTAGAATCTGCCACTGTATATGAAAGTACTAATTACTTGATATGCGACTGAATTACACAGGTGTACCTCTTTCCTCGATAATAAAGTTAAATAAGAATTGTTTGTATTGACAAGGTGTTTTGTATAGTTATTAATAACAAGGTAATTAGTTACATATAGAACAAGTAACGGGGGATAAGATGGTCAATTTGAAAAATATATATAATAGGCTTAATATGGAAATGGAAAAATTAGAAAGAGATTGGCGTATAGCATGAAAGAGTTCTCGCACGAATACGCTAGTACTTTTTAATTTGATTCGTTTGTAACAAGTATTATACATTAATTTTCGTGTTGTACACTTCTCCATAGAAACTCTGTGCCAAAATTCACACTCTTTTCTGCGCGCAATATGTTTAAAAATTAGTCCAAAATTTTCTCTTCGCGTATGAATACATACCATGCACGAGCACGTTTCCTTGAGCCCTGGAAAACCTACCCCTATCCCTTTACTAACATTACTTGCGTTGAGAATAAATTACAGCAAGTACGTTGTTGCCATAACCTGATGTTTAGAAATGTTCGCTTGAGTGTCATTTTCATTTTTTGCTTTAAAAAGTACAGATTTGACCTTTGCTTTAAAAAGTACAGATAAGTCCTGTCAACCTTAATCAAACCCCCACTCTTCTCGCATCTTGTGAAATGAGAGCTCAAGAAAAAGTGCGCGAATAATATACTACAGTATAGATTTGTGGATCTGTTAAGGTATTAGATGTCCACACGTCCTCACACAGAGCCTCCCAAAATGAATCGTTTGGAAAAATCATAATATCATTCAATTGTTTTGCTATTTCCCTGAATGTTTTTTTCGCCTTGTTATTAATTCGTCAGTTTTGTTACGCCATTGACTTATATCTTCATGGACCAGACCAATTTTGTGAATGAACTTGGTAAACGCGACAATAAATAAGACGGTCGATATTTCAGCTAAGTTGAATTGTTTCGTTTTCTCCAACTCGCATTTGCGTCTCATTTTAAAACTAAAAAAATGGATAAAAATTAATGATTACTCAAAATTAGGCGGTTCTGCCGAGTACTTTAAGCTTTTACAGATTGTTTTCGCAATATTAAAGCAGTAGTTGATAAATCCAACGTGGCTCACAAGGCAGCCAATCCTGCCATCTACATCATTTAGAGCAGGGGTGTCAAGGTCTGTGGTTGTGGCACGCGTTGTGGCACCGTAGCATGCCTCGAGCATCTCTGCGCAACTAGCGTCGGGAAAGGGAACTATTAGTAACCCTGCCATTTTACAATAGGGATGGCGGGGTGATGAACTGCCTGGAGAGGCGATTTCGTCATGGCAGTCACGGACTCCCGTGCGTGGCAGCGACCTTGACATCACTGATTTAGAGCATCTACTGTACTACAAACGAAACGACGCACCACATTCATCTAACGCAGTAAGACAGAACGGCACGAAGATTTCCCAGGTAGCAAATCGTCGAGGAAGAGGACGGGGAGCGATCAAGGCAAGTGCGCGGGCTGGCTGAAGGCAGCAGCGAAGCCAAGCGCACCCGGCCGCGCGTCCTGCGAAACGTCTTCGGGCGTCTTCTGGCGCAGTTGCTAAACCCACGAGCGCGGGGCGAGCATTTATTTAAAAGCCATAGCGCAGCGAATCGCGACAAAACCGGTGGATGCAAATCGGCTTACGCGCGGGGTAGCCTTGCAAGGCGGGTCGAAGGCAGGGAAGCAGCAGCAAGAGCAGGAAGAGAAGGGCATGGACGCGTGCGCGGGCGGGGGCGGAATGGGATAGGGCGGAGTTGGACCGGGTTGGGCGGGGCTGGGCAGAGCTGGGAGGAGCTGGGCGGAGCTGGGCGAGGCTGGGCGAGGCTGGGCGAGGCTGGGCGGGACGAGCTGGGTGGGTCTGAGCGGGACTGGGCGGGGCTGGGCGGGGTGAGCTGGGTGGGGATGGACGGGACTGGGCGGGGCTGGACGGGGCCGGGCAGGGAGGGGGTCGGGCGGTACGGCACGAGCTAGGAGGGACTGGCTGGGGAGGGGTCGGGGGGAATAGCACCGGGGAGCGGGTGCGGGACGAGGCTCTCACCGTCTCTGATTTAGGTCGCGTTTCGCGTCCTCCGCCTTTCCTCTGTAGTTTGCGACGCCTCTTCTCTCCGCCGCGCCGCAAGGAATTAAGGCAGCGACGAAGCCGGGGAGAGCGGGAGGGGGGCGGGGGGGAGGGGGCAAGCAGTGGGAAGGGCGGGGAGCAATCCCCGCAGGCGGCGCGTGACGCCGTAGCCCCCTAGCAACTACAACCGCCCTCTGCCTCATCCCCCAACGACGTTACTCGCGCCCTGCAGCCGCCTCCCGCTGATTCCGATTCCTTGTAAGCTGCATTAGACGTTTGGAAGTCGCTTTGTTTACAGGAAGTTAACTCGATAAAATGGAAACCGCGAACCGCCCATTCGTGCGGTTTACACATTTTGTATTCCAACTCATAATACGGAAAGTTGATTTGCTTTTTGTAAAACATTACTAATTCCTGAGTAGATCGCAGAATAAACCGCATGCGTAAACACTAAACGGGTAGTTTTTTGTAAAGCAATATGGAATCTCCGACAAAAATCTTTTTTTTTTCAAAGTAATATAACTAATTGTTTTCAAGTTAATATACATTTTTTAAGTAATATCTTTTATGGAAAACCACACCACAAAAGTAGTTATGTACATTGATTTAGTTTAACCCTTTGCGGTCCTCTGTCCCGTGTGGCGGGACACAGCGTTTTCCTCGTTGCAGACCCTTTAAATCCCCAGGTAGCTGGTTGCACCGGTCCGGCTTGCCGCGGCGTAAGAAACTGTACTCGGGTTTCAAATTATTTTTCGTATTATTACAAACCAAAAAATTTTAATTTATTTGCCTAATTTATAATACATAATTTTGTAACTTAATGTTTGGAGCGGAGAGCTTCACCTCATTACCAATAATGCCTGTATATTACATTGTATGAACGAAGTCCGAGTTATCATTACTGTCATTTTCTTCACACTCCTCGGAATATCTCGAGAAAATGTATTCAAATTCTTACTTTTCTGAAGATTGTTAACTCTTAGAATTGTTTACCAATTCACACAATTCAAGCTTCGACATTCTCGAACACTTACTTCTGGATGTCACCATAAGTTCAACTGCAACCTCGTAAGCAAACTGATTTTAAACAACATAAAATGGGCAAAGTCTGTCTACAATGAAGGAAAATACTGCCTAATCTCTTCTGAAGATAATTAGTTGTACAGGAAACCGGTGCCATTTACCTGAGTGAAATAATACAGAGTTAAATATAGGTCCCGCCCCACGGGACAAAGGACCAGAGGCAGGAAAAAGGAAAGTCCCGTGACGCGGGACATCGGACCGCCAGACGAAGCAGACGGAAAAGTGAAAGGACCGCAAAGGGTTAAATCAAAATTTTTATTCTAGGAGTATACACAAAATACTACAAAGGCACGTGCTCTCTGTGTATGTAATATAATTAATCGTCATTGAAATTTTGAAAAGGTCCTAGAAATTTGAAACCTGGAGAGTAAAAGATACACACAACATATGATAATACAAACAAATTTGTTCATTAGAATGTACAATCACGGTGAAAAAGGAATGGTCAGGAAAAGAAAGAAAAAACAAAAAAAATATTTCTTTCAAATATTCACACGTTAAATGGTCAGTTTTGATATTAAAAACGTACCAATTAATCATCTAAATGCCGCCATTTCACAAGCATGCAACGTATCTCCTTTTAAGAAAGAGAATGAAAACCATTAAAAGAAATAGTATATTGCCATATTCACAAAGGAAGACAACAGATAATTGTTACATATATTAATCAGTTGTTTTTGAAGTTTCGGGAGAATAAAATAAAACAACCTCTGCATACAGCAATAAAGTTTAAATGAAATAGGTGTGTAATTTTTCTTCAAGCCAAATTTCGTGTACTTAAAAATTTATAGTTTTAAGAACAATTATTGCCAAAATGATGCAAAAATATTGACTCATTGCGATCTATGAAATACGTAAATAAAAAATCTTCTCTTGCATTAACTTATTAAAAAAATCATAGTTAATGTCAAAAGAAACGAAAAAATATCAGTTTACACTGTTGGAGCGAATAAAAAAATTAACATTAATACGGTTGTCAAAAGGCATCAACGTCATGTGTCCTCCCTGGTGGAGCACGTTTCGTGGCTTATAGTGCCAGTACCCGCGCTTCAACCGCAGGTCTACTTTCCAATACAACGCGCAGGCGACCCATCGGTTCGTGTGCGCGGTTATTGTTCGTGCCGTGACGCAACCAGTCGGGTTGTGTTAGCGGGCAAATCGTCCGCAGCTTTAGTTTCCCACTCTAACGATAGGCATTTACATGCTTGTATGAAAAATCAAATCAAACCTTTAGGGCTATGGGAACATTACGTTCATCTGTGAATCTGAGGCCGATACGACTATGGCGCAGATCGAAGAGTATTGTTATACATTGTCAACCAATACACGATTCCCATCATTCTTTGCATAGTTGGATGATGAATAAAAGTTTTAACAAAGCGACATTGGCAGAATTTGAGACTATAAATTTTTGTTATCGAGTTAGAAAACGTACTTGCATTGGGGAAAAGAACGACATATTTGATTTTAAAGCATTACTAACAAAATAGTAATCCACAGCATACCCCTCTATACAACCACTCCTATCACAAATAGCAAAATAAGAACTCATCAAAACGTGCGCATGGTGAGGCCACAATATTTTCCAGAAGGAAAACAGAGGGCCTTTTCAGCATGTGCACTATGGATCTGGTACACTGGCCGAAAATCCTGATCGTGAAAGAGGTAACTGGCTCTGAAGCTCAAATAAATTACTTGTTTCAAAAACATTTTGTCTTTTTAAAAATTTACTGTGCAAATGTTAATTATATTCATTTAATTGTTTCTATTTTTCTCTTGACACAGAGAAGTTTTTAATTAAAAGATATCAAAAGTCGACTTAATACATTTTATTTAAATAACTTTACTATTATATAATTATACAATGTTTCGAGTCACTGATCCGCCACTGAAACGACGCGTATTTATAGAAAGGCTTCAAACAAAAATTGTATTGGTATTTTGTATAATTTGTATGTATTTAAATATTGACTGTCTCAAAAGAAAGTTGGGCACGATTAAGTGCAGCATGTGAAATAAATACCGTTACGTAAAAATAAATAAAACAAGTGTTAATTCATTAAATATCATTTTCTAAATAAATATTTTTTGTTAATGGTCAGTACAGTATATTGTGAAGTAGACCCTTAGTGAGATTAATCACAGTTCTCGAAAGACTGCTCTGCTCATCTCTCTGACATTATCCTTTAAAATAGCATCTCTACAAATTATCTGAATGATATGGTCCTGCATTTTACATTTCAAATTGCTTTAGTTTTGTTACTTGCGTTCAATATATTCTGATAATTTTTTTGTGTGTACCTGTATTAATGATTTTTTTTAAAAACATTCATATTTCTGGAAGTAGTTACGGAAAACTGATGTTACGTTATGATGTTTATTTCTAGAATATGTTGGTTTTTAAAAGATGTTCTAATTCATTGTATTATTCAAGCATTATCTTTCCGTGAAATGTTTCATTTTCTCTTTTTAAGAGAAAAGCACGCATTAACGTGTCTTGCAAGCTTTGAGAAAATAATTGTATTTGTCATTTGTTTCAACGCATAATAAACTACGCCCCATGTTTCAGCAAGAAGTTTGTAAATAATTCTATTTTCATTTAGTAAATAATCCACACTTTGCGTGTATTTTTGGAGGCGTCATTTTAATTGTGGCACAACTAAATTGTTACTCATTTCGTTATTGAGCTCTTAAGTTAAATGATTTTTAAAAACCCGGGGATGGAGTTAGACAAAAAATTGTGTTTCTCTTATAATCTTTCTTTTATCTCTCTTCGTCTGAAGATGATATGAATAAGCATATTCTATGCTTCGGAGAAAATTGGGGGTGTAAAGACGTTATACCGCCGTAAAAATGAGGTTGGTGAGGCCAAATCGGTAATGTCGTTCTAAGAAAAAGGGGGTAATGAAGACAATATCGATTTATTAAAACAGATCAAATCTTATATACTTGTATTATTTCTCAAAGGGCTGTTTGGTCTTTTCAATAAATTGGGCGACATACGAAACCGATCTGTATAAAGAAGCAATGCATTGAAAAATCGTGTTTCTTTTCACCTGCACATGGGACATTCGTATTGAAAAAGGGCGTTAAAAATACCTAAATATTAAAAAAAGTAGTAATTCGGGATCTGTAATATCTGATTGCCGCGCGATCTATCGGAAGAAAATTACACTCGGACGGTGGCGGGAAATGCAATCTCAAGCATTTTTGTTTGTTTCAATTTAGTGTAGGTTGTGTAAGCACGTGAACGTGATTTTCTACATTGAATAGAAATCTTGAAATATGAGAGGTTAGTGATCTTAGTGAGGTTAGGTCGTTTATAATGCTGGAATACAAAAAAAGAATTTAAGCAGAAAACAGTTTGGTTATTTGACTAACCGTGCGATTTAATCGCACGGGTTCTCACTAGTATTAATTTACTTTAAGTGTTGAGGCACATTCAGTTTTCTTCATCTTCTCGAAATCGTCCGGTTCCTATAGTGCGATTTTTATAACTTTGCCCCTCAAGTCCCTATGGTCACGATGGCATATCATAAGGCATTTCGCGTCCTTCTCGGTCCTGCCACTAGAAGTCGAATGATCGCACTACTTGTCTGCTTGCTACGGTCGCGATCATGCAATATCTAGCTGCAACTGAGAAAGACGCGAAATACAGTGACATATTCCATCGTGAAGACGGGTCTTGAGGGGCAAAGTTATAAAAATCGCAGTATACCTGTAGATCAGTGAGAAGTGTGATTAACGCTTGAAATGAATGGAAACAAATCAAGCGTATCCTGTTTCTTCTTATTAACCTTTCTTTGCTGTGGTTGTAGACGAGGGATATTTAATTTTTTGAAAACCTTAGTTCTTCCTCATCCACTGGTGGCTTGGAAGTTGACTGTGTAGAAACCAATGTCTTGTTTTCAGGTTTACTTGTACATAATTGTAAAACTCTTGTGTTTGACAAAATTAATCCCTCTAAGTTTTGGCCAGTTACAGACACCATTTCTTTCATTTTCCTTCCTTCTTGTTACCAACTTTTGAAGGTTTTTCAAACATAGATGATTACGTTTAATTGTTGTGTTAAGCAATGTGCGATATAACTATAATATTTTTATTTTTCCTATTACCAAATCTTGATGAAGCTTGTCATCATATCGCTGCAGAAGCTATATAATATCTCGAAAATCACTCATTACGAGACTTAAAGGAAACCACGTAGCCGTACCTCTGACGTTTCACCACTAACAAAATAAATAGATTCATTTCCTGTGATACACTTTTGTTGTGATGCGTTATTTCATCTACAGAAAGATCATGGAGTTCTATCACTTTCAGAATAAATGTATAACACTCGCGCGAACCTGAAAATGGAGGTAACTCAATTTCTGAAAAAACGAGGAGTTGAACCACTATTAAAATAATTCCTACATTTAGAAAATCAGTGTTCAAGTCAGTATTTAAGTAGACAGTGGAGAATGCGTGAATCATGATCACAGTAAAAGTTTTTTAGACGATCCAAAAATTTTGCACATTATCTATGAATACATTTTTGTCTTTTATTTTTGTATTTGATATTTCAGGACCCTCGATTTACTCCCACCTTAATGCCATCTAAAATTCAGATTTATTAAAAATTCGAAAATTAAATAAATTTGAAATAATTTTTAAAATATAGACGTTTTATTACAAATATGTTCTCCACTTAAAAACCAATTAAAATTCTTTCATATTACATTCCCATTATTATTAGAAAGAAGTAATCTTATTCATCCTTTCTTATATGATAAACACATAGTTGCATTCTCTCCCTATTAATTTGTTGTGTATTATTTTATATTCACGAAACACATTATGTATAGGTCCTAGCCAAGTAAGAGATTCCGATAATATCGCTATAATCTACAGACATTTCGTGGACTGAAATTTGAAGTGTAATGTCGTTTTAATGGTGAGAAATAAAAATATTGACATCCAAAGTCGCATTCTGAGTTTTAAATAACATTTTATCTAGGTTTGACAAACAGGATTTCATAATAATTATGAGGTTTTGTTTTGACATGAAACACAAAAGAATTTCATGTTCGGTTTTGGTTTAACAGTTCCTGTAGTATTCAAATTCTTTCCGTGAATTTACAGCAGATATGTTGCAAAACTTTCCAGGAGATACGCGGTTCAACATGGTTGTGCAGGACTGCAGCAGCAGCATTCTCACTCGCACTAGGAGGTAATCGCACTAAGTACGCAGCAGATGAGACCAGGAGGCCGATTACTTACTACTCGCAGTCCCAACTCGGAATCACACTGCATTAGCACAGTCACGCAAATGGGCGTTTGCAGAATAAAAAGATCCCAATTTGTTTCTTTAAACAATCTCGGATAAAAGAAAAAGAATGATCTTTTTAATAATCTTTGTATAAATTAAATATACCTTTAAATAAAATGTCACTTCTAAGGCAATATGCTACAATTTTAGAGATTCCATTCACTTCCTTTTTTATTTTTGAATGCTTTTTAAAAATATTCAAAAAGAAAATATTCAACTACAACAATAGTACTTATGTAAAAATTATTACTTTCTAACATTCTATTTGATTATTTTAGTAAAAAATATTACTTTCTAACAAAACTAGTACTGCTTGTCAATTTTCGAATATTTTCCCCAAAAATCTAACTGGACAAAGTTCCGGGTTCCCGAATGGCTTTCTGCATGGAACTTAAGTAAAGAAAGTCATTTTGTCGAAATAAATATATGAGGAAAGAATATAAAATATAACAAACATACGACGGACACGGAAGGACAACGTTAAAAAGAGATAAAACCATGCTCCCTGCTCGCGTGGCAGAGGGTTGGAAGATGCCCATACGGGCGGGCTACGAGCGATTTCTGGAAAAAATGGACCTAATCTTCAATACAGGCGCTGCAGTGCGCGTTTCCGAAAACGCAGTGTCTAACCGATTATAAAAATATCTGGAAACTAAACGCGAGTCCTGCATGGGACGAGACAACCAGTGGTAACCATCGCAAATCACGCCAAAAAATTACCTATTTGCCCTTTCAGGGTCTCTCTAAAGTTACTACGGCGTCCCCTAAAGGACCATAGTTAGAACCTATTGCTAGTAATAAAAGAAAGTTTGAAACGCAAAGAGAAACTAAACTTAATGTTGAAGACGGTGAACTGAGTTGTTCTATTCATTAAAATGATATATTAATTTTACAGTTGGATTTCATCCCGTCATTTTCGAAGGGTTACCTCCGGAAACATAATAATTTTCATAAAAGATATTATGATCCATTGTCAAATGTCCTGCAGTCGTGGCAGTACCAAACTTATCAAATTTCCTTCAAAATGGTGTGTTAAATTCAATTCTACCTTAAATGTTGACGACCTTACATCCACGGATCCACGCAGTATTCAATTCCCACAGTTGTTTAACGCATACTTTCTAATGGAAATCTATCTCAAAGTGGAATAGCAAAATATTCAGATAAAATAATTCAATGTTCATGTTATCCAGATAATAAAAATATAAAAATTGAGACAAGAACGCCGATACATGTCCATGTAATTTTTCTTTCCCTTCTTCTTCCCCCCCTTTCTCCGAGTTTTCACATCGCCGCATCCCTGGCCGTTCTCTCACACTAGTAATTGCATTTTCCTGGGACATCCCAGAGGCCCCAAGACAATTAACTTGTATTCCGTTCAAGTATCGCTTGCCGCTTCGAACAGCTATGGCCCTAGCGAGATAGTTTAGAGAACGCTCTGAAGAACATCCCTGTTAGAAGTAAAGAACATTTGTGAGAAGTGGTGCGGTGTTAATATTGTTTTTCGTTAGAAGAAAAGGTAGTTTAATTACCACATCTGTTTAACTTTTTTCCCTTAGGGCTTTTTCCAGAGGACAGCCGGTTACCCATTACGTCCCGATGCGACGCATATTCGACCATACACTAAACACTAACACACTTGTGGGCTTCTCCGATCTGGGGTCGGAGCAAGGTCGGTTGCACGCATCCGACATTATAACAACTTCACTCAACTTAATATAATTAATCAAGTCTATTTTAAAATACCAACAAAAAAAACTGTTTCTGCTAGAGGACGTGTTTGAGTAATTTTTTAATACTCTAAAAACAGGAGTCATAAAATTTGTAATATTTTGTAAAGAAACGAAAACATCTAATGAAAACTACTACTTGCTCTGTACATCATCTGTAATGTTCCAGTTGTAAGGTAATGTGTTATTATAGTAATTATGAATAATTATTTAAAATTTCTTTCCTCTGGCCCACTTATAATATCCCAAATCATTAAATACTGCTGTCACTGTGTTAGTATTGTAAGCTATTGTGAATATTGTAATAACTTCATACTGCTACTTTCCTGTAAAGTTTATAAAAATCAATGGTCGCGAATGGCTATTGATTTTATGCGACAAGAACAAAGTCGATGAAAGGTCAATTTCCAGTTTCGTAAAGACAACTTTCGTACCTCTTTAAGATTAAATCTTATCATAGATGCATTGGAGTGAACCACCCCTCGAGTGATTGGAGATTATCTGGAAAAATCCGATGTTGAAGTAGTACTTAACATTATTCCACGAATAAAATTATGTATCTTCAGAAGGGTTTCAGAATGCGTCAAATATTAATTATAAACTCGTGCTTCCAGTGTACATACTAGATGTACTTTTTAATGTTCTTTCTGCAAGATATGTTGCTGATCTCTATTGGAGTTAATTGTATGAAAAGATAATCATATATTAATCACTAGGGGCTAGATTTTGATGGCTTAAAACATTGCCAAAAACGATCAATTAAATGCTCAAAATGTTTTTTAAAATGCCCTTAAAGCATAAAAAACCGATCTAAAAATATGATCAAAATTACTTCAGATGAACAACCCAAGCTGCAAACGCTACTGATGTTAATCGAGGTTGCTTTTATTCGTTCAAGAGAACGCTAGGTTACGTTTGGTTTAGTCTGTTCTAGTTAATCTCAGTTTTTAGTTATCCCAAAATGGGCTGAACCGATAATGGCACTGATAGGCGTCCCAGATACCTTAGATAATATACTCCGGCTGACATTACAATTTCGAAAAAATCGAATAGGGTACACAAAAATTCTGTGAAGCACATTTGTTGCATCTTGTAAATGTTATTTGAAGCAAGTATCATTACAAACAATATTAAAAACAATGAAATCAGCAACAAATGCATTACAAATTATGGGAAAAGGTAAAAAATGAGTTATTATCCGAAATCTCCGAAAAATGCAAAAAAAAGAACAAAAATTGGTCATTTCCTTTTGCCATAATACGAAATTAATTTCTTACTAAACTGCATTGTTTTAAAGTGAAAAGAAAAAACGACATTTTATTAAAATTCGCCCCTATTATTACTTTTTCTACTCCCATTGTAATTAGTTAGTTAATGCCTTATTTTACGTGGCGAGACTCGGGCCATCAGGCCCGCTCTTCCGTCTGACCACGCAAATTTCACTACGCTCCTTTCACCACTAGCGGAGAAAGAAGGTATTATCTCGGGCGACGAAACAGGCGATTTGAATTTAGCTCAGAGGCGTCATTTAGGCTTGAGGATCTTTTACATGCAAGTAAATCTACTAACATGGGACAGCCGGCTTTACTTCCCCTCCGAAGGAAGGGGTACGAAGAATTTTTTCACCCTTAAGAATCCACGGCTTCGATCGCGGCATTGAACCCGCGGACTTGGGTATGACAGTCCCGTACGCTAACCGTTACACCATCGAATCCGCGATTGTATAAAGCTGTCATTTGATGGCTGCAACCAGTTGCATAATAATAGTTATTTCGATACAGTTTTCATTATGATACAGGTTCTTGCCCAATCACAGAGAAGTTTGACACTTAATTAATAATTGAAAATAGTTTTAGCAAATGTTTCGTTTGATTGTGTACATTAAAATTGTATTTGATATTATATTATGCTCAAGAGTTTTAATTTCTTTTATCATTAGTATTTTTCGTGGTATATTATTTAAAATAAAGTGGATCGTAATTTCACTTCCATCCTATTTGACTAGCGCAGTACTCCCTAGCAGGCGGACAGGTAACCACAGCCACCTGCGGCAACATGCGAGGGTAGATTTAGGTAGCTGTCCGCTAGGTGGCCTTGGCTGAATCAACTGCCACGAAACTATTCATTGTAAAAGTTTAACTTACGAAAGTCGTAGAAAAAGTACCGTATGAAACTCGATGTAATAGGTATTAATACATTCGTATGAAGTTTACGATACACGCTCGTTCCTCGCTCTTATCATAATATCACACTCGTGTATTAATACCCATCATTATATCATCGTTTCATAATGTACTATTTCAACATTAATTTTAGTCACGTTTCCCGGTTGGTTTCCTTTTATATTATTATAAGGTAACTGTAAACAAGTTTGCCACTCAATTGTAAGCAGACGCGGTGTTTGAAAATGGAGATATACCAAAGCAAAACAATAAAAAAAATTCCGAAAAGCATCCAAATCTGTCTCGTGGTGATGAAGAAACGGTAAATAAAGTAATTTAGATCCAAAAATAAAAGATTGCTGTGACATATTAATTAGAATAAAATTGATTGATTCCACAAAGTGAGTGACGCTGGTTATCAGAAACATTCGTTGTTTTTATAGAACTATCGGCAATCGAGTTCGTATTGGTAGTAGTTAGTTATTTTAATTGCAATTTCAAGCAAAATACGATAACTTCAATTTTATTATACAGTATTATACACAGTAAAACAGTTATATACAGTACAACACATTACCAATAATGACAAATTATTAGCCATCTTCAATAAGAACATTATAACAAAAACTTAGAATATTTTTCTGCAATCTTTTCTTGATTTTATTATTTTATACAAAAAATTACATCTAGCTTTAATACTCATCTGCGTATTGGTAAAATTAAATTTCAAACATTCCATCACAAGTAACGACGGAAATTCTATCCATAAATTGATAAAATACTGTATCTCAGACATGTTTGTAGGTTGTTTAACATCATCCATTTAAATAATATACAATAACAATAATATTAGAAATTACTTCATGTATTTAAGTGCCACACAACGATTAGACTGTTTTCTCGGAACGTTCATGAACATGGACACATTTTTTAATTAAATTTTATTTTTTTACAATATTGTACCAAGAGGAATCGGATTCCCTGTTAAGGCTATCTGGTAGTCGCTCATGCATTGGGACGCGAAAACGCCGTTACGAGCTTCAGCGATTCCCCGGCTTCAACTCTTTCGGGCGGTGAGGAAGAGGAGGGGGGCGATCAAAAGCAGCGCCTGCGAGCGGCACGCCTCCACGCACGTCCGCATCTCAGTGGCCGCGCCGTCAACGAAGCACGGCGCGTCATCCGCCCCCGCGAGGGACAGCGGACGGCTCAGCCCTCGGGTAGCAAACAAACGACTGTCCCTTTATTGGCAGCATGTGAAACGAATCGGAGATCATAGCCTCAACGTCTGGATCTCTATAGCAGAGGTTCTCGAATTGTGGCGCGCGTATTCCCCAGGGATAGGCTTGCTGGCTAATATGTGAATATTCGAGAAAGAAATTAACCACTTAACACGAACAAATTATTTCATTACAAATCTACTATTTTCAATTCGTTCATTTTTTTCATTGCAATGTATTTCTTCCATTGTAATAATCTATTATACAAAGTTGAAAGAATGTTTTCTATAAATTAAAAATTGACTTCGTAATTTAGCCAGATAATATTAAATTAAGCCCGTCATTTTGAAAAATATTATCGTGGAGGTACATTAAATTCTTTATTCAAGATATATTCGAAAACGTAAAAGGTGAAAGAGATGACAGCAATAGTAAACACACACTAAAACACACATTAATAGCAAAGGCTCTAAGTTTCTAAAACATTGTCGAGGCTGACGAACACAGTTGGTGAACCGTATTAGACCGGCAATAGGGAATAAGGCAGGAAATGACTAAAAGCAACACTTGGCGAATAAGCATGGGGCAAACATTATTGTTTAGCACTGTGTACGTATTCAGTCCAGCACAACTAAAAGTAAAGAAAAGAAACATCGCTGATGTTTCGGCCTTTTTTGTCTTCTTCTGAGCTATACTGCTCACACTGCATCATTGTATTAAAAACAATTGTACTCGCTATACTGCGTCGTTGTAGTGGAAAAACGATTGGCTCAATCTCCTTCGTCAGATGCGTCTCTACAGAAAAAAAGATTACGACTGAAGGAAAGAAATAACGAGTGCAATGCCTGGCACACACGAAATGCACAGTCAAAAGAACAAAGAAAAACCGTTGCCTAGTGAGAATATGAGATCGTGACGCAAGTTACGACATAATACGTGCTTTTTGAGACAATGCAGATAATTCGGTACGGAAAGAATTCAAACTTGAAAACAAAAAAATGTTCCTGGCCTTGTAAAAAAGGATAATGCTGCCGTAACTCAAAGCTAACTGAATCATTATTTAACTTCGGAATTCAGATATCTTTGTTCACTTCATGATGCGCGACCTATGCCGTTATTTTATTTTACTATTACTCTATATGAATGCGCCTCACTTCCATTACTCATTTGGTTTCCCTTCAGGAGCATTAAACAAATAAATATTAGGCCTATTATTCAGTAGACCATACCGTATCTCATTCCAAACCTCACACCTACTGTTGAATTCCCTGTCTGCACCTCAAAAATATTATCTCAGAAATATTAACGGTTATTTACCAATTTAAGACGTTAAGTAATTTACAATCACATATTCCTGTTTGGCTCAAGATAATAAGTAACAGCACCTGCGATCCACACATTTTATTTCCTACTAATTTTTTACAGATAGAAATATAGTGTTTCTATTTAATTCTCACTATCCGAGCTAAGGCACCCGCTAATTATAACTTATACTACTTGGTACTCTAAAATTATGTCCCTCCTGGGTGTAACTACCCATGATAAACCCAACTTCATATAAATGGAGTTTAGCTGCATATATCAGGACGAGTTTTCTCGGAAAGAAAAGTAGATTTGTAAAGACAAAGTTAACAAGAAGTATTATGAGTCATCACTTGAAGTACGTCTCCAAACAAAGTAATGAGGGTCTGCATCAAATTTCATATACGACTCTTCCATTTCAATCTAAACTTGGGAAAATAACATATTTAAATGTAAGTGTACTGGATATGTAACGTACCAACAATTAATAACTCGTTTTTTTACATTTTGTCACCATCTTCATTAAAACAGGTTATTCCAACTCAACATTTTGTAATTACACTGGGTGTGAATTATCAATACCGCTCCCGGCGCAATGCCTCTTCCTCCGTGGATTTTCTTGAAGAGTGAACCAATATCCGAGTAAACACCAACCCTGCGCTCCCTCTGCTCCACTACATCCCTCCTTTCCACAGCTCGCTCCCCCTCCCCTCACCTTTCGCTTGAAATTGGTCGACGCGCTTCTCTGTAAATTAATTTTTATTCATTTGGACGTCCTCTTCACTTCTGAAATTTAATCGTAACCGGACCATCCGCGTTTGCTTTTCAACAGTAACCTTTCGCCTCGAATGGATTTTTTCGAGCTTTTTTTGGAACGATTGATATACGGTATAAACAGGTGGAGTGGTTCAACGAAATGAATAACACTTTTAAGAATAATTAATTACATTTTTTCAGCTTTCGGTATTGGTTTATTTCAGCAGCTGGATAAAATTTTATTAAAGTGACAATTATTCGAGTATCTTAGGTAAAGTCGTTTCTTTGGCAGGTACAACCGCAAATGTAATTAACATTTTATACATTATTGTGCAAGTATTTTCAGTTTTGAAAGACACGTATGGTAAAAAGTCACTCGTTTTAAGAAACTTCATCTTAAACAGTGTGCCCGTTAAGATTGTAGGCACGTATTTTTAGAATTTTAGTGAACTGAACACTGATTGGTGAACTGGTAATCATAAAAGAACTAATTTCGTTAATTTTTTAATTGTCAGACATTAGCGTTGAGTCAAAATTCGATTATTTGATATTAAACATTTTTTATTCAATGGTCAGCCCTAAGGCTTTCACGTGATGGTTTCAGAGGAACACAATACAAATATACACATGTATTGTACACTTTACATGTGTATATTTGTATTGTGTTCCTCCTGCTCAATTTTTATGTTATAAGATACTATACATAAATGAATTAGTGGAACAGGGTTTCACAAATTAATGGAAATAGTGAAATAGGGTTTCATTGGAGAGTAATGATATCGTGAATATGTTTGCCTGTCAATTGTTGTTGTAGTGTAAACTTGTTTCTTCAGACTCATAAAGCCACACATGGAGTTTAATTTCATGGATGATTTGTATAATAAACTTTCTTACATTTTACCGTCTTTAAAGCACTTGAATATTCGCAAAACTTTGTATTACACAATAATTCTTGCAAGAAGGCAAATAAAACAAGTAAGACGATAAGCAGAAATGACAGTTGTGAAATATTTCATGCACTTGGTTGCAAATTCTCTATCAAAAATAGTAAATATATGACTACACTAGATAATTAAGTTTATAAATGTACATTCTTTTTAACTAGACATGTTTTAACATTTAACTGAATATGTTTTCAAACCTTTTTTGTGCATAATATATAATTTGATAATAATAATAATAAGAAGAAGAAGAGGGAGAAGAAGAAGAAAAAGACAATATAATGGAGATAATATCAGGTATAAGGATGCATTTACGTACGCTGATAGGTCAAGACGCAAAGAAAGGCGCTGGTTTAATTCGGATAAAATTATTTTTATAAAACGACGTGTAGTAAATTTCATAACAATTGCTTACAGTTTCCACCAATAAAAATTGAAACATACATTTTGTAGTTAAAAAACATCGCCTGAAATTGCGTGTATGACAGTAGTAAACAACAATGTTTTTTACTTTCTCGCATACTACTTACGAAGTATAGAGAAAGTTGTGTAATGCTACGTGTGCCATTGATGACCCTGACAACGTAATCATGCCACCGCATAACAATTAGCTGGGACTCATGAATAATTTCGTGAAGACACTAGACAATGACTCGGATGATTTCCGGTACCTGTGCAACAAGTTTCCAGAGTTGAGTTATGCGAAAGAGAAAGAAAGTGTGTTCACGGGTCCACAAACAAGGAATATATAGCTGACAGCCACTTCCAAGACTTACTGAATGAAACTGAAAAAAAAATGCAAGGATGATGTTGGCACGTGAGTGGCCAAAAATGATTCAAATTTGGCGCCGTCCGAGTAAATCAAATATTCTCAATCAACATCTCTTCAACAATCTTTGTCATTAATTACTAGCTCAGAACATACATTTTGGACGTCGCGCGTTCGTGATAGAAAAATTTTCCCCAAATTCCGCGCACTAATTCCCAAAATTCACGCTAATGTAACTCCTAACTCGTGAGAACGTGCAGTACGATTTAAATTACGCCCAGCCCGCGCATGTCTGAACGGCCTTGACTGAAAAAAAAACTTCAATTTGCTGTAAAGACGGCTACTCTATGTAGTAACTATGTAGACGCTTCGGCCACCCTATGTAGTAACATTCATCTCGTTGGCATTATTGCATTCGAATCTATTCATTGTACAAATACCACAGATGATAAAGATGATAAAGGTAAGGTAATATGATAAATGTGTTCTAAATATCAGAAGTACAAGCTCTCATCGTATCATTTTATTTAATTTCATTTAATATTTGAAGCCTTTAACTCTTCCTTAAATACTCTCAAATAAGGACGAAATTCGAAGCAGTTTGTATTCTAATATAAATCTTATAAACAATAAAGGAACATTAAAATTGTAAACCAAATAAATTTGGATACTTCTGCCACCGTCTCTTAAGAGAATAATATGTTTAGTTTTTGTAAAATAAATTTTACAAATTCGACTTCACTGACGAGATTAAATGTGGATAAAAATGGTTTTATCATATTACAGAACAATGATTACAAAATAAGGTAACAAAGTTGAAAGCGTTGCTTTTCAAGATGGGCGTAGTCTAAAAGGTGTGTGGCGATATAGTCAGCAAACATTCGTGATGTGTCAGAGATTTCAAAAACCTTCTGGTGGCGTAGGTATCATGCGGCTAATACACAAGTAAGAAACTTTTCAGAATATTGTGAGCAATGAAAAGTATTTGGAGACTTCCAAGAACAAAATCTTGAAGAGTGAAATAAATATGATATTCTCACCAAGAAAGAAACCTGCATCGTTCTTTTATGTATTTTCCACATTTGTAAGTCGTGAAATTTCAAACGTGACTAAGCTCTCCCAGCTATCGAATAAAAAGAAGAACATGATCCATTAACCGATTCTATGAGCGTCAGTCAAATGAAAATGAGACAGACTATATGAGCAGGGTACGGTTGGTAACGCTGATAGATGTGTGTATAGAAGTGTCCTCTATTCGTAATCAAGAAGGAACAACGCGAAGTTTTACCGCTTTACCATTTGTCAGTTGAACGTTCTCGAAGTGAGGTCAGCGAGTCTGCACAAGACCGACAACTATGTAGCAATCGAAAAAAGAGGAACAGCGAGATCTACTTTTTTACCAACGTAAGAAGTATCAGGAGGAGAAATTCACGCCGGAATGTCTGTTGTGTGTGGTATGTTACACAGTATGTTATGTGCGCGTGTGGTTGAGTAGAAAAGATTTTGAGAATTCCGGACGTCATAGAGACGACAGTCGGCCACGAGAGGCTCATCGTGTCATTACTCCTGTTATTGCTGCTGGGGGTGTTGCCGTCAAATGTGACCGACGCGACGGCGGACTGTGGAGGACATTCGGCTCATGCTGAGCATTAGTCACGACACCACTCACGGCATGTTGATGTAATATCTGAAAACCTGAGCATGATAGGTTTCCCACAGCGTGATGGAGGAAAGGGGTTGAACAGACGAACAATGTCGACATCACTGCAGATCCTGGAACAGTATCATATCGTTTCCTATTCGGTCGATTTGCTTCGGTCGAAGAGGTGCACGCCTAGGTACAATCACTGTTCCATAGGCATCTGCAAACATTTTTCTCTGAAGGCATTGTAATCTTGTCTTACAGCGGGATAAATTTATAAATAGTTATGAAATAATAAATAGCTTACTTACTTCTTCCCATTTGTCTCGATCTCATTTGACTGATCCTCATACATTCATCGCTTGCATGTCCATGTGAGAACATGTTCATGTGCGAATGATGTACATAGTGTGTCTCGTAGGTCTCATGTCAATTAACATCCTGACACTAGCTTGTTACAAATGATGTATTGGCTTTCTGCTCTAATGGACATCGAATATTACTAAACCCAATCATCTCTCGTGATGGTCGACGACGTTTCAATGTATGCGCCAGTAAGCGTATTCCAATCTGACTCTCAATAATAGGACATAAGAGTTGTTAGAAATTACTAATGCCATTTTGGTTTTACTGCTTGGAAACCATGCAGAAATGATACATTGAATGTTAAAGAGCAGTAAAAGTACGTGATATTTAATGAAACAAAAACGACATATTGCTACTAAAAATGCTTAAAAACACGTTTGCAAAAATACTTGGTAATAGTATCTATGCACTTCACGAACATTTTCCCTTGTAGTTATTTGTAGTTATCGTATGGTGTACTAAACACAACGATATAGAGTCGCGTATTTATATTTTGTCAATTCGATCACCTCCGATTGTCTGATTCATTTCAAAGCCTTTTGAATTGTATCGATTTTTAAGAAGAGTTTTTTTTTCATTTAAAGATGCAAGACAATCTCTGACCGCTGAGAGACCAAAAGCCAATATTGTAAAGCAGGTGGGAATGTAGCGGATCTGAGTGTCGGATCGTGGAAGAGAAATGACACGCCTAAATAAATTATAAATATTACTTGACTATATAATACTTGACTGACAAGTGCTTCTATGACAATTACCGGTTTCACGGTCCAGAATAATAAAGTTGTAATGACAGTGGTGGCCAATCATTATATTAAAATAGAAGTGGGAGGTAAAAGCAATACTCAAGTATTTAGACTTGAGACACAACAAAAACTAGGTGCTACAGAAGGGTACACACTTTTTCGGACGAAATAGGTTCCATTTTCTTCAGGCTGACTAGTTTTTCCTTTGCCGTAAACATACGTATACAAGGAGTAATTTACGTAGTATAGGGAAAGTTACGTAATGCTGCTAAAAGAAAGCGGATTTTCGGCAGAAAAAAATTCATTTCCTGGCCCTCAAAACGAACTAGTGGTGCTACAGAATGGCTTTGGAGACTTTCCCGTGTTAGTTTTCTATTTCCTTGGGTCTAGGCTAGCTATTCGGAATTGCCATATAGTCTTGCCAGCTGCCATCTATCGCCGCTCAAAGTACATTTCATTTACATTTTCTTAATTTTTCGGTTTCCTAATGGTAGAACGGAAATATTAATTTTAGAATATTCAAGAACAGTACAACCTCGTCCTAAATGGCAATTTTCATTGACAAAATTTGGAGCCGTTGTTAATAAAATGACGTTTAAGCGCTACTAAAAATGCGAATTTGATGTTCTTTTTCACAGAGAGTTTTTGAGATTCCGAAAAACGTCATTTGAAGTTATTTTAAGCACAAACACTCACAAATACAATAGCAATCGAAAATGAATTAAATAAGTGAAATCGAAGACAGTGCTTACTTTGGACCAGTCATCCATTGTCCATCGTTTGTGTTGACGTGCCCAAGCAATTCATTTCTTTTTCATAGCAGTAGTTAACTTTGCGACTTTCACTGGCGAACAAGTTTTGAAATCCATTGCTTTGATTTGTCGTAATGCGCGTGTACTAATTTCACATCCAAGATCTCGCATCATGACTTGTAGTTTCCTACTTGTCGCTTTTCTATTTTTTAACACAAGTACTTTTACCATGAAGTTTTGTATATTGGAATTTTTCGTAGATCATTTGCTGTTTTGACGATTTGTGTAATTTCAACTCAAGTTTTCTGTTTATTCTTCCCACACTTTGAGGCGAAACCTTTGTCAATTTTTCAATTTTATGCTTCAGAGTGACCTCAATCTCCCTCTTCTTTTGCGGAGAAATGTCACTTTTCTTACCTATGACTCCCATTCACATTTACCTTTAAAACCACCGATCTATTGCCCTCTAAAATATCTAATCTGAGCTACAAAAGCACTTCTCACAATCACGAATACAAATAAAAAGATATATACGAAACTTGCCACTTGTCAGATCGAACAACTCCTTAACAACTGAAACGTAGAAATGCGCTGGAAGTGGGCAGTTGCGCAATATCTGAGAATTATCAGTCGATTTCGTAACTAAAAGGACAACAGGTAACAAAAAAATATTTTCCAGCATTGGGAGAATGCTATTCTAACTTATTATGAAAGTTTCGAGCATTCGTATATCCATTAAGTAATTCAGAACAGAACATTTGTAAAATTGAGAGGCAACTCCTAATTTAATGGCCACCTACTATAATGAACTCTATGATATGACATAAACGCCATATTGCTCTATTCTTTTGCTTTTTCAAAAATTACAAAAATGTATTTTTTTTACTTGTCTCTCACGTCGTTAATATTTATACTAGCGGCGATTTGTTCACATTATTACATTTAGGACTACACGTGCTTTAAATAACGTCATGTAAAGTTTCTCGAAAACTCAACCGTTTGCTATGAAAACTAGCTCAAAATTCCGAATTTTCAGAAACGCTCAAATGCCATTTCCTGACAAATGGCTTCAGATTTTTTCTTCAAACTTTTCGAACGTGTAGTGCTAATTACACTCTTTAATATGACGTAAAGTTCAATTTGGGGAATATTTTTTCAAAAATACACAAATGTAAATTTTTTCATAAAGATCTCGCATACCATTAATGTGCACTTTACCAGCAATTTGTAAACACTGTTGTATTTGTGAGTATAAGTGCTTCAAATAACTTCAAATTAAGTTTTTCGAAAAATCAAAATTTTTCTGTGAAAACGAACTTCAAATTCCGCATTTTCAGTAGCGGTTAAACACCACTTTCTTAAAAATGGCTCCAAATTTTTTAAAAAAATGCCATTTAGGATGAGGTTTTCTTCTTCTTTAATATTCCTTAAGTAATATTACAGTTCTACTATTAGGAAACCGAAAAACTGAGACAATGTCAAAAAAAACGTACTTTTGGCAGTGACAGATGGCAGCTGGCAAGAGAGTGGAGAAAGACCCGTTCATACCAAGGAAGTTAGAAAATTTAACTACGAGAAAGCATGGGCCATTCTGTAGCACCACTAGTTTGGTTTTGCCTCACCCTCTTCCCAGCTGCAATATATTGGCATCTAATAGCCGTAACAGAGCAGTCCATATCGTACCATTGGACCCAGTGAAGATCACCATTCCGTAATTATTCTATAAACCTCTCTCGAACTTGTTCTTGACATATCCCATGATATCCCTTGGCACCGTCTCGGCGCTTCAAACATTGTTCTTGGTCTAGGGATCAAGTTCCTCAATCACAACCTCATCAACGACACCAGCCTGCAAGACCAATATAATATGGAAGAAGTACACTGTAGATGCAGAAAACGGAGACATTTGCAATGGCCCACGTCACGAACACAACTTTCAACATCCATGCTTTGTGCGTGTTCCAAACCCACAAACTTAATGACTACGTACGTGGGCTCACCTGGTACACGCCCCTGACTTACGAATCACTTAGCCCCAAACTGTAAACGTGCTACGGTTTTTAACAATTTGTTAAATATAATAATTTAACTAAAATTGACTGCTTTGTGCATTCATGGCCTATAATATACTTTGAGGAATTAAATCTATTTTATGTATAATGTATTTTATAATTACAGTAACACGATTTCGTACCATCAAATGCAAACAGAAGTATCTTTCAGCATTAATATCTACCATCTTCGCATTCACTAAAGCACAATTTTTCAAAATTATCTACCTTTACAAAAATGTTTTAGATCATAGTTTATGCAGTATTTACCTGTTAACACAAAGATATAGTTTACATTCAAGTAATATAATACCGCAATTACAGTCCATATCAACAACTCTCAGCCATCACCCGTAAAACTCATTACCAATCGTAATGAATGAGATGCGCAAACATAATTCTTTTACATTTAATTACTTTCATCAGCACAAATTCTACATTCCAAAACTACGTTCCATCCAGTGAGAAACATTACTGCCGAACACTGAAAAGTAATTCTTTAAATTTCAGGCTGCCGTGCCACGGCTTTGCTAGTATAGTATTCCGACCGGATATCTTGAGAAAGATTCTTCAGGAAAATATGAGCGGGAAACTGAAATTTGCACTTTCCAAGATTTACAAAAGTTTCGCGACTCTACCAATATTTTCAAAACATTGCACAAACTTTTTTTTTAGGGCTTATATCCAGCCGACAATCGGTTACCCTTTACGTCCCAATGGGACGCATATTCGACCATCCACTGGGCAACAACATACTTGCGGTCTCCTCTGATCTGGGGTCAGTAGAACGCGAAGCCCTCGCGACAACACAAACATGGGAGACAAGGGACAAACAATGATGCCCATGGTGGGACTTGAACGGACTCGGAAGAGAACTTCGGACCGAAGCGCTGAGCCGGTACACGGCCACTTCGGACATGCGGATCGGTGTTTGTCCCTTGTCTCCCATGTTTGTGTTGTCGCGAGGGCTTCGCGTTCTGCTGACCCCAGATCAGAGGAGACCTCATTTAAAAATCTAATTTTGAAGAACAGATTTCAGTAAAAAAATGTTCTATCATCAATATTGTAGTGTTGCAAAATTAATATTTTACAATTGACGAAAATACAGAAAGTGTACCAAATAGGCCCTGCACCATTTTTAGAAGCATTTTTTGGCATATTCGACATAAACAATTATACAATTAGAAGCGGTTTTTGAGAAAATATTGTTTTTACATTATCTATATTTGTTTCAAATTATGCAAAAGAAACTCAAATTTTCGAAAAATTTTATATGACCTTACTCAAAGATCCAACTTTGAAGAACATATTTCGTTAATAGAAATCTCTACCTTCAATATGTGTTGTAGAATGAAGCGGTAAAAGTGTGAACTTTTGCATTTTAAATAATTTTCAGAATTCAACGAAAGTGATAAATGGATCTTGACTACACAACGTGTAAGAGGAAATAATTTACATCTTGAAACAAGATTTATTTACTTTTTTCTGTATCAAGTCTCCATAATACAAGTTTTTATATAAAAAATCAGCGCTTTTTGTTGCAGAATTAAAATAATTTGTGTTTTCTGCGTAAATAGTGTGTGAGAAAGTAAAAGTGTGGAGCTTATTTTTTCGAAAGTTGTGTTTTTAATTATGCTCATATTTCAGTTAAAATATGCAATAACTTCTAATATTTTCCAAAAATATGTACTTGATATTAAGAACTAATTGTAAAGAGTAATTTTCGTTAGAAGAAAAATATCTTTTTCAATAACTTAATTCTACGATGAGGTGAAAAAATTTCAAACTTTTGCAATTTTTAAATATTTAGTGGTAACAGTGAAAATTCAGAGCCACGCCGTCATTAATAGTGTACTTCACTCCATTCTTACAAGAAATTTAAAGAAAGATGTGGAGCCGTTTTTGATAAAATTTTGAAAATATCATAGGGGCTTGATGCGAAGTACCTCCTAAAACAAAAGAAATCCTTTAAAAATGGTAGGCATTTATGACAGACCAAATCGACCGGCAACTTCATTTTAGGAAATCATTCTATGAATGGTTTAGGCTCCAATGTTGTTCTCTGACGGACGAAATAATGGACAAACAGATAGATCTACAGACGGGCGAAAGTTTAAAAAAATGGGGGGGGGGGGGTAGTGGACTCGAAACGTGCGTTTCAGTTCCAAATCCTGAAATCGATTTTCCGCCTATTTTCTCTCCTACATATAATACTCCGTTTATACGTACGAAGACGAGAAAAAAATTGCTCATTAAAATTGAATGAAAACCTGAAACAACTCGCATTCGAAAAGACTGTTTTGAATTCGATCACAATCTTTACTGAAATACTGAACGGAAAACTTAGTAACTAAAGGCATAATCATTCATATTTAGCACTGATCATAATTTAGTGTTCATGGAAAAACACTGTGGTAATTTAACAAAAGCTTATTCAAAGATCCAAGGAAAACGCGAGTTAATTACATGACTTAATTCACTACATATTAAAGTACTCTAAAAATCAATGTAAATCAATGTTATTAGCAAAGAATGATCTGTACCGCCTTTATCTGATTATTTTTGTTTCGCCGCACTAAGCGGGGAACTTAAAAGTATGTTTTGTAAAATTTCAAAATTAAAACTGCAATAATTTAACTTGAAATCGGAAGATAAATTATTTTTTCATGATTATAACTATCTTCGCAACGCAATGACTTACGTAGTTTAAGATATATGAAAACATATAAAAAGCAAAAATGTACAAGTTTTTTCAACTTGATTATGTGTGCAAAAAATACCGAATCTCTTCCGCCTTTGATAGTACAAAGATAAAAAAAATAAATGAGATTATCTCCCCAAATAATTTTTGCATTTCCCCAACATTCATTAAGAAAAATATTCAAAGTTCAAAAATGTTTCTAGAAAATAATTATTAATCCAATAATTTTATGATTTAGATTAAAAGAGAATACATTCGATCATATTCTTAGGCAAAGTTTGTGTAATTAAGGTTGACAGTGGCGCGCCCTTGGTAGCCAAGGTAGGCAATGCGAATAAATAAAAATATATCAATTTGATCAATACGCATTGGTTTAATGCATATCACTTTTATATATCACAAAATATAAAATAAACATTTCATTATCTTGGGACGCTCTGTATTGAAGCGTTCCTTAAACACGAGACCGATTTCGTTTCAACTCTCCTGCAGCCATCTCCTATTCCGTCTGCTACAACGTCTTATGCTCGGGGTACTTTCGGAGATTTTGCTTCTGTATTCTCGGAAAAAGATCTGGAATGAATTTTAGAACATTCGAACGCTTATCGTACGCTCGTCGCGGGTACATTCTGCGCCAATCGCCATATTATGATATTGCCTGCTAAGGAGATTTCAATTTTCAGCCACTTTGTCAGGTAAACAAGCGGAGAATTACAAAGAAATTTATTATTATTATTATTATTATTATTATTATTATAACCAAGTAACAATCCCATCAATAACATATTTATTAATTTGTGTATGGGACTTGGTCTTTTTAGAACAAAATACGTTTTTATGATCGTACGAAGAATGATAACGAGCATGAACTATTAAGTGCATAGTTTTCGGAATTTAACGATGTATTTAAACAACTTTTCGACAATTTTCGACGCCCTCCAATAATAGTGCAGTTGTGCATCATGCTGTGGAGGTAATATATAATAACATCTTTCTGTAATAGAGGTGAACCCAAGAAGTATTTCATAAAAGGAGTGAGGACAATTACATTTCGTCGATAATTTTTTTAAAGAAAATTTATACTATTTTAGAAAATCAATTTCTTCTTGAAATTACGTCCGCTCGCGCATTGTGGGAATATTCCTTTTGAATGTAACATGATCAATAGGTGACCAGTGTTTTGAATAACCTAACTGAAATTGCAAGCAACAAATTGGGAACCAAGGTCGGGATATAGTTACTAAGCATTCCTAAGATCCGTTACTCTTCTTTACTTGCGTCTCGAGAGAGCAAAATGCGGAGCCGCGAATGTAAACGAAGGTAGTCTAGCAGGCCAGCAAGTCGAGTGTTGTCGTAGTCGGACGTCCATGGCGCGAATCTTCGCGGCGCGGCCTACGCACTTTCTTGCGGCATTGTGACGCTTCGCTACGCGTGTCGATTTTTTGAGGACGAGGCTCCGCCTTCGGCTCTCGCATTAACATACTACATTCTTGAGTCTGTCCGACCATAATTATACTTCGGTTTTTCTTTCTTTGCGCATGGGGGGGGTGTCATCAAAATGGAATATCTCAGGGTATTTCACGTCGTTCTCGGTTGTGCCGCTAGGATTCGCATGATCGCCAGCACTGCTCGATACAGTCACGATCATGCGGCTCCTAGCGACACAACCGAGAACGACGCGAAATACCCAGAGACATTCCATTTTGATGATGTGTCATCAAAACACGCGCCAAGAAAGAAAAACCGAAGTATACCGAAGCATTGGAGAGCAGAAGCTCTCCGATCACTCGACTCCGCTCGACTGTCTTTGTGTATGTTCGTGGATCCCAATTTTGCTTTCCTGAGACAATTCTTTACTCTGTTTTGCCTACTGTGAACATTTGTACTGATAACGCATATTAATTTCAGTCAGTTAATTAATTTTAACAGTCACTAATAACGGATATTCATTTATAAATTATTAGTTAACATCAATATTCTACGTGTCAATGAACATTCAAGAAAGATAAGCTCATGCGGCGGTGTGTTGTTCCTTTTAGAAAGAAATATCCACGAAAAACATACAACTTACATGTAATAGATGCAAAAGATCAGTCGTACTTTCATACAAATTAAAATTACGAGGATTAAAACAGTATGTTCACGAACGATTTTTATTACTTTACGAATTATTCATACTAGAGGTAATATGCCATGGTATATAAATTTTAAACTAATTATCGATATCAATCTAGAAACTTTTCATCAACTTTCCTTTTATTTACTGGTGTAACAAGAAAAACTAATTATAACATGGATTTTCTTTTTGAACAAAATATGTTCAAACAACAAGTTTTTGCGTAAATATTTTAACTTATACTTTTAAACGACCGTAAGAATCTAAGTTTACATTCTGGATTATGATACTTTAACCTCGTATTGTACGGAGAATTAAAACTGTTGAATCGCCAAAAATTCCCACTCTCATAAATATCAGTGAAATAAATAGATCTATAACTTACAAATGCCTAATAATTTTTGTGAACATTTTCACAAGCATGCCAAGAGTTTTTGATTCTTTTATTCAAGGGCTAGTACAACTACTGTGCAATTATGATATGAGACTGAAAAACAGTTTGGTGGCTTGATTCGTCTGTACTGCTTTTCCATCAAAAACAAAGCACGGTTCCCCCAAATCTTTGCAAGAATTTTTTTTGAACATTAATTTCTTTCCTCTAGAGTATATTCAGCGAGTATATAATGACATATTGAATGAGTTGAAATGAGTAATATTTATAAACAAGTAATTCTTTAATTTATTCAATAAAGATTTATTTCTTTTTGGCAAAATATTTGTTAACTTCACTCCAGTTTGAACACGAAATTTGGCAGGTAGTATAATGAAAGTGTCTAGTAAAGAAAATTATCCAATGAAGCTTTTATTGTAGCCTCAGTTATTAGTCTATAAAACGTAGACATTCTTTCGTTAGACCTAACACCTTTAGACCTAACGACCTCTAAACTTTTCGAATTGTGGAAATATTGCAACTGAAAACTATAAAATACAGAAGGTGCATCCAGAAAGTAAGATTCCCCTAGGTCCACAACAAAACTAAACAGAATTTTATGGAAAAAACTTTATTGTAGCAGTCGGTATATCTCCTATATATTGTATATATCTCTTATATATTGTAGCAGTCGGTATATCTCTCCGTATATCTCGCCAACATATTACTTATTTTGCGGAGAACAATCATTTCATTTACTTAGAAATGGGTAAATTGGTTTCATTTTTCAACCCAAATGGTACAACAATTTCCCATTGTAACATTAAATGTAGTAATGTATACACACGTATAAATAATTATAATGAAATATTGCGTACAACTGTTATTTTAAGATGTATTTTCACTTTGGCAATGAGTTCACTGACTTCGCCCTGCACACGTTCATGGAGACAACACTGAAATGAAAACAAAGTAGCAGCTTCTTTGCTTGAAGAGATTGCCAGCAAATTAATTGACGTCCTCCCACTCCCGGAAAACACCCGAAGAAAAAGCTTGCTTCAGTGAGCACCTTCCGTTCCGATAGGCGGTAGGACGCGAATTCAAGATTTGGAAGGGGGAGTGACAAACTGCCCCGGGTTGAGTCGTGACCTGCTCGTCGTTACGGACCAGCAGTGCATTCAGTAATTGGACGCTCATTAGCCTAAGTCGCGATCGGGAGGATGCCGTACGTCACGGAAATGGAGAAGGGGTGATGGTTGAAGGTCATTGTCACGGAGGTAGAAGTGGCAGGAGAAGACAATTCGTCAGCATTTTCCGTTATTGACGTCTTTCTCAAGCTTTTCGTGTTCCCTCTTACGTACCATCCGCTCCATATGAAAAGACAAATTTATTACTGCTGTCATAAATGTATTATTATGACAGAAATAATAAATTTGTCACATTTGCGTAAATTTGTTCTAGCGTAGCTCCCAATAACATCCGAACGTTACTTGCATTCCTAAATAACTTTCTAATAAAGACCCTCAAGGCAACACGTTTATTCCAAATTCCCAAATTCATCGCGAGCTAAATGTATTACCATCAAATGAACACATTAACAAAATAGTTGACCATTTCTATCAAAATTTTTACTCTTCAACCTGTTCCATAATATTTAATCTGGGCCGCCGGGCATCAGGGTCCCGTATTAAATCAAGGTTCCCCAAGGATAGGCTGAGCCCACCGTAACTTCTAATTTTACCTTTCCTAGCGCTACCATAACTTCAGCGTAACATCTCAGACCAAACCTTGAAGCCTAAACACATATTCGAACCTCAGACCATGTTCACGAGTAGGAATGAGAGCTCTTTGCTATGGATGGGGATATCTAAAACGTTAGAATATATAATGTATTGTTATCAAACCCTTCGAGAGACAGAAATGTCGAACGAGAAGAAATAAATTTAATAAATATAAGTTATGGATATAATTTTAATTTAATAATGATTATAATCATGAATGAAATTTGGGAATATACATCAACAATTATTGATGTATATTCCCACGTCCTGATTATATTAAGTCAGACCTGCACAACGCCTGCTCTCGCGGGCATTCTGCACTTAGGAGCCGACTCTGCCCGCGACAGCGCCGTGAGTGCAAGTAGTGGGGAGTAGGAAGCTTTGCGGGGAGGGGAGAAGTCTGACCTAGTGCGACGCGGCGCTTAAATTAAATGCCTGGGCGTCTAATAATTATCCATGCTGCAAACGTATATGCCCACTCCTTTAAATGGATAATGTCTTGTATTTCAGGTTACAAGGGCCACCATTCACTGTTTACGTTCTAATATCCACCTTTGTAACCATCACTGTATGTATTTTCCTCTTTTAATCAAGAAAAATTAACTTGCTCATTGTGGCTCTTAAGTAATATTTAAAAGCATTGGCATTTTTAAAAACTTTATTATTCATTTCGATCTAGCAAAATATTATAATTTAAAAATTGATTGTTCACCAGGAATGTTACAATCTCCAAATCATAGCGAAATGAAGAAACTTATGGGAACACTCTCTCGCGTCAAGATCGACATAAAAGTAAAATATGTGGGAATCCAAGTTGGATAATATTTAACAGCACATATTTGTGACCACTTTTCCCCATTATGAAAGTGAATAAAAGAAATCAACGAGCAAACATCTGTGGCGATATGTTGCGGTCAATCATGAGCTTATCATGGATCCTGTTACATAGAATGCAAAGGGCGTGATATTTTTATACGGTGTCGTTAACGATGAATAAATAGTGTTCGTTGGCTTGATTTTAGAAACATAGAATGCACTCTTCTCAGAAATTAGAGCAGAAATAATCATGATTTTTTTCAAGAATATAAAAAAATATTTTAGCTTTGATTGTACCGTCTAATTAAATTAAATATATTTAATGAAACAATAGTTTATTGCTGACATCATCAAAGAAAAAGAATTCAGTGTAATAGTTTTGTTTAGCAAGGCATTAAATTTGTGATTATATCGCAGCAAAGTGATTTGTGCATTTGTGATTATATCAGCCGTACAAGCAATTATAATACTTGGTGTCTAAATCAAATAGATATAATTTGTATTAGTTTCATATTTCACACTGTCAAAAATCGACATTTACAATATAATTCAAAAGGTAATATTACTTCATCTGTGAGTGACAGTCATATTCTCGCCGATTGCTCTTTAAATCAACGCGCTATGGTTCGAATTGCGCCTTCTAATTGGGGGTCCCCACTCTTAGAATGAGTCTCATCCCCACCCTTCATCGATTTTCGCATTTGCCTCCGAGCTGCTCGCGGGCAGCTCCTGACGTCAGTGAAAGTGCAAAATGCTGTGCAGGCCTGTATTAAGTCTTTGAGACGACGACAGTATGTCATACCACTGCCCGTAGATTTTTAGGAAGATCTAATATAGAATTTGATCCATAGTCTTCGGGAAGGCTCTAATTTTATAATACTGGAAAAGAACTTCAAAACAAATCTGTGACTAGGTGCAAGAAAGGCCAGTGTCAATATTCAAAGTTTTACAGGAAGGCCAATGTCAACATTCAAAGTTTACACCATCGAAATGACAAAACAATTGTAGGGCAATGTACAATCAATGTGAAATTAGGAGATAAGATCAACTTCTGACTTTGGTGTCTTGTGTCAAAGAAGGTGCTTTAAATCACACACGGGCCATTCAAACCGAAAATAACTAAAAACTGATATTTGCCCTTCTTGCACCAAGCCACAGAATTTCTTTCGGTCTCAGCATTCCGTTGTTGTTTGATACACTCTGAAAAATCCATTTACTTTGTCTTCTTTCCCATGTATTTTAAATGAAGATTTGAACGGTTCGGAATCGATATATCAACATCTCCACAATACTTAATCTGGGCTGCCGGGCATCAGGGTCCCGTATTAAATCAAGGTTCCCCAAGGATAGACTGAGACAACCGTAACTTCTGATTTTTGCCTGTTTTCTTTATTAAATACCATATCAGATCGGTTACTGACAAATGTACTGTGATAATTCTGCCACAGTGCAACCAAAAATAATTTTCCAGAACTCTGGAGGTTAGTTATATAGTATGGCACTGTTGCGTTAGATATTAACAGACACGCACGCTACGCTAGGCAAACATATCAGATTGGTTTGCACTAGTCGGGCACATCCTAATAAAAATGTCTAAAGATTTTACAGTCACCTCAAATCGGCTATGTCCACCGTAGTTCAAATTCAATTAAAGATTACATTATTGAATACTGATAGTTTAAATTCGTTTCAATTCTTTTGATAGTGTATTTGTTACTGTATTATTTATTTCTAACATTTACTTTCTCATTTATCTGACATGCCATCACATTTCGTATTTCGCTGATTTAGCAGAGTTTTGGCTTATTTCAATATTACATTTTTCGTATAAACTTAGTATGATTCTAAATGGTCTGAAAACATCGCTATCATTAAGACTGAAAATTATTGCTCTATGACAAAGTAAGTCTTAATTCGTGTTTAAAATTTAGTATTGGCAGATAAGCGCGAATTATATGAAGTGGACCATGTTATGTAACGAAGCAACAATAACTTCACGTTGTATCATAATATTTTGTTGTTGTTTTTGGAAGAATTTTACTGTCCAAGATATTATCGTTCTTAGCTGTTTTCGATGTCATAATACTCCAAATGACGAAACGTCCCTTCAGACAACTTAGCTCCCGCGGACATCCAAAATATCCCGGAACGTCTAAGAAATTACTGTTTTTAGCAGCCTTTGATATCATAATACCTCAAATGACGAATTGTCCCTTAGCCACCTTAGCTTTCGCGGCTATCCGAAGTCTCCTGAAAGGTCACGCACAGAGGACATGGTCCACATCTGCGCATTGCTTCACCGTTTTCCTTGCACCGTGGTTAATGATGGATATTGAGTGTCGTAAGATTTTGCCCGCCATAAAGTAAATGGCTTTCAGTCACCTATAGTGCCAACTGCAGCATGTCATTTGAAAACTGAAAATTTTACATTGAGGATTTTTTAAAAGCTCTCAACGCGCGCGGTTGCAAATCGTGTTTGTGATACCCCACATCACAACTCCTTAAGAAGCCTGAGACAGGCAAATTGAAGTATTAATAGTCTTGGAAGTGTTCTCTCTATAAAGTTCAGAGTTTAACTTATTATTATACTGGTAATCGTAAGAACTGTGGACTGATTTAATCGTAAGAACTTTTCGTACATATCTTAGTGTGTGTATGAATTCTGAAGGAGGACTACGTACATTCGATCATCGAAATCTTCACCATACATATATTTTACTTGTTTTTCTGCAACTGATAGAGTTATTGACTGACATTTCATCTCCGGCCACATCAATTACGTATTCCCGTGAGTGTAGTCATGTTATTTGCCTTATATTTAAGGATTTATGTTTATGTGTGCTGATGTTATTACTCATAGTTTAAGTGTTCTCCGGAAGATTATCTCCCTACCCCACCGGAATGTGAGATCTGATGACCTACACGTCAAGCTCGTGGGTTCCCCCCATGTATCTCCACCAGCAAGACTCCGCCCCAGCTGGAAGAGGATCGATGATCCCGACATGTGTGGTAATACAGTGCATACAAGTGAGTGTGTGTGTGTGTATGGGTTGGTAAGTGTCAGGGGACAGGAAGAAAGCAGAACGGAAAGGAAAGATCTTGCATAGATTCTGTCCCGCATATTTAGATTTTGCAACTGTTGTTGCCCTGAGCCATCTCAGCCGGTTGGCAGAATTGTAGAACTAGTAAGATTTGTTCGCGAAAAACAATACATTTAGGGTCTTCCTGTACGAGAACATTTGAAAATATATGAATTTGTGAATATGTATGTAGTAAAATTTGAATACTCACTAGATGATTTTGTACAAAACCGATACTCATTTCCGACAGTAAAAATACGATTAATAAACGGTTAATCCACCTTGAGAATAATAGAAACGTATCAAATAATTCATCACGAATATAAGCAAATGAATTTAAATGTCAGGAAGAGGTCAAATGTATTCTGTCCATACCCTTTTAAGCTTGTGATCGATAACAATTTATATACATTGTTTACCTGGTGGCTTTCCAGCCTCGAATGTTTAATGGATTGGTTATACGATAACTTCTACCTTCAATTACGACTGGCAGGACAAGGTCATCTTCAAAGGTTATATAGAAACATTGTCCGTGCAAAGTCAATAGTCGTTACTTCTAAGGGTAGTCATATCAAATTACGTGGGATATGCGTCTAAACCTTTGTCTAGAGACGGTCTTGTGATCACTCTACAAGAGAAGACAATTCGTTGAATATCTGCCGGGAATCAACGCTTACATTTCGTAATTTTTCTTAATTGCAAATGAATATTACTTTCATAAATAGACATGTATTGTTCTCTACAGCCATAAACAGCATGTACTGATTTGTCTCGTCAAGCGTCTTTCCCATATAAGTAACGGATGTGATTACACTTCTATAAATGCATAACGTGCCATGACATTTTTTAAGCATACAAGAGAGTAATGGAGAATACTTACCCTATGTTAATGTAATTTTGATATTTAAGTGGTCAGCAAACTATTAATAATTAACAATAAACAACAGCAAATGATTGAAGAATACACACTCATTCAATTGTGTAATTCCGCAACGCTAAACGATGAGCGTACGTAACATCTGAATTACTCTGAATTGATGTAAGTCAAAACTGCGCCATCGGTTTGAATGAGGAAATGTGTGTAAGGGCTAAAATGGTAGATCCTTAACAAATATCGTACACTCGCCTTAACTAATACGCCGTTTATAACCGAAATGTTTATAACGCTGCATTTTTTCAGCGACGTCTTTTTCTTGAACTGATCAAGAAAATGAGTCGATTATAACGACCAATTGTTAATACACCTCTTTTTTGCTTCTTGGGCACTTATCTCTAATCCTTATTAGAATGAAATATTGCTTTAGTTACTGCTCACGCGTAAACGTATTGCGTAGAGCCTTGCACACCCCTGAAGGAGGGCGGTGTGTTGATAATTCCAAACCAGTGCGGCTGTTAGCGAAGAACACGCCAGTGTATAAATACGATGACGTAAAAGATGAGATAGTTTTTAAAACTGAATTGTCATGTCATAAGGAGTTTCCAAATTGCACGATTTTTAACGATTATGTTAACGTCTGTTATCTCGTTATGTTAATAGCAATCTGACCTTTTCTTGAAAAACAGACGCATAAATACTATCTTTTAAAATTATTTATGCTATTTGGGGTCAAAACGTTAAAGAAACTTAATCATTAAAGAAATTGTATTAATGAGCAGGCTTTTGAAAAAAAATATCAGATTATTTTTACAAAATGGAAAAACGAATCGACATACGGGAAGCGTCACTTGGGAAGACGAGCAATGACGGGGGCTGGAAGACGGAGATGGGTAGGCGGAGACGGACAGAGTGACGGAGGGAGAGGGGACCAGTGCGGCTGTCAGCAAGGAACACATCAGTGTATTGAAATGATGATTCAAAAGAAGAGAAAATGTTTAAAACTGAAATGTCATGTAATATGAAGTTTCCGAATTGCACGCATTTTTTAACGATTATGTAAACGTCTGTTATCTCATTATAGTTGTAAAAGCATTATGACCTTCTCTTCAAAAACATACACATTAATCCAATTTTAAAAAAATATTTATGATATTTGTAGTCGAAACGTTAAAGAAAATTAATTATTGAAAAAAATTACTAATGAGCTGACTTTTGAAGAAAAAGATCAGATTATTTTTAGAAAATGAAAAAACGAATCAACAATTCGAAAGGGTTAGGTGGGAGAACCAGGAAAGACGGGGGCTGGAGGATGGCGAATGGACGATGTGACGGGGAAGGTGCTCGGGTGGCGATAGTGGAACACGGAGAGTGATGGAAGAGGTTGACAAGCCCTTCGGGGGACGGGGATGGGTTCGAGGGCTACAACGGGGCAGGGGGTGGGAAGGCAGGCAGTGGTGAAGCGGATTGACATAGAGATGTAAATCAAATTACGTCCATTTTAAAAATATTTCACACTCATCAAATTTTTTACCAATGTCCTCTACATGTACTACAATATCCCTGCCCGACAAATGATGGAAATGTCCTGACACTCCGGGTTGCTTCAGATGATCATTTTTAACTATAACGAACACAGCAATGAAATTTAGCGAATAAACGGAATCAGACATATTAGAGACATGAGAGTGACATCAACCCACTATTTCAATAGTTTCAGAATAATGGTAGAATCTGAACTGTTGTATTTTATAATCTCTAGTGTGTTTCCGCCAAAACTCATGAGTGCATTTATGCACAAGCTGTACTTGTGTATTAATATTACAAACTAGGGTAACCCATTGAAATACGGGACAAAATTAAAATCATACATAAATAATGATTGAAATCACAGTATTTATAAAATGCACTGCGCGTTGTTTTTCTTTCATTTTAAGAATTTCTTTATTATAGATTTCCCCCATAATTGCTCTGAGAAACATTTTCATTACATGTAATATTTTTAATCAAGAGAGGGCTCCGTGGTGTTGGCCGTGGACAAAGTAGGATTCTTTCACATTCACTTGTCGAAATATTAGTCTCCGCGAAACAAATTCGAGAAATATGCCAATCCAAATAAATTTAGGAAAGCATACCTAGTGTTCTTGCACTTTTCAAATTTCCCCAGCTCCCAATGCAATTCCAATCAGATGTCATCTAACCCCAAACTCACTACAACTACCAAATTGCGAGCCACATAAACTACCATACTTACCCGCCAGATGTCGTTTCAACTGAGACAAATTCGCCAGAAATTTCACAGAGTTCGGCAGGTTTTTCAGGTTTTATTTCTTACAGAAACGTCTTTTCCGAAAAGTATTTTTTGACAGAATATTCTTAAACTATAATTCATAATACGCAAAAAATACCCCAGGTTTTTATCTTGCTCCTGTTGCTAAAACTTTGCGATACAATTCCATAGACGTAGGGAATAATGTTCTCTAAACAATTAATTTGATCTTTAATCCTTGCACGTGAACGGTGAAAACTATTCTGAATATCATTGTGGACGGTAAAATATATCATTTGCACATCGGTTAGTAATAGTGATCAATATTAATTACCAAAGTCCAACCGAAATTATTTCCAGTGTGATACGTCTTTCTCATTATTTATGTCTCATTGCGACATTATATATGTTGTGGTACTTTATACTCTCAATATATCATACGAATAATACTCAAATGGTTTTGACACACTTTTCTTTATTTTCGGAATAAAAAAAAATATAGTTCGTTTATAAAACAAGGAATAAAAAGTCAATATTAATCGTGAAGATTATAGTCAAGACAAATATTTATTTAAATGAAGTGTATCAAAGGACGAACGAGAATTATACGATTTTGATTGTAGTTCTAACACCAAATGTAATGACTGCGTTCTTTGTTGTGTAAATATCACTATCCAGTATTCTCATGTTTCATTTATAAATTATAGGAGTGAATGCGGAGAAGAATGAATGAGATTTTTTCGTTTTTCCAAACATTAATAAAGACTTTTTTTTCGGATAGCCGAGATTGCCAAGGCAGTAGTGCCGTGGCGACCTTGGACGGAAGGATCGAGGGTTCGAGTCCCGCCTCGGACATGGATGTGTTGGTATCTGTGTGTCGTCCTTTCACTCCTCATTATCATCATTTCATCTTCCATACCCCAAGGCTAATAACCCTGTGGGATAAAAATAGGATCCAGCTAAATGATGATCCCTTAATAAAAAAAATTACATGCACCTGCGACCGAGATAATGAAATTGAGCCCCGGTAGATGCTGGATGCATGCACGCGTGGCCCAAAGCGGCCTATTCGCGGGAGAAAATACTTTTATTTATTCTTATTTATTCTATTTTTTTATTAAAATCCCTTATTTTCAAAAACTAAAATTTTGAAATATAATATTATAACATAGTAAATACATATTTCACAGATGAAATATTATATATCTCATATTCCTAATGCTTAATGGAATTGGACGATGGAACCACTCACGTCATTCTTAATATTTCTTTTACGATTCATTAAGTATGTGGCATTTACTTCTCAATAGTTGGGGCTCATGTATTCCCTTACCATATTGTAACGAATATTCCACGAAAGTGGAAGAAATCGTGTGTACGCCTTTTGTAACTTTCATTAACTACCAGTATGTTTCAATTTTAGCACTCTTTTCAATCACTTTTCTTTCAAAATTCTGAACAGTCAAAAGAAAATCATATGTAAACAGTACTTGCATGTTTCCTTATTTAAAAGAAAAAGGAAAAAAAAAGCACTTTACTAACTCAAAGAACACAGCACACACTAACAAAACCACAAAAAACAATTGAAATTTCCTGAAATAAACATAACAGAATTGAATTGGCACAACACTTAAACAAATGAGAACCGCGCTCTACTATGAATGAAGTTGTACTTATCAGTTGTTGTCAGTTCTGCTACGTTCGTTGTCACTGGAAGCCGGTGTTCTCGGCATAACGTAGACATCAGACGAAGAATGACTGAAAAATTAATATTGAGGTTCAGAATTCTAGATTTACTTTACGAAGAGTTGATAAATAATAGTACACTCTACAGACAATAGACATAGTTATAGACAATAACAAATTTGCAGGCCCCTCGAAACTATTTATACATTTATTTCACAGCTTTATACGTTAGTAAGAATTTTCCATTATACCTATAAGGAAATGACTTCAAGGAGAGCGCCGTTTATCGGGCAACGGATAATGTTAGGGTGGTAGTGTTGTAACTTTCTCGACTCGAAGGGTCGCAAGTTCGAATATCATTGTTTGCTTGGGTATTGTGCAACGAGATTGAATATTATTATTTCACCCCAAAGTTTCAGCAGTCTTAGTGGACGCTCTTAGTACTAAAAGCCGCCGTTTTCTCTCCAGTCAAAACAAGGATGTGGTGGCATTTAAATTGCTGCCTTGAACGCGTGTTTTTGTAGGAGTCCTTATTTCCTTGTTATTATCTTCGATTAACTTCGATTCGATTCTAGCGGTCGGCGGCTCTGATCGGTAGTTCTCCATGGTGTCTCTGATGAACGCCAGGCGAATAGCGGAGCAGTACCCAAACACGGGCCAGCCGCGATCTTTTCTTCCTCTTTCTTGTCCTATCGGCTCATATTTCCTTACTTAAACCTTAGTTACTCGTACTTTGTACGCCACTGGAACTGTTATCGCCGTAGGTGTCAGATAACATCAGCGCGCGTTCTGACATTGGACCTAACCTCGCAGAAGACATTCAGCTGCATCCTCCTCGATACTCGGTTGCGTAAGATTTACTGCAGTGGCTAGGCGATTTTATTTCCGTTGGAAAAGTGTTCGTTAGCGTAATTAATATGCCGCGCGGCTACCAATGCGAGTTTTCATTTTCTTTTTTTATCACAGATTTTTTAAAAATGTATTGATGTAATTAAAATAATTTACTTTGTTTTACATTAGGAACAATACAGTGATGAATAATTTATCGGAAAAGAAGATATGTACACGAGGAATACTCAGAAGACGAAAATTGCGAAGATGCAAGTGATTCTGAGGAAGATGTTGTAGTAGGCGAGAGTGAACAGGACACGTGTTCTGAGCTTGATTATGGTAATGATAATTCAATGAGCGATTTAGAGTGTTTAGCAAAGCAAAGCAAACTTTACAAAGTGAAATAAAACACCACTTGTCAGCAAATTTACAAAAACTGGAAGTCCTGATAATCAAGAAAAAACACCAACAAAATTAAGGAATCACTGTCATATTTGCAGAAGAGCAAAAAACCTCACTACTAAAATTATTACTATACCTACTACTAACTGTTGCCACAAATCTCCATGCAAAGAACATATTCCTTAAGTTATCAAATGCAAAAATCGTTCTGAAGTTTAATATGCCAAATTTATTATCATTATTATTTAATTAAAATTGTAATATATAAACGTTACAAATGAAACTAAATAAAAATTATATCCGAATATTTTTCGGGCCTTGCAGAGTTCATTTTTCCAACAAAATAGACTTGGTGTACAAAGTACGCTGCGCGGGTACTTGTGTGACACAACAGCGCGAGTAACCAAGGGTAATGAGTAATGGATAACTAAAGGTAATAACATTTACACTTACATGCACTACCGTACACTATCACACATGTTGATAGACCAGTCGGGAGCTTAGAACGTGTTCCGGGTCGAGCGGAAATCCACTGGTGGGAGATACCTAGTTAGGGGAAAATTTGCAAACTGACGTGTCGATCGGCTTTGGATCTCGCCACCCAGCGTGGAAAGAACACTACCAACTCCCGCGATAAAAACATGCTCCACACTCAAGGGACTAATGACCTTAGCAATTGAAGCTCAGGTTATTAGTCTCGAAATCACTAATTAATATTATAAACATTTAAGTACGCGTTTCTAGACGGACCAGGCGTCCGCCTTTCGGGAAGACAGTCTTCCTTTTGCAGCATCCCTAAATTTGAGCCAGGGCACGACACCCAAATATCCTCCTTTGCAGACCGTAAATTACAATGTTCCGCTTTTCCATAAGACCTGAGATTGAAATGTGAGTTGAATTCGTATTCATGCAAAGACATGAATGAAAATATTGCAATATTTGATGAATTTGCATTTTTAACAAGTTAGCTAACATCGGAAAAAAACAAATCGGTGTAATAGCTTGGGTGATTTAGGTGTACATACATAGGAGGAAGACAGAAATATTTGTTTACTTTGAGGACAATAATACCAGACATTAACATCTGTCATAAGTTATTCAGTTCATCTTTTCCCTCCTGGATGCCAATGCACCTGTACGAAGTGCACCAGTACAAATGTGCACTTGTGCGGAACTGCCTTGTTTCAAAACATCGAGACGGGACGATTACATCGCATCCGAGTTGATGAAATGTACAACTTGTTTTACCGTAAGCGTGCGCAACCTGAAACGCAACCTAAAAGAGGGGGCAATTATATTTCTTCCAAATTTTACTGGAAAATATATGAAACATACAAGAAGAATGAAATTTTTACTTGATATTAATTTTTACTATTATATAATTAATATAGTTGATTTTATGCCGAACAATTTACAGGTTACCCGATGTCTTGGAGAGCGTCTTCCCAAAACGCCGTTCAAAAATTCTCTAAATTATCAGTTTCAAAATTGGGAATTGAAAGATTGAATATACAATGCATCTTTGGTTCCCAATGTGCGTACTCTTCATGCTTTGACGTACAACTCTCAAGCTGAATTCGCGTCGAACATAATGGAAATCGCCATCACTCCAAACAGCGTGTATGTGTGTCGATGCGCCAATGTGGAAACAAAGGTCAGTGTTAAGGTCTTTAGATTGTTTCGTTCCAAGTGAAGTGTAGGAGCAGCGATATCTCCGAGGTAAGGATATCATCTGCTCGTAGATCTGTTGCTGACATGATCACCTCGTATATATTGAGGCGAATAGGAAACTAACTTTCCGTCCTAGCTACTACCTTCATTCTTTGCGGCTACTATGAACTGTTTTATGCCACTTTTGTATTATGTATAAGGATTCCTCATAACTAGAGACCGGATTTTTATGTAATTACCTATTGTTTGTCTTTCTACTTACCGTTCTCAAAATTGTAATCTTGGCGAATCATAGTCCTCCTAACACAATATCGAATTTTTCGTTACATATTTTCACATATTTAGTACTATATTACGAGGGTTGTACCAAAAGTAACGTTCCCATATTGTTTACAAATAGAAAACATTATTTATTGTTATTAGTTTATACATCGTTGAAAAGCTTACACTGTTGTCTATTTATCAACATAGTCTCCGTTTTTTTCGACACACTTTTGAAGACGGTGCTCCAGCTTTTGTGTTCCTAAATCGAAGAAGTCTCCCGCCAATCCGTTGACGATTGCGATAACCCAACGTTTTTGTTAAAGTTCTTTCAATTGTGCCGTGGGAAGCTTCGTTGCGTTTAACAAGTTCATCGACAGTGGCCTTCCGATTTTTGAGCAGCTCACTGTTGATCTTCTGGACAATTGCATCCGAAACCGGCAGTCTTCCACGCCGCTTTTCATCGTGAACTTCCGTGCGACTCTTAGCAAAAGCTCTGCACTATTTGCGGACGTGCTGAACGGACGTGCACTCTTCACCATAAACCTCTGTCAGTTGGCGATGAATCTCCATTGGCGGTAACTTCCTTGCGTGGAGAATGCGAACTCTCGAACCTCGTACTTGGTGGGAGCGGCGATCAACACTTCCATCTCTGACGGCTGACACGCGAACACTGAGCGACGTAGCGAATCGCGGACGGGCGGGTTCAAGAGTGGGGAAACCACTGCGTACGACAGTGTTGTCGGATTTAGCCTAGCACCTTCCCTCGAGGCTGTAGCTCTTCGGGAACCTTACTTTTGGTACAACCTACGTACATATTTTACATATTTTGTTTTCACTATTTATTTTCTTATTTTATCAATTTTCTTCAATTTAATTCAATTTTTTTTTGTGAAAAGATGTGTCTTTTTAAATAACCTTTTTCCCTCTGCTATAGGGGAAATCTAAGCGTCCAAAATATCATTGACACGGCGTTTTGTGATCTGTAAACTTAATTTCCGAGAAAAAATTACGATCGCAGACGCACTCCGATGAAGATGCTAGTGCATGTTTGCTGGTCGTAGCAATTTGTGCGATGGCTTCTATTGCAATTAGTCCGGCTGCTAAACGACGGTCCTGGATTACAATAGATGAAGCTTTTACTACTGACTAGAAAGTTGTATTTTGTAAAGTGAGCAGTTTCTCTAAATGTAATTTCTTGCTAAGTAAATGAATTTTAATATTACGTATTATACCGGATTTTACATATTTATTATATATTCTTACTGTTTTCATTACATATTTATATGCATATTTCGACGTTTAATACTACATATTTTTCCGGTTTCTACTCATAACTATTTCATTTGCGACATGTTTTCTCCCGTGAGTTTTCCTTAAATCATATACTTCTATAATTTTTTACAATGCCCGCAGCAATGGGAAGGGGTGGCACTTTGCTCAGATTCGCAACTGCAGCCTTCGCTCACAGATAAGACTTCTCGGTGGGGTGATCAGAACAAATTATTTCCCTGACGGCTCAGGCATCAGAAATAAAAAGTCTGGCGTTTTCTCGCCTCCAGGTTTCATTGAGTGACAGTTCCTGGCGAATACCGTAAGTGTAGTCCATGTTTTATCGCTAGACGTGGCGATGATCTTCCCCCGCTGGATGGCGAGATAAGGCGCCGACCTACGTCGGCCTGTGGGGATTTTTTCCAACGAGGTATCTCCCGCCAGCGGGGCACCGCCCCAGACGGGACAAGCTCGAGGCTCCAGACACGTGTGGTAGAGTAGTACATGTAGTGTAAGTCTGTGTATGTAAGGGGTGAGTATAAGACAAGGAAGAGGAAAGAATAATCGCGCGATCTATGGCCCGTTTCTTAGGGTACTGCTCCGGCATTACACATGAGCAATTGCATGAGTACTGCTCCGGAAGCTTTACACATAAGTAATTGCAAAGAGTATGTATTCCTAATCTTGAGGGTCGAATATTTGTTGGTGATGTTTTTCTTGGTCATTACAACCAGTGATTTCAATTAAGTGAGTGTAAGTTCCGACATCTAGTAAATGAATCACAGTGAATGTGTGAGAAAGTTCATAATTGTAACGTACCAAAAAAGTAATTAAATTATTAAAAAGAGTCAAATAAGTGTTGATTTTGGTGTGTTCATTCTCAAATAAAATTTGTTAAAAATAAGCAATATGCTCATTAGATTACAAACTTTTATTTAACATTTTCTGAAACCGGTTTCATTCAAACTAAATAGCTTTTCAATCCAGCCATGCTGTAAAAATATAACGAACACTGAATTCATATGATTGATGTCGCTAATTACATTCATGTAACTGGAAAATTTCAATTAACTTAATACTGTTTGATCATATTTAAAATAATATATTATGCAATACATCATGATGTTAAAAAAATTGTTTCAATGAACAGTATTTGAATTAAAAAAGTGACTACTTTGACATCCCTTCGTATTTGAGCAACATCTAAAAGATAATGCTGGCTTGGCGAATCTTTTTCTTTTTTTGTTGGTGTTTAAATCCGGTTTTGTTTACATACATGAAATGAAACTCTAAGAATAATGATCAGAATCACGGAAGTTCATCATCAGAAGAATAAGAACTTAAGGCAAGGACTATGAGACCTGTAAGGGAGACGAGTATAGCAAGGGAAAAGACCAAGGAACGTGAAATCAGAAATATAGCCGTGGATGAAATTAATGAGCTAATAGGTGAAATGAATCCCATAAAAAATGAAGATTGCAAAGCACACGAATTCGGAAGTATTGAGAAGGAAGGAGGCTGAACCAGTTCATGAGAAGTACATATATCAAGTTGGAAATTACGATTATTAAAAAATAATCGATTAATAACGTCGCGATTAATCAATTAACATGCACCAATAAATCCATATAAATTAAGTAATTATTCTAAGTTTGGATTAGTTTCACGTGTTTTAAATAATGCATGAATACCGTAGTAAAACAAATTTATTTTGATTTTTATGTAATGTTTCTGTACACATGGAATTTTACATTATTATACGGACAATTTTTCCATCATCAAATTCAAAGCATTCTTTTTAATTACAAAGTGTATTTTACGCTACATATTTTTTTTAAATCGATTTCAATTTTTAAAATGACATAATTTGTGTTACAAGTCCTAAATTGGGGGGAGATTAATTTTTTGTTTGTTGGAAGTTGTTTTCCACGTGTATGTTGAACCAGACTCTTAAACACAATTTTACTCAGCGTCCTGATGAAAGTGAAAACATCCCCGCCAACGGTACAGTTACAAACCTTCGATTTTCAGATTTCTATTTGGTAAAACATCGTGGTGACGAAATCCCACATCTCCAGGGAGCAAGTCGCCGACCCGCAATTCGGTGCGCCCTGGCTTCGCACACACGCGTGATGAGAGGACGGGCGGGGGCGGTGGGCAGAAGGCGAGGGCAGGCTGAGCAAGCACCGGCACCGGCACCGCCACCGGCACCGCCACAGCCACCGCCACAGCCACCGCCACCGCCAACACCGTCGGCGGCCGCCAACGCCACCGCAACCGCCGCCAACGCCGCCGCCGCCGCCGCCGCCAGCGCCGCCGTCGCTGGCGGAGGTGACGCGTTCTGAAAGCGGTGCCGTGTCACCGCGGCGCGGCGCGACAGCAATCAATCGCTCCGTCTACCTCGCATGCGGGCCTAATCAGATGGCAGCGTGCGTAGGCAGCCGCGACGCGCGTGCGAACCCGCCGCCCCCACCGCCCACGCCCCGCCCCGCGACGCGACGTGCTAATGGACGCGCGCTCGGTGCCCCGCTGTCGCCCAGGTCGCTGTCGCCAACGACTTCGTGGCGCGAAGATGACACAGTAGGCGATACAACAAAATTGCGTGATGGAAATTTTGCTGCTCAAACCGTGACTCCTGTCTGTTGGCGAATGCGTCGTGAATGTAGCGTATGCGTACGAATATTCGTAGCCATTGCGAGTCGACGAATCTGTCTGAATGGAAGGAGCGCGTACCGATGAAGTATTCGTACATGCTTGGGCATTGGCTTAGATTGTTTAAAATTCTTTAAGAGGTTTGATAGGAGTTCAGATAGTTGAGGTACTTTTAATTCATGATGAATTTGCTCGTTTGTAATATACCAAGGCGCTAGCCAATGGAAGGAATTTGTTCTGAATTGTTTGTAATTTTTTAAATGATGTTTTGGAGGCTCCTCCCCAAATCGCACGTGTAAATGACATTGAAGATCTTACAATTGATTTATATATTCATAGGGCAGTTTCTGTTTTCGAACGAGACGTCTTGATGATGAGCGGATATACTTTGCCAATTTTTTGTTTAGTGGATTTTTCGATATTCTTTCCACGTTAACTTTGTGGCAAAATGTAAGCCAAGATATTTCATTGCTTTAGATTCGTCTGTCCACGGTATTGGAGTATTGTGGATATTTAGTAGTGGTAAGATGGGTATTTTCCTTAGTGTAAATATTTTGCAAATTGTTTTAGATGCGTTTAGAGCTATTCTCCATTTCTGTGTCCAGGTTAGAAATTTTGTAAGATTTCAATCGAAAGTTCAAAAATTTAGTCTAAGATTTAAATGTTTTTCATAAAATATGCTTAGTCATTTTTGACGAGGGTTAACAATCAACTATGATTTAGCACAATCAAAATAAAATATTTCAAATATGTTAGACATTTTCGAATGGTTACAAACATGCATTACACTCAAAACATTTTTGTAACTTTCCTACCATTCTGATTCGAACACTTTATTGGATTATCGGAAGAATAAATCTTTGGGCAGTAATAGAAGATGAGATGTTCAATCACAATCATCAACGTATGAGTGAATTTAATTGCTAAACTTGACTTTCCCTCTCTTAATAAACACTATTAAAGTTTCTTTCGACTTGCTAGAGACTATATTCATTTGTTATTCAACAGACAGCTCGTGGGAAATGAAGATATGATCTTATTTAATTAAACAAAGAATTTTTTAAAGGTAGCAAAGCTAAGCATAATTTTAGCGTACATCAAGTCCAGAAAGGTTAAAAAGCTCGTACAAGCATTTCCTCTTTGCCACTTTTATGAGTTCAATTTATTCGCATTTCATGTCTCGTTTCTCTCTCCAAGTTGCCAGAACATTCAGACAAAAAGCATATGAATGAACTTTTCTACCTCCGTATTGTACTGGTAATCTAGTGTTTTCTCTTAGCGGAATAACTCAATATATCTAATAATTATTATATTTTATTCCTTAGCGCAATTGTGCGACATCTTTCGTGCAAACCACAAGCTGGTTTAACTCCTTTTTACCATGTTAATCATTTATAATGTGAAAAACTCTGTACAATGTATATACTCTTCGCCTTCTAGTAGGCTTACAACTTATTCCATTGATTTCATTAAAGTGGTTTCAAGTTTACTCGTAAACGTCTACTATTAGATTATCTTTTGACGTACTGTTGATATGGCTGGTTAAGTGTAAGATTGATTTTGAATTTATAAATTATTAATACTGGTACTTTTGATTGTTTATTCAAATTATTTTCTTCAAACATTTATTTCCTTTCTAATCTTCCCTGGCTAACGGTTCAATACCTGGGTAGTGTAAGGGATTGGGCTGGTTAGATTACCTTTGCAATTACGGTAAACCCTCGTTAGCTCGAATTCGCTTAACACGAATTTTCTCATAACTCGAACAAAACGTCGGTCCCTGCAAGGGATTATGGTAATACGGATGGTACGGTTATGGTAATTTATAGTACTCGAATATCACGAAATTTTATAACATGAACTTCGATTATTTCGGACCCTTTAAATTCGTATCTTCATTTTTTCTTCATTTTCTATGTAGATAGTTTCAACAAGCATTGCGAATTATCTTCAAAATTTCTTATTAAAATATCTACAACGTATCAGTGTTAATATCTGCAGAAAATATTTCAATAATAAAACATAATGTGTTATAAATACCACCGCTTACCCAATTAATTTTACGTGTTCCTGAAAGCTGGAACCTTCGTTCAAATGCTCATTAGATGGTCGAAATCATCCCATATTCATGTCACTGCCACCTGCGAAAATCAATTACATCGTCATCGCCACAGCAATTACAGAGCTCGCAAGCCCCCGTAAGGGAACGAGCAAATCCAGATTGTCGTTCCCATGTCCACGTGCACGTGACAAATTTCCGTGACAACAAGACTAAAAAGTAAATTTGTTATTCGATCTTATTCTTTACACGTTTAGTTAGAATGAAGAGTGAATTTCTAGATGTATGCTTTATGCAACCCAATAGTACTTTCCAAAATACTGTCCACACCTGTTTTTCAATCTAATCGAAAACCCTTTTATCTTTCCTGAACTGGAGCCATAATATTTGAAAAGTCATCTACTAAAGATATAAAGGTATTATTACTTCAAAGCCCCTTGTATTTGTTTTTTATACTTCCCAACTTACTTACTTCAAAGTTTTCTTTTTAATAATCACGCAAACTTTGTATACATTTTTCCATGGACTATGCGGGTTTCCCTGAATATAAGAGTTTGGTCCACTTCTTGTATAGAAAGCGTTTGCTACGAGGAAGCTTTTTAGAATTTTTCATCAGTTTACCATCACTGGATTAATCTCGTTTAAAGAAACAGGATAAATTAGTCTTCTCAAGGTATCATATTGAAGGAATTCCTTTTTCGCCTAACTAGTCACGTCTTTCTTGCCAACAAAAACTTGCCGAAATTGCAATTCAAAAATAAAATATAGAATTACACGGCTAGAGTCAAATAAGTCTTGAAGAAATATACAGTTATCTGAAACATCAGCAACCCTGCATCGGGGGCGAATACGTCCCAAATCAACAAACACGGTTCGAATTGTTCGCCCGAAAGTGACACATACCCAAATGGCGAGAATGCAACTTTTCTGCCATTTTTCATGTAATTCGACATAAAATCTGTGATATTTCTTATTACGATTGTTGCCAAACACTCTGAATAATCTATTTTCCAGCAGAAGTTGGAAGACAAAAATTAGTTTAAATTCATATAGACACAAAGTCAGACGTCCTTAATACTCTTCAAACTGCTCAATGTTCTGATAATTTGAACAGTGTTCTGAGAAGTTATGGTCCAATTAAAATAAGTTGGTGAATGGCGAACGGAAGGGAGTGACATTGACAGTTTGCGTACCACTGAGCACGTGTTCCCGGGACATGAAGATAAACACTTGACATAAATACTTATTAAAGTAACCAAATCATGCACTCATCACACAAATCATGAAGTGACAGCTTCAGAAGCACAACTGTCAATCACCAACTTATTTTAATCGGACCCTAGAGAGCATTCAGTGTTTTCCGTCGCGTCAATTACTACGATCACATAAGAGCAGTCTAGGGAGGTGGTGGTGTTCCTCCTCTGACTCCAACTTAACCCATTACTGCCCAGAATTATTCTGCTCGCATTGCGTTCGCCCATTGTTGTCGCGTTCGTGCCCGCACAGGAGCTGTTGCAGCCATCTGGTAGCATGTTTTTGCCACTTTTAGTGCTATTCAATTATTATGTTGCTAAATTATACTAATAGAGCGCTCTCGAAGCTATTGAGTTTTTTTATATAAGAAGCAAAACCGTTGAAACTTAGCTGCATAAACCCCGTCAACTTCGATGCGGACCAACCACAGTTTGTTTTACATCGGCCTCTCCCTCCGACTTAACCACAGGTTTATAACAGCTAAGCACGGTTTTAGATGAAGATTCGAACCGACCCAAGTCATGTGTACACCCTCGCCAGGAATGTACAATAACTTACCGATCACGGCTAAACCAACATCTGGCATTCAAGAATGAAAACTCTTGCTTGTATGTTTCGTTTAGGACGTCTACGTTTACTGAAGAACTAAAATTCACAAAATTTGCAAAAGGATGCAAAGGATGCTGAAGAGATAACATTCTTAGCATAAAATCCTGCCAGTGGGCATTGATGGGTTAAGAAGCGGCGGCGACCTACTCAACGGCTTGCGGGGTTTCCCTCCTCCAGGTATCATTTCCAGAGGGGTTTCCAGTCGGAACAAATTCTCACCCACCCAATTTGTCACCACATGTGTGGTGTTGCAGAGCATGTACAAGTAAGAGTGTTCAGGGAAAGGGGGATCAAGGATGAGGAAGAACGGAATGCGCGCGGTCCGTGTCCAGTTTGATAAGGTACTGCACCGGAATTTCCTTAGTATTTAAAAAAGAAACAACGACTAACTACCAATCAGAGCCCCTGGTGAACGAATTCTCCAGGTACTGTTGAAATCCACCTGTCTACCAGTGTGTAGCCACTGTCAAATCCGTTGCATATGTAACGGATGTCACACTGTGACGTCAGAGCCGGTTGATCTGAAGAATTTAACTACTAAGAAGGGGATAACCCTTTAGTCATTGCTCAACTGTTGAGATGGTCTCTTGCATTGCTTCTAGGCTCTAAATACATCCGTATTCGTAGTAATTCCTTCTACTTCAAGGCGACGTATTACAATTTTTTCTTACCTTACGTTATGGAATTCAGTCTATCTACTTGAATAAATTTGCAGTTTTTCTTGAAATAAAACCCGGGTGAGGTGGCTCAGGGCATCAACGGATGTCGCTGCAGTATCTCTAACTGGGAGATCCTAGGTTCGAGACTTGACGGTGGCAGGATTTTCGACACTAGCAACATAGCTAGGTCGAATTCAGCAGCTGGGAGGAGGAAAATCCTAGCAGTGGGCTGCTCTAGTTTCCCGTGATTTTTCTGATGAATACCAGGCGAATGCCGGAGCAGTGCAACAAACCTAAAAAACGGGCGACGGACCGCGCGCGATCATTCTTCTTTGTCCTATCCTCACCCCTACTTACACACACACTTCTACACTACACTAGTCGGAACCGGTCGGGAGCCCAGAGTTTGTCCTAGCTACGTTAGGGAAAACTGCTAGTCGACGGGAGGTCAGCGTCAGACCTCACCATCCAGCGGGGGAAGATCACCGCCACCTCCCGAGGGAAAAAGGACACTACACGTACGGGACTAATGACCTTGGCAGTTGACGCGCCTGGAATCACTAATCCATCAATCTTGAAATAAAATACTGACACATTACAAAAACCCATGAATTTGTAATCCACTGTAATTATAATATCAAAAAGTGATTACAATTGCATATTAAGATAAATATTCTTGGATAAAATATAAACCCTTATAATGTGGAAAGTTGCCGTTAAGGAGAGTATGCACTATCTTTAAATGTATTACAATTATAACTATATCCATAGCAGAGCAGGGCCAGATGAACACTCTGAACACGAATATTTTAACAGTAACAAAACATTCTTTCCTTTGCACACGAATATAGTTTTCTAGGATGAAAGTAAATGAATTTTCGCTTGTTCCTCAAATATTCATTAATTTTTCTTACTTTCTTTCTTCGTTTGTGTGATACCTACGTCTTGGCAGAATCACTGGCTTACAGTAATACGAGAGAGTACGTGAAAACTTAAAAGTATCGATCTTATCATTCTTTTTTATAAAATTCATTTCAATATCATCTTTTGTCACAGAAATATAAGAAAAATATAAGTACGACTCTGTATTCTGTAAATATAAATACATAATATCCTATCAAAAACTACATGAGATTGTATTATATTTTCTTTCACTATTATTCTCTTGAATTATTTTCTTAAAGCATTATTTCTTGTACTATTTCAATGAAGGAAAATGTCCTGTATTCTTCTCCAACGAGAGTCCACAATGTTCAAACTCATCTCATCACTTATTTTAGGTTTAATGCATCATTCAGCAGACAAATCGATACAATTCGATAACGAAAGACGGGGTGATACGGAACTCCGATGAAATTCTGGCAGTCGACCCCAGTTTCTAACGGTCTCTCAATTCACTCTCGATTGCATTCCAATCATGAAAACAGACGTAAAACACTGGCCGCAATCGATATATCGAAGGGGAAACATCTCCGTTTTGTTAGGAAAGAACGTAACCCTTGCCTCGTCTCCGATTCGCTTCGCTCTATTCAAATGCGTATCAAAGATTACGAAACGGCGTAATTACCGACTTAGTAATTATTTGACTTTTAAATGGTCATGAGAAACGGAATGTGTGTTTATTTTCAAGGCATTAAATAAACATTCAAATTATATTTTCAAGATTCATATCAAGTTTCTGACGTTCTTCTGACGGACTACATTACTTCCTCAAATACATATTTACCTAACTGGTAAAGAAAGTAGTCTTTGTCGTAGGAATGAAATGTTAACATTTTGAAATTGGTACACATTAGAAATTCCTTTAATACTGTTTATGTACAAAATTTGTTTCAATTCAATCAGCAATGTATGTAGATATTGCGGGGTATCACTTTGGCACGTAGTCGTGGGATACGTGGGTGAAGATCGTGACGGAGCCGCACTAGGTAGGGTGATGTGATACGAGATACGGGATGGGGAGGGGCTGGGCTCTCCGGGGTCGGAGTGCTGGGAAGACCGGAGGGGAAAGAAACAGAACGAGGAGTGGAAAGGTAAATAAAATTTCTTCCATTTAACACTCTTAATAAACTATGCACCGTACCGTACCTTTTTTCCTACAAGGTGATTGTCATAAATTTCCTGGCAATACCAGGTCGTGTAAACTAGTATTACTACTTATTACATTCAAATTATTAAATGATTTTAATCCCTTCTTTAAAACTGAATTTTAAAAATTCCTAAAGTAAATTTACCAGCCTTATTTTTTAAGCCGCAACTCCGAAACAAGAAAACTTTTTCTGTACGAATCCATCTGTTAAGGCTTACAAACGTTTTATCGAATACATCTAAATTTTAAAATTTTAAAAACTACTAACTTCTATGCCCTTTCTAAAACTTTCTTTATGCACCGAGTCATTTACAAACCCTGTATACATTGGCAGACTGATTGTTGTTGGAATATTTTATTACATCTACTAATGATTTCAGAATTTGGCGACGGCGTAATAAACGAATAAAACATTATCTAGTATGTTTCACAAAGAAAAAAATATATTTTGTTTCAGACGGCGTCATATAAACTTTAAAAATTATGTTAGTTTCAAAAATTGAATTCTCTTATTTCCTCTTAGTGAATGTTATTTGCCATTTCCGATTATTTTAAAAACTTTTTCAAACAGAAGATTAGTGATTGCATCCAAACACTTCACATCGATCTGTGATTCTTAAATTCCTTCCCCTAGTTACTTTTGGAATGGAAGTGCAGGTCGCAGATTTCCACTGTAATTGCTCGAAATTCAATCACCGGGCTCATGTCAAACGTCAAAAAAACTGTTTACATTTAACTAAAAACGCTACTCTTGATTGAAGACTTATATGCATTTCATATGAGCTGCAAATATTTTAACTTCAGTTATTTTAGTATTTGGCTACCTTTATCTTTTTCATCAAATAACAGTAAAAATTGTGCAAACAAAACATTTTGTAGATCAGTGCATGCTTTCTTGGAAAGGCAGATTTCGCTTTTATATAATATGTTGGATCAGTTTAAATAGAAAGGGTCAGGTATAAAAATGAGCTCCCTTATACACTTCTTTGAAAACCGAAAAAAAAATTAACGGGTTCTGAAGTTCTATCATCTCACATCCGAACATATATTCATGTCTCAACAATGCGTGAATTTCTGACACACATAAGTACTTTGTTGTAAACTCTAGTGCGATAATTCAAAGATAAATTCGTGTTATAAAGCGATCTAAAACAATACCATCTTACGAAAATAAAAATTTAGAAGCGTTTTCTACAGACTTCTTTTTCCATTGAATCTAAAAAAGTTAACAATAATATGAATAGAAATTCACCACTATTGTAATATTGAAAGATAATACTTAATCAGTGTCACATGACTGAAATGAGCCTAAAGAACACTGCATTCTCTGTCAAATATTTACGGTTGCCTGCCTGTCCAAGTGTCAAAACGTCCACATACATAATACATGCCGAAGTTGTACTCCACTGTTCTTGAATAAGTAACACAAAAATGTACGTCCAGGTCTCAGACTTTTCGAGACACATTTGGGGAACACGCAACATTCTTTTTTACCTGCTTCATATATGTTAAGGTAATGTCATTTTTTGAGATTTGTGGTAAATTAACAATTCAAAATGCATATACTGCCTTCAGATAATACACATTACCGAAATGAATAGTGTTCTATAATAATACGATAAGAGTCAATTGCCACGTAATTCTTTAAAGCTCTTTTGAAACTTACACAATACAAAATCACATTGATTTTATTAGAATTGTGACAATTGGCGGTCAACGTAGGTTAATAAGTAACTAATAGAACATTCTACTTACGTCAGCTTGTCTATAAACGGTCTAATTGAATCTAGATTGCAGTCAGACGATGATACTCTACACACTCGTACTACGTCCTTCAGTGGCATGGAAACCATTTCAAAACGCATACGACGCAAAGATATTTTTTATTTTAGAATTATTCATTTCGCAAGTTCTGCGGGAAGTCAGGCAGTCATTTTCGATTCCATGTGCAACAAGCTTCAACAACGCATGCCTTCACCGCCATTTCGCACAGGTTACATAAGCGCATTGCCAGATAATTTTCCACTGCGTTATGTGACATTCCCGCAGTCAGCCGTAAAACGTTTACGACGAAAACGCAACCGGCGCCATCGGCTGAAGCGAGTTCCGTCATCACCGCCGTGGCTGCTTCCTTCGCCGCCATCTTCGTAACAGGAACAATGCGACCTAACATGCGGTCTTTAAGGGGACTGCGTTAGCGTTACGGTAGCTCTTTACGGAGGCACGTCGGGCCGTTTCACGCGTTGTTAGGTGCCTGCGCGAGCCCACAACGACCTCGCGTTCCCACTCCACGACTCCGGTGCGACTGTCTTCCCTGCGGTTTCGCAGGCGGTCGGCGCGAGACTGCGCTCTTAACATTATGCAGAAAAGGAACGAGGTTTTGAAAGTCGCCATTTTGTATGATCGGTGAGCGCCATTTCCGAGCGTAGGCGAGAGAGGAGGCTCACGTCCTCGCACCCTTTCCTTTCCAGGGCAGATGATCTGCCAGTTTGTCATTCCCTTCCACTAGATCAGCTGTTCCCAACCGCCAATAGCGTATTAGGGGGCTGCAGAACGATCCCGAGACAAAGTCAAAAGACTAAACTAGTGGTGCTACAACAGCACATACTTTCCCGCGGTATTGGAAACAGCTACGTAATATTGAAAAATTGCATTTTCGGCACTACTAACATTTTAGCTATTATTTGAAAACGTCCAATTCAACCAAGAAGCGATCAAATCACAGTTTCCATCGCAGTTTTGTCAAAACTATGTGAATTCTACAACTGCATAAAAATATAATACAAATGCTTTGTAACCTTGTATTGGAAAAAGAAGTCTGATAGCCAAGATATTAGTAGCCCAGAACGGGCAGTAATTCAATACTACGTAGCTGTTTCCAATAATGCGGGAAACTATGTGCTGTTGTACCACTACTAGTTTACTTGTCTATTTAGTTAATGGGCCTCAATTTTTTTAACACAATAGATGGATTGCACAACGCAAATATTGAAAACCGCTGCACTATAGGGTCATAGGAAAAATTATGAATGGAGAGTAATAATTACAGAAAAAATATTTTGCATAGTGGGTACGTGGCATTATGAGTAGCTGGCAATACCACTATCACATTGCGAAAACAAAGAAAATAAGGGACTAGAACTAGCTTTCTGTTCCGCTTGCGTTACTCTAAACACCTGCGCCTTCAAGGAAGGCTCTGCATCGTTAAGTTTTTAATCGGACGTTGAAGCGCGATATGCACAAGCAAAGTAGATAAAATTGTTCCACCCTAACCTAACCATTTCTATTTACATCACTCAACAACATCGGGAATATCATCACTATACGATACTCTTGTATGACATTGTATACCCTTGTGTGACTATCACAACTAAAAGCATTAAGTTTTTGTACATGTTGAAAAATATGAAACCAAAATATTTAATTTATGTATGATTTTTTAACATTTGAAGGTTAGTGCATTTGTCATTTTAATTTTTTAATGTTGTGATATATGAGTATAATTTTACTCAATTTTTTTTAATCTTCTGATAATGTATTTCAATATCACGTACAAGGGGAAAGGAAATCTTGCAGATTTGTTGGGCTGATTAATAGAGAGTGTAAACTAAAGTACTCCTTCATTCAGCATTGGAAGAAAACAGGGAACAAATCATTCGTTGGAAATAAAAGGAAAAAAATAGTACTTGCAGCAGAGAGGTTCAAGAAGAAAGAAAAGCCATTTCCAGAAACATCAACACAATTTTGTCTTGTTATTTTCTGTACAAGAGTAAATTAGTCAAGCGAATACTCCAGTTAACACTCATTTTCACCACAATTTTCCACATCTACTCCCGTAACTGGTGAACAAAGCAATTGTGAGTTCGGTGAATCTGTATGAAATCCGAATCTCCATAGTAACCTGTAGCAATTTTCTTTCAGACATCGAACACAATTCATTCATATTTACGAGAATTTCTTACATAATTGAAAAACAACTAAAGTACTTCAGAACGAAGTAGAAAAAGCTCTTTAGATGTTTTATGACGCAAACGAATGACCCCACTTTCACACACCCTAAAGAAGGTCACGCGTGTAGAGTATACGAGGCTTTTGTTTTGAAAGCATGATGGTTAAAAGAGACTCCAAAATCCTCTCTTCCGGTTTCTGTCCTCATGAGTTAGTGCTAACTCTCGCTTCGGTAGCCCTCATCATTAGAGTAGCTCAGTGGCGCCGAGGGAGGCCGTAGTAATTCACTCCGATGCAGCGGTTTCGTGCAGGATGTTGCTCGCTCAACGCTCAGTTAATGAGGGGCTTGAACAGTGGCGACGCGTTGTTGGTAGCATTGTGGTGAAGTAATAAGTTAGTTGTCTCTGTGGGCACAGAATTAGAAGACCGGATGGACCAGCGTACTCTAACCGCTGAACTCAAGACTACATCAAAGGAATTTAGCATTGCAGACGAAGAATTAACATTCGAAAAGAGACGTAACCGGGCAATCGAAAATAGAGGTGATGACAGAAATATAATGGACGAGGAAAGGGGGAGAAAAGTGGAGGTTGGATTAAAAGATCGGATACACTCTAGGGCCAAATGCACTTCAAAAGTATGAAAGTCTATTTCGCAGAGAGAACTTGAATAGACGCAAACAGAAATGAATAAGACCTCACATTTATCTCACGAGATCAAGAAAGCAATACGATATTTTTCCTTTGAAGATAAAAAACACCGAAATGGTCACTTCTGAGTATATTTACTCTTATCGGCATATCAACAAAATTTGTAATCCTCCAGAGAAATAGAATAATATCAGTATCCCAAAATGTTGGATTATAGCAGAAGATACGTTCAGAAAAGGAGCCATCATCACAACATACCACAATACATGCGGAGTACTTTCATCAGTGAACTTTACACATAATAGTAATGGTGCATCGTATCAACGCTGCGTTGTCCAGCGTTGTATTGTAATATAATGTGCAGAAATAGCGCATTAATTATGAGATCTCAATATACAGGTCGTAAAATTGTTAATGAATTTTGAGTATATCATTAAAATAGAATAATGCAAATTATTCGAAAGGGTTATGAAGTGATTAAAAATTTTTTTAACTTTTTCTTACTCAGAATTATTGACCTGGTCATTAATTGGCCCGTAAAAGTACAATAATCTTTGTTACCTGAGTGTTGCAAAGTGCCATTTTACTTTAAAATCGTAGCATAACGCGTAGCAGAAAACATATGCTTTGGGAAAAATTGCAAACAAACTGAATTTAACCAATTTTATAATCTTCCGATTTCATTGCAAATTCTGCACTTTTTTCGATAAACAATGCACTAACTTATTCAGATGGTTTTTGCATAAATAATCTTCCGGGGATACGAGTGAAATAGCTTTCCGGTTGACCTCAATGTCGCTCCCATTCGGTGCATATGTCATGGTTCAAGAGTTTCGATAATTGAGGTTGCTATTGCCAAAAAATGCTAAGCTTGCCAAAAAAAATGGCTAACGCTTTGATTTGTTTCCAGGTAGAGAATAAGCATTGTCATTTATTGAAATGTGAAAAATATATTCTCTCACAAATTGCTTAATCATTATTTATTAGGAATATTCATTAATGGAAATGACACAGATGCACATCAAAAAATATAACTAATCTTCACTTTTCCAGTTTCCAAGATACAGTGAATTTGCCGGAAAACGTTAATTATAGTTTGCAGTGAATCGTGAAATCGCCGTTTAACTTATTATTTACCTATTTTATTTATTTAACATAAAAAATAGTTAAAAATCTGGGTGCTCATGCTATTCAGAGTAATACAATATGCTAGTTTTCTTGAGCTCATTCCTACCCCAACTTGTGTACTTTATTAATTGACACATGAATACAGGTATCAAGCGTTTTTGACAAGAATTCAAAAAAAATATTATTTCTCTCATATAATTAATAGTCGTTTATGTACCAATGATCGAATGTTCGAATGGCAATAAAGAGCTCTGAGCGCCAATGGTTTTTACTTTTTTACTAATTAACAAACTTGACTCGGTTTGTAAAACAGTCGATTCTCCGAACGTCAATCATCCGCAACGTCAAATATCTGAACTCATATTTTCTCTGAATAATTATTTTTATAATTAAGTACCATATACTATACGTATTCAATATTGAGAATGATACCAGATATGATTGACAGTGAGAAAACATTAACAAGGTACAGTAATGTAGTCATCATCTGACTTCAGTGAACTTTGACAAATCTTTCTCAAAAGCATTTTATATACACTTGCCATTATTATGTTTGGTTATCCGGATAATGGAATATCCGAACTATACCTGGTCCCAATTAGTTCGGATAATCCGACATCCCACTGTATCTTGATCTCCATTTGTCTGTTCGGTTTTACTTCCTATAATTCTCTCTTTAAGAGATCGTGTAACATCTTTCTTATTCCCTTGTAATTACGATCCTCTCCATTTAGGAAAGTTATGCTGCATTTCTCCACATCGAAGGCACAAATAAGCAATAATGTTTCTATAAAAAATAAAACTATTTTGAATGGCAAATCAGCGACTCATTTTGATTATTGTCTCCTATAGTCACGTATTGAAGGAATCGACTTGCTGCCGTAAGAACATGGAGAAGGATTATTTGACTAACTACATTCCCCATTGAACTCAAGAAAACGTGAACAGACAGTGAAGCTACATTTCCAGATGCAAATCAAGCAACCATGTCAGACTGCAAAAAGGATCACGAAACCTGATCGCGAGTGGCGGGGAAGGGGGTGTTATTCACCCAGATTTGCAATAATTTTACGTATGACATATGCGGTCATTTATTAATCCTAAATAAACAGAGGCTTGCAAGAATCATATAGTCGGATTTACTCATTATTCGTACAATTTTACCCTATAATCTAAAACTCTGGGAGATAAAGGACATAATTTCTCAGAATATCTCAGACGGAATTCGGGAAACCCCCCAAACAGTATAAAGGCTGGCTGAATTTGAAAGTATTTTGTACAGGTTTCACACTGTACTTGATTCAACTCATTTAAATGGAGGATCCATTTGAGATTTATCTGAATTGTGAAAAAATATTGTCAAAATTACATTGTTCATATTCAATGGAATAAGCAATTGTATATTTTAAATTGAAAACTGCATTGATAGTTTTCCCTGTTTACTATTAATGAGATGTTACAAAACCTTTTTGAAAATCTAATATTGTGGTATTTATTCTTTCTTTACAGCAAAGAATATTAGAAGAATATATAACAGAACTGTTGTTGAATTGAATTCGCATATCCCTTACGTATAGTAAAAACATGGCCTAAAATTGATCCGTAGAGAAATCCGCTTGCAATCAGCAATGAATAGGAAAGAAGAAAAAATAAGGTATCATCATTCCAGATTGTAATTCCATTTTAGTAAAATGTTCAAAGGATACATGTTATCATAAGTAAATCAAATACATTTGTATGATAAGTATGATAAGTTCCTGTGTTAATTTTAAGAGAAAATTGTTTTGGAGATTTCGTAATACTATTCAACCAGGTGCTGTTAGTTCCAGACATAACATCAAGAGTATGAAAACCCTGAATATTAATATTTTTTTAAGTTTCCAGACAGTCCGAAAAAAAACAACAACCGGGCACCAGATGTTGCAGGCGTAATTTTTCATCCCTCTATCATGGCGAGACGTCATCTTTATTATTAGCTCCAGCGCAAGTACAAGGAACCATCCCGCGCCGCAATCAAGGAAACAACCCCGTAACATCTCAACAAGCGAGACCCTTATCGTACGAGATAAAGGCTCCCGCAAACACTCAGCGGTGCGCTCATAAACTGGCGACTATGGAGAGCTCGCGGTGGGTAATGAGCGCAATCTCCGCGTACTTTCAATATGCGTGCTCGGCTGCCCGCCCTCCTCGCTCCAACGCCGCACGCGGCAGCACGCGCCGCTGAGATTGCAGCACTTATCGCCGCTTGACGCACAGCAGCGCTGGAACCACGCAGCTGCGCACGCCGACTTCTTCCAGATCAGGCTGGCCACCAAGTGCCCGGTTTATAAATGGACGTAATGTTTACCCGAGGCACTGTTGCCACATTCCGCGATTTTCTCTAGTGTTGTCATATCCACTAAAAATTGAAATTTTGTTCAGTACTATACAATGTTTTTTTAAATATCTATGCTCATGTCTTTTGTCATATTACAAGGAGAGAGAACAGGATTTTCTGTTTCGTGATTTTTGCATATTTGTTTTAGAAAAGGGATCTTTTAAACATTAATTTTGGCTGCTTTTTAATCAATTCGATTAGGCAAAATTATTTACTTATTTTGGTTCAATTGTGATCAGATATTTGATGGCCTTTATGCTGAGTTTAACGTATATTTAATTACATGTTTTTGTCTTGCTCGTGGCTCAGAGAGAAGTCGCTAGACTTTCATCAACGACGTCCGGGTTCGATCCCCGTCAGTTCCCCGACAATCTCATGTGAAATTCGTTCCAACAAAACGAGTTTGGCTAGTCCATCTCCTGTGAAGTTGGACTTGCAGGGGACTAAACACCAGATGTAAAAATGCCAGAGGTGGTTTCTAGAAAGTGACTTGACGTTAGTATTTTCCTGTACCCGTGTCTCTGGTATTTAGTTTTCTCAGCGTCTCTGGCTAATTGCCACAGTTTCTAGCAGCCAGTTTCTCTTATAGACGGCTGATACATGAAACCAAAATATCAATTTAAAAAATTTCTCATAAAGAACTGAAACTTTCACTTTTCATTTAATCATCGAAATGATTTTTACACTAGAGATACATTTTTGGAACGATGTAATACTTAATATGCACCAGCAAAGAACAATAGATTTTATTTGATAGCATTACCGTCGAAATAACTTTTATACCCTCTTACACTTCGACTTTTCTATAGTGGCCGGTGACATGAGGTCATTGTTACATCTCCTTGTTTATAAAATGAATATTTCTTAAAGAGGTACGCACATTTCAGAGACTAAGATCCCCGTAGATAAGGTCGTTTTAGAATTCATTAAAAGTTTTATTTTTATAAGGTAAGAAGTGTAAAAATGACCTAATGCCACCGGCCACTATAGAAAAATTCATAGAAGTATAGCAAAATGAGTCAAGAAACTGTGGGAAGATTTTTTTTTACTGTCTTTTATTCGTATGGAAATTTTTATTTCAAAATGTTACTTTTGTCCGAATAATATTTCTGTCTACTTGACAGCTAGCGTCTAACAGGGGTTCCGTTATCCAATTAGAGGCTTCACATTCTGATGTCACTGCAAGATCGCCGATGCATGAAACCCAATTGCGCGAAGCAACTGAAATTTGAAGAGCACGATAACTTCCCTGTTCTTCTGTTATATTTCGTGTGTGTGTTTCTGTGTCGTTCATTGTTGTCAGGTCGTATTGCAATTTTTTTCTTGTTACTGCTGCTGTTGCGATCTGATGCGAGAACGACCACATGACCAGTGTCTGCCGCCCGAGTAAGTGGCAACAACGCTCTACCCCTCCCCACAAGCTGTCAAGTCGACAGAAATATTATTCGAACAATACATGGTAACATGAAGATATATTTTCATTTGAAAACGTCACAATTTTAATAGAATTTTTAAATCGAGATATAGCTCGAGATGTTTTGTTCACGTACGTAGCTGTGTCATTACGAAAGTTCAAAATATTAGAAAAGATAACTATTACAAAAGTGAGCATCGCATATAGTATGTGAATTTCATAGCACTACTCATAATACACACTCACAACGGTCGTTACTTTTTTATTTGTTTGTCCTTATCTTGCAAAGTTATGAAACGAGGAAGTTTTAAAACTTTTATTCTGAAAAAATGGAGCATTGTAATTAAAAACATATCTAGTTATCTGTCAATAAATTTAGCGATTAAATATGAGAATTAAGACTTACAAATTACCAGTTGCTAAGGAAACTAAGTCTTGAATACAGTAATTAAAGTTGTGTTTACGAAATGACAACACTGTCTATCATTCTGTAATCACTGTGTATACTTCGGTTTTTCTTTCTTGGCGCATGGGGGTGTATCATCAAAATGAAATATCTCACGGTTTTTCGCGCCGTTCTCGGTTGAGCCGCTAGGATTCGCATGATTCGCGACTGTATCGAGCAATGCGGGCGATCATGCGACTCTTAGCTGCACAACCGAGAACGTCGCGAAATACCCTGAGATATTCCAATTTGATGACACCCCCCCACGCGCCAAGAAAGAAAAACCGAAGTATAGAAATGAGGAAATGTCTCGAAATGTCCGATATGAAATTTATTACTTATTATGAAGAGAGAATTATCACAGGAAGTCAAATGGTCGTCTCAATCCATTAGGACGAAAATTTATTTTGGAACCTGCATTGTTGCTGAGTATTATCAAATAATTTTTGAGTTTGTAGTAAATGGACAATCACAGCGTCCTGTTTTCACACTGCTCAGTTTAATTTCCATATGAATTATATTATAATATTTATAAACTGATATCAGATTTAAAAAGATAGAAAACCTTTTACCTATTGTTTTTTCTTGAAATTGAAAGTTGTGCTCAGGTGTTGTGATACTACAAAACTTTACAATTCGCAACAAATCCTGTAAATAACTAGTTCCTAGAAATTTCACATTTAAAACAAAAGGAAAATAAACTACATTGAACTGAAAAAACGGTAGTTATTATTAAAAAATGTGAAATACATATACAGAAAAAAAGGTATCCACGCAAAAAATGCCCAGAAATAAATTATCTTCTCAAGAATCGAAATAAAAAACCGAAGTTCAACAAGAACACCACGAGTGAAAATTCTTTGAAGGGACAACAGAAAGACTGCACATATCTTCTAGCAAAGTAAATTGAGGATAGACATAATGTTAAAATGTATTAACACAAATTTGACTGAACAAAATTAACACAAAAGTTTATAATTATTTTACACCATACTCTTTGCAAGGAGTCTGCAAGTTAAAATAATTATCATCATATTCGATTAATTTCTAATAAAAAATCAAACATTTGAATATTTGAATTGTTTGTTTTGTTTGTTTACATTTTTAACAAACGAATGTTTAATAGTTTCTCACTCAACATACCAAGTTGTGAAGACCATTGCGCTGCAATTTTCTTCTCTTCTTGTCTGCGACCCGCGGTTGTAAACTGCTAATAACTACGAAAGATTATCTCATTATCAGAAGTCCCTCCATGATTACTGTTGTTTTTCACACGTAACTCTAGAAAAACTAATTTTACAATATTGACTAATAGTAATACACAACAAAGACGAAATGACTGAGGCACACGTGATACTCTGATTACTTTGTATTGTATTATGATAATTTGATCAGAAACAAGGGAACATCACGAAGCTTTCAAGCACGGCGGGAAACTCAACAATGATTTTTTATATTTCAACTTTAAACAAAAATATATGAATAAACTACATCGGAAGATCTGTCGCTACAATTTTATATTTTTATGCATTCGGAATATAATTCTTTAACTCCCATAAAACTATTTTTTAAATGTAGCGTACGTAGTATACCAAAATCATAAAACTAGTGTTCAATATTTCAACAGTTTTGAATTTTTATAACAAATTAACATATTGTACTCGGTTATAAAACATTACCATACACACGTTAAAATGTAGGTGCAGTACATTTCCTTGCTTTACGTTCAAATGACCAGTACACTGGCAAGTCATTGCGTATGTTAGGTGATACAATTTTACGGGAAAATTATGATGTAAGTATGCAAACTAATTTATCTTTGGCAACGTACGGGTTCGTCTTTTATTCTATTTAATATGTGAAAATATTCGAAAAAGTAATAAAACAAAGGGTTTAATTTAAAAATTATTTCGGATTCCTACTATTGGTACTCCCGATAAATTGAGTTGGAATGAAAAAATTAATGTTTTGAAACGCGTGCACAGAAGGGAGGATTTGGAGCGATGCGTTGCTTTTTTTCTTAAATCATCAATAGTGCCCACCCACCTTTTCCTAAAAATTGTGCAAATATCGATGTCTTCTGAAAGTTTTGACCTTGCCCAGGAGTTTTAATTCTGAAACTTTTGGAAATGTGTAGCTGTTCTGAAAATCCTTTCCCAAAAATTGTAAATTATTGGTGGCTTAAGATAGGTAGGCTCTATACACAAGGGAATTTAGTTTAAAACATCTCGTGAAAGTGCAGCTACTACTTTGTTATTACCAGCCTAAGTTTTAGAGCTATCTTTTTTTACCGCTCACCATTTTCCAAATTAATAAAGAAATAGGCGAAATTAAGAACATTACTATAATATCCCTTTTTAGGGATATTATACTAATGTTATGTATGCTCCCTTTTCACAATTCGTCTTATGTTTATTATATTTGACTGTAACACCTTTGCTCACACACTATCACCTCTTTCCGCCATATTGGCTAAGAGAAACTTAACTCCAAAACTGCACACTGACACTGAAGCCTAATGGATCCCAACATTTCAAATTCACATCCGGCGGAAATTTCTTACAACAACCACATAGCGCTTTACGTAAACTTGAATTATACCGTTAGATTGCCTCGTGCCAGATTAAATCTTAGTTCGTGCCAATACTTTGCCAAGGATTTCTAACTAGGCTAATAATTCGTCAGTGCAACTAAAATTACGGGAACCAAGATTTGTAGTTTCTCGTTGTTCTGCACTCAAATAATAAAACAAATAGCATTCTTGCCATAATGCTTATCGAATGCAACAATGTAAATTCATAACATTTTCGTTTCCTCTGCATTGTTGTGTGACATGATTTCAACGTGTATTTGAAACCATCCAGTTAGGATCCGACAAAATATTATAAGTTAAAAATATAAATTTTACTTTTTACATTACATTTTTGCGTTTTACTATCTCGCTTTATGAATACTTCGTAAGAAGAGAAAGTTATGTAATTTTTGTTTTCATGCATCTTTAAATGAAAATAAAATACAATTCCAAACTTTTGAATCACACATAATTTTCTGAATTATTACTAACAATAAAAATCTTTAGGGTCCGTGAGACCCTAGTGTGCAAATTATGTAGGGACCTAACAAAAAATAAATGTGAAGAGTTATATGCGAGTGCGCAGGTATAGTATCTATGAGATGATGAGAGAATATCACAATCAAAAGTTTGCATTTTCAGTCGAAATATAAAGTGTTTCAGGGTTTTTGGATTTTATCGAGGTTCTGGATATCTACCAAGGCCACAGACGTTTCACACATGGCCAGAGGCTGCAGAATTCTCTTGCAATTTCTACGTCTATTGGAAATTAATAATTAAGACGTTTCTTTTGAAAGTTATGGGTATCCATCAAAATCACAATCAATTTTTACATGACCACAGGATGCATCGTTTTCTTTCAACAAAATATAAAAGTGCGTCGTATTTCTCAAAGTCTCTTTGCTTTTCAATACATTTTTTTGTACAAGAATATAAGTTTTGTTTTCCCCAAGATTTTTTTTATTGTGCCAAAACCAAAAAAGGACCGTTTACTTCACGTCATCACTTTCAAATCACCGTCCTCACAAAGTGTCCTCCTAATGAAAATGGAAATTAGTATTATTTATACCTTTTGCATTACTGATGAAATAAGGACACATACTTACGAGTTAAATACAATATATGCACTATTGAAATCTGTACGTTTATAAATATATGTACTATTGAAAACTTAATGACTGTAAACACTATCTGATATGAAATGTCAACATTTCGACGATTATACTTGCCAGAGTTAACTCAAAATTACGTGAAATTACAGAATTATCCTGGTCGTAATAAATACATTGCATTTAACAAAGTATTGAAAACGTCAAATCACAAATTAAACGGAGACAATGTCTCACAACTTTAACCTGAAATTTATTTCTGAAACGGGAATCTTCCAGGTGAAACCAGGTGAGGTGGCACCCGAGGACTACATGCTATCTGCGAAGGTTTCCCAAAGCTGCGGAATAATTTAATATATTTTTTTACCATAGTTCAATTATGAGGAAAAGGTAGTAATTATATTTGTTGCCAACATTTGTTAGCTAAGAATTCACACTACTCCATAAAAGTACCTACAGTAAAAATTCATCGGCAATAATTAATCTTCGATTGCATAGGCAAAACAAGCTATGGATTTTGTTTCACAGCAGAGTCGACACAATAATTAAAGTAAACATTCTCCTTGCAACTAGCAAGAAAAAATAATGCTAAAGAAAACGTGCGCATAGTATTGTATAGTGTAAGACTAGGGGAAATCTGGTCCTCTATGGTGGTACGGTGGTATCGCATGCAAACCCATTAGATTCATAAGCACTGCGTATAGTGTTGCCAACTCGTACCTACAAAAAGAACTTTGAAAAAAAGCTGTCAATTTTCTTAAATTTACAGAAACTATTGCGAAGTAAATGATTTAGTGATATTTATTGTAAATTCTGAAATTCTTATATTTATCTCGCAGCCTCAGTACTGTTTTTACGTTTCGTGTTTTATTCGATTCAAAAGCAATTGTTATGGTGCAAGCTGTTGTTGTGTATAGTTGTTTTTACTGCAGACGTATCAAACGTAGATGTTTTTCATAACATCTATTAGGCACTTGCCATAATACAGATTACTATTGAAAACATGTGAAAAATGACATTTGCATAGAAAAAAAGACATTAATGATTTAATGTAACGCAGAGAACCTTGGGATCGTTACTACACAAATTGACTCCACCATCCCAAACGGGCTGTTGCCAACCCTAGTTGCGAGCGATAAGCGTGCGTTTCCGGAACGGGCCCCTGCAGGTCTATCCGCTTTAAGCTTCGCAGGGACGCGGCCGCGGGGGCGGTGTTGCGCGGTGAGGCCCCATACAGCGGCGCGTGGTGAAGAATCTTCCCTACGGCTTGCACGTGCCCACACGCACCCTCACACCCCTCTCCCTCCGCGCCACCCACCCTCCTGGCGCTCCAAGCATGCCTGGCTAACGCACCGCTCAACCTCCTGCCGCACAGGCAGGGCTGGTTAAATGTTTTAAGGGGGGGCTAAGAATACCCAAACTATAGGGTCTCTAATAATAAACTCTAGCCTTACTGGGGGACAGAGACCCACCCATGGTTGTTTCTTACAAGTTTCAACTTTTTTAGGACGCTGAAAATTATTGACCTAATTTATGATGTGAATTTTGATCAAAATTTGATACAATGCTGTGAGGTATTATTTACAATTTGAGTTATTACTCCACCATTGGAAGGGGATATAAAAATGCAGGACTATCCACTCGAAAACTCAATATTCAGAATTTATTTTGGATATATTTGTAGTGTTTTCACTACTAGTATAATAAAGTTTTATACATTAATAATTTATTAAGATGCGTCGGCTTTTCTTTGACATAAAAATATAACAAGCTTACATAGTAAAACAAATCTTAATGGGAATTAAAATTATTCATATTTTCAAAATTTACATAATACGAGTAAATAGTGTCAATTATTTTCAGCTTCCCCCAAAATTGGAAACCGATAAAAATTATCATCAGTGGGCCTCTGAGGTTCTCTTATTACATTCTCTTACACGCTCCTTTTAACATTCCTTTCCTCCTTTGAAGCTTTTTGCTCAAAAGTTGCCGAGCATCCTTTGTACTAAAGAAAAATTTCAAAAATGTATTCAATGTGGATCTATTTTGCTTCGTAGATCAGTTTTGTTCTATTATCCTGATCTTTACAAACACGTACAATGGTTTTGGGAATTGCATCGTTTTAATAAGACTAGTTAATTCAGCATTATCGAAATACTTCGCAATATAAAGGTATTTATGAAAACTAAGAATATGTAAGAATTAAGACATGTTAAACAATTTTCTGTTGGACGGAAGTTACATTAATCCATTGTAAATATATTTTTCAATAAGACTTATTTAAAACCCCTAAATTAATTAATATAACTTGTTTCTCGATATAGCGCTAAGGAGTTACTATGTTTTCACTGCAAAGGCGAGTCGTCACCATTTCAATACTGACTATTAAGGATGATATCTTCTGCTTGAAAGATATTTTTTCACTTGCAAGCTAAACAACGCATATAAAATAATTAAATTAATTTGCTTAGAAACTATTTAAGTTCATTGAAGCAATTAGTAATCTGATAACCGAATAGTATTAATTCAAAATAGTAATGAATAAAAAAACCTGTTATTTTCTGATGAAAAGCTGATTGTATAAACTTGTGAGTCATTCTTTTCTTTCCTTCCGATTGTGTCACTGGGAAGGTTCATTCTCCTTAGCGTCAAACTACCGCAATATTTATGAATGTGAGGAATACGAAAAATTGTGATGTGGATTGCTATACCGGCATTGATTGAATGAAACGGTGTTTGTCTTTGTATCAATAATGTTAAACTATTATAGCTATAAATTTTGCAGGAAAGTACAGAATATAAATAAAGACAGATAGAGTTATAAATCCAGAATTTGATAGGCTTCTTTTGATGAATATAGAGAACAGAGAACACTTTCCTCTAAACTTATATATTTTGTGAGTAACAGCACTTCGTTTTTAAAGTTAACTGTCTGAAATGAATTACGTAGAAAATAAATAAATTAGTTTTAACAATTTGGAAAGTATTACTTTAGCGTCGTTATTGTTACTAATATCTCTAAAAATGATAAAAGAAATCATATTTGACAAAACGCAATAGTTGAATACGAGCATACATACCAAATTATGAAAATTTTCCACTTATACATTGTGTAAAAATATCAGCAATTGAACATTTTGGCAAGCCACGCTTGCTCTATTATACTCAAGTACACACAGTATTTCTTCTATGTATACTCTGCCAGGGTAATGCCTTACCTTGGCCGTTCACAATTATGGAACTGTGGCTATATCATGAGAGTCATTATTTCATTTTAATGGGAACATCTGACACCATAAATCGAAAGGTAAAAACTATAGATAAATCCTACTAATAATTTTAGTTTGTTAAGTAAGAAAACTGTGGATCCTTTGACGTTTTTCTTTAAAACCGCAGCTGTGCTAAAACTAATCTTAACTCAAAAGTCGAATCAAATAATAAATCCCAATGCATGAATGGAAACTTATAACAAAAATTGTTATTAAATGAATAGATTCCAAAAAGTGTGATGGGACTGTCAGTGAAAAAAGTCCACGGTTGACGAAACGCGTGCAACGGATAGGCGTCTGCCTCATTTGCTTATTCGCAGCAATACCTACGCGCCGATATATTATCTCCACAAGTAAATATTATAATAAAATATTTAATTACCATCTCCTGACATTTATTTTTCATTCCATTCGAATGAAACAATGTTTTCGCCTTTGTGAACAATAAAATATCACAAATGAAACAAAACAAAGATTTGTTCTGAAAAAAAAGTTGTAAACAACATCACGTCCTATTCCAACTCTTTGATAGAATCTCTGGGCTGAAGGTAATAGAACAACATACGTATTTACATAGAGTACAAGATGAACAGAAATTCTGCAGCTTTTCCAGTTCCAGCTACACATACCATTATTCCAGAAGGAGTCTAAATTACGCTTCGTGTACATCCCCCGTCTCCCTCACCCGGTGCGGAGGGTGGCCGGAAGGAGGGGGGAGGGGGCTCCTAACATTAGGACGGAGGTGTCCCAGGCGGGAGACAAATCGCTTCCCTAATCTGCGTCCTCTTCAAAGCGCTACAACCGGTGATTAAACTAACTGAGCGCGAAGAATGAAGGCTCTGCACAACGCTACATTTGTTTTAAAGAGTACGAATTGCAACGCGGACAAAAGAAATAAGCTCAGATGTACAGCGCTTGGCTGTTCGCTTTTTTAATGTTTTTTCAGGAGCTGAGTTACTTGTCTGTGTTAATTCCTCAAGGAAATTAAAGTTTGTCGTTAAACTGCGTAATTTGTCAGAAACGAGTATTTAATGAACATTCCAACATTCCAAAACAGACACGTTCTTAGGTGCGTGAATAACAATTCTCGGTAATGCTTTTTGAAAATGAATTTCCTGTGCCTAACGGGGGAATTTAATAACACAATATAGCAATCTTTGTTCAGGAAGGGGATATCAGATATAAGAGCGTAGATAATTATCCATGAAACTAAGACGTCTGTCATCAAATAAACTTCTAATTTCTCCGATGATTTTCTTTCTGTCTTTCTTTCTTGAATTTAAATGCATTCCAAATTATATCTTGAAGTAAAATCTAGGTGTCCAGATTAAAACTATATTTTTACTACACTGTTAAATTGTCACTAAAAATTAATACCAAACAAACTATTAACTAAAACTTGACAAGTACTGTCAAGTTTTAGTAAATCTAAATACTTTTGAAATAAGAAATCTAAGAACTAAGAACTAATCTAATACTTTTGACGTAAGAAATCTAAATACTTTTGAGGCTTAGGACAGTTCAATTGTTTTATTGTGTGAAGCTTCAGAAATACAAAGCACTGACAATCCTCATCAGAAGCCAAACGGGGCACATACAACCATCTAAAGCAAGAGTTTTGCGTCGGATGAGACAGACGTACAATGCCTCGACGTATTGCTACACCCACGTTCCCTTCCCACAATTCCATCATCGGAGCCCCCCACTGAGCTGCCCGTACTGAACGCACGTCTCGCATGAAAGCAAGCCTCCTAACCGCGAAATCAGATTCCTGCGCCGCGCGTGCCGCGCAACGTGTCACGCGAAACGGCGCTAGGCAAAACGGTCGTTGAGGCGGCACACGCCCCCGCCGCCGCCGCCTCCTCCCGCGCCCGCCGCCCCTTTCAGCCACCGCAGTCCCCGCCTGCGCCCTTCCGCCGCCGTCAACACTCGCCTGCGTCTCTGCCGACGCTCACCCCGCCACCACAGGCTGCGCCTCCAACACGCCTCCGCCTCACACGCCTCCGCCTCCGACACGCCTCCGCCTCCGACACGCCTCCGCCTCCGACACGCCTCCGCCTCCGACACGCCTCCGCCTCCGACACGCCTCCGCCTCCGACACGCCTCCGCCTCCGACACGCCTCCGCCTCCGACACGCCTCCAACACGTCTCCGCCTCGGACCCTGTCTCCTCTTTCAACCCCCTCCTCCGGTCCCGCCTCCACCTCCGCTCTCGTTGCCTCTTCCAGCCGTCACAGTCCCAGCTTGCATCGCTTTCTCTTCCATCGCTGTCTCCCCTCGTCTCTGTCTCCGCCCACGCCACCACTACACTCTCCGCCTCTGACCCCGCCTTTTCCTCTGCCTCTGACCATGCCTCCCTCCTTTTCCGACTCCACCACCGAATACGCCTCCACCTCCAACTTCGTCTCCTCTTCCAACCCGCCTCCTAACACGACCCCACCTCCGCCTCCGTCCCCGCCTCCGACGCTGCCCCCGTTTCCGCTTCAAACTCCCTTTGTCACCGACCTCGCCTCCGCCTCGAATCCTGCTCTTGCTACCAACCCGCCTCTGCCTTTCACCTCTCCTCCTCAACCAAAACTACCTTCTCATCCACACCCACCTCTGCTTCCACCTTCACCTTCACCTCCCCGTCCCCTGCCGCCTCGTCCCCTATTCCCACCATCATCTCTGTTGGTTCACATTCCCACCACCATCCAACCTGCCTCCCCCACTATCCGCCCTCGCCTCCGCCGCCTTCACCAATGCCACTGTCTCCCTTCAAATTCTCTCCTCCCTACCTCACCACCGTCTCTACCGCTTCCACATAACTGTCACCGTCCCGACTACCATCCCCACCGCCCGCGCTTCCACCGGCGGCGCCGACGTATGCATCTGAGACAAATCGTCCTGCCGGGCCCGCCCACGCCCTCCGCCTCCGCGTCCTGGCAGCGGGGCTTAGCGAGGACGACGAGGCGGCGCGCCGGCGCGTCCTCGTCGCGGACGGGCGCCGCGCGGCGAGGACGGGTGCCGGGCCATTCACGTGGCCGGCGCCGCGGCAGGCTGCCGCGAACTCTACCATTCGGAACAACATAGTTTTGGTGACAGTGCAACAGGGTGACCTAAACATGCGGACGGCTTTTGCGGCAAACGCTCTGCTCTATGAAAGTGCTCAGGTCTGGCAGATATGCCCGGAGGAAGGCCACGAAAAGATGATCAAAATGCAGGCGTAAATGCACCTGCATTTGGCAGCACATCCTTTGGAGTGGCGTCACCCATACAGGCAACAACAGTGGCAAGATTCTGACTGCGGAAGCCTATGACTTTGCTCTGCTCTATGATTGTGAGTTCGACTCCCCAATAAGACGTATAACAGGTCTTCCCAAGGAGCTCGATTCAGGGTGTCTTGGTCTCGAAAATATCCGACACATTGCCTCAAGGTCCTTCCTCCCTCATACGATTCTCCTTTCCCTTCTCCCCTTTCCCCGCCACGCACTATAGAAATTCGCAACGGCATCACTGTTCTTGCCATGGGAGCAGTTTGCTTAAACCACGCTGATAACATGCCGAATGAAATTACCATGAAAATTCTGGTATTGAAACCATCGTAGAAAGAGGTCGAGAGAAACTAAAAACGTTAACCAGCTCGTGTATATTATCGGGTAAATAGAGAAACGAAAAGCAAGACGATTTTATTTTCTTGCAGTAAAGAAGTGATTTTCGACGGACGGAGACGGCACCCCGTTCCATAAATCTGATATTCCATTAATAAGTATACCCAGTATTGGCAAATCAACTGTCCTGAGAAGTGAGTCGTAGACGCTCCCAAATGGAAGATTTTGACACAGTAGGTAAAGACAATGTACCACGTATTGTATTTACGCATCAAAATAATCAGTTACTTAATAATTGTTCAGAAAATCAATTATCATTTTTATATATTTCTCGTTCATATAGTTTGGCATACCATTTGAGAAATTTGGCTGAGAAAAAGACGATAACAGGTTTGTAAATGCCAGACTCTCTGAATTACCGGTGCGCAATCGCTCAAGATTAGTGCAAGTTGCAGGAGATTAGCGCTATTTAGAAATACATTCTGCACTATTTCTGTCTTGGATACATGTATATGCTTTATTGATTTTAAAACTCAAGTTGTTGTGGAGTATATCCATAGGTCTTTTTCTCATAGTCATAGGAGTACATCTTTCACTCTACCAAGAACTACAAAGAAGTATCTAAGAAAACTAGTAAAGCAGGATATTTTCCTTTAAATAGCATACGTAGAAAATCATTGGAATATTCAGCACCAAAACTTACTCACGACCCTACGTATATTCTGATTGATGTTCCCTTCAATGCCTTTCGGATCACGTGAGATGTATAAGATTGGTAGGTAAATTAAATTAATTAATTTGTCTTAGAATTTAAAAAGAATTCCCAAATGCGAGCATTTCATAACAATGCCTTAAATGGATTCTCACTCAGAATTTTGTCAGAGCTTCATGAGTGGCGGTGCGGACTGTCGGTTGGTGAACGATTATGCATATATTGATGTGTTTTAAGCCAGAGCGTGAAAGAGCGTGGTTTATTCGTAATGATTCTTCCAGACATTTAGTCTGCACCGCGACAGACATCTTCAATGTGAGACACCAGTTACTCAGAAGCCGACATATAGACTACGCCCATTTCTCCACCGTCACTGAAAGTGTCCAACACGGGTGCAAACGTGGAAGAATAATTAGACTCGATCATGGGGAATTAGCCTTAAAAGCAATATCAGGAATGATTGACGCCGGTATAGAAAGCCTACATTGTTTTAAATTGGTAGGGATATTCAGTTTTCTCCACCTAACAATCTAGGAGTGCAAATTATCTTGCTATGAAATCTCTTATTAAATCTATTTGTCACATAGGGTGGTACGATTAAAAACGAGCACTTGCTCCGGAGTAAAGTGAATCTATTCCGTGAGACAGCAAAAGCTCCATTTCGTATGAATAATAACTTCGTATATCGTCCGAAGAACTTGCTCATGTCTCGCGATCATTTGCTCGTTGTGAAGGCTAAGAGTTTTGTTTCTTCGTGTTTGCCGAGAAAATGTTGCGTGAACCATACAATATTGTCCTTTCCGAATCGGTAAACATTCTTATAGTCTACGTCACGAGAATCTCGCCGTATCTTGTCATATTTTTTAGTCCGCTGCATCTGCGTGTGAGCGCACGGTATAAAATCGGCCATTTTAATCTTACATTTCAAACGTGAGTCTGCTACTTCCTCAGAAATTTTGAAGCAAGTGCTCAATCTAGAGAGTAAACACTTAACTTTCATTCATTCCAAATCTGAGCATTTGCTCGCCAGGTAAGAGTACGCTCAGAGATAGGAGCAAGTGCTTCAGTGACTGAGCAATTGGCTCACCCACTTTATTCTAAAAGAAATTGAGAAGGTTCTCCGAAACTCGGATCCAAGAGTAATTGCCTTACTTTTATTCACGCCACCCAATGTTAAATTCCCAACAGACTTCGCAAACGCCCTACAGCATTTCCGCGGCCAGAGCTCGGCGGACCGGCCGGGGCGGCGGGGAGGTCCGAGGTGTCAGTGCCAGCGGCGGCGGTTGTGGGGTCGGAGGCGGGGCCGGCGCGGGGCCGGCGCGGGGCCGGCGCGGGGCGGCGGTGGGAGCGGCGCGTCCCCCACAAAGCGCTAAGCCCAGGCACAAACATGAGGGCGCGTCGCCCTGACAGCCCGCATGCAGCCTCACGGGAATTTCGACACTGCGCGCACCTCGCGCTGGCGCGCCGTGAGGTGCGTTGGCGCGGGCCAGTGCCAGGGAGGGAGGGTAGGCGACGTGCAGAAAGAATGGGATGAGTGGAGGGGTGTGGGGAGGGGAGAGGCGACGGGCCTGCAGGGAACGACGCGCCGGGAAGCAGTATTTTTCTCGGCGGACATTTACACCTGCAGGCCCCAGAAAGGGAGACAGTTTGGCACGGGTGAAGACCGGTGCCCACTGCAGTGCCTATGTTACTATGGTAGAAACGATTCGTGATGTAGTGGTCACCTTCCACCTCTGGCTTCCGGGGTTTAAATCCCAGCCGATTCTAGTGGAATTTGTTGTGGGCAAAGGGGATCGGATAGGTTTTTCTCGAGGATCACGTGTCGCCTGGCCTTATGTCGTCATTGATCCATTACAATTTATTTCATGCCATATCGTCATTATCTTCGTCCATCCATCAAAATCATTCATTTCAGGTATGGCTGCAACGCAGGCTGAGAATAATGGAGTATATGATGTTTGTTTAAAGTATTTCTCCCTTCTGCAGTCAACATTTCACGGTCAGGACTACACATTTCCCTCCTAATATGCTATTATCTTAGTGCTACCGCTTCCGTTTTTATCATGTTTGTGTTCGACCTGATCTATGCCCTCTCCATTTCCTCTCGTTTCTTCTTTGCACCTCTCATGTGAGATCGGTTTCCTCATCCATTCTCTTCGGTAATGACGCCGTGATATCAGTAAATAACTGTTTGCACAAGATATTTTTTCAGACTTCCTCTGATATCGATATTCAAATGTTCGGTTAAACTGCGAGTAGCCACATATTTTATACAACGATTATATTATCTTTACATACATTTTACTATATTAGCTAAGTTGGTTATTAATTCTACAAAAACGTCTCGCAATTTATGTACAAAATGAGATGAGTCTCTAATACACAAACTTTGAACCAAATAAAGTAATTAAATATGCAAAGAACTGTTGATTTTGTATTCAAGTATTATTTTTCCTTAAAAGGGTTGAAAATAAATTGAAAATTAATTAAGACGCTATTAATATGTAATAATTGTAATTAATAATGTATTAATGTAATATCATTAATATATAAAAATGGCAATTTTAATCAAAACTTGTTATTCATGACGTAACAAATTTCATTTTGTTGCATGTCTCCCTTGAAATCAAAGGACCTCCTCTTCCCAAAAATTCCAATATTAGTTGCAAAAACGGAAGTACCGATGGACATTAAACATGTATTAGCCAAAGATGTTTTAATTTTCCTTCAAATTGGTGGATATGTGATTGATACTTTTCACTGAATCGTTCATTTGAGAGTTTATAGAGTTGAATTTTCAGAGCTCTAACAGATTTTCGACACCAGAGTCGCGCTAATTTTGGAATCTACTTTGAAGAAAAAACACTTGCAGATGATTGTAGGTGATTATCAGAATTATATAGTAATATTATAGAGCAGTTTGCAATAAGATATCTAGTACAAAAGAAATTCATAGATATTCAAATTGAAAAAGATTAATTGTTTTCGAAGAGCATTAACTGACACAGATTACAAAGACCTGGCGTCATCATTTTAAACTGCACTTTTACCCATACAGTTTTTAACTGATTTTGACTTTCAATAAATAAATAAATCTACACAATACAGCAGAGGGCAAGTTGGCCGGTGTTTTGGCACCGTATCAGTTAACGGGTATGATGAGGGTTTAGGTGTGTGAATCAGTTTTAGCGCCCACGTAGTGAAAGGCATTTTCCGTTTGGTTCAGCTACAAAGTGTGCATCGCCTTCATGTCATCACTAACCACCACATCGTCCATTCGTGCTTCAATAGAGCCCGCACTGTTTACGCAGACAGAACGTTCGATCGTAAGGGGACGTTTCGCTGTCTCTCTCTGACAGCTCATTAAGCTCCGGGACTTCCCGCAGCAGTTTAAGTCATAAAATTTAATGGCATGAATCACAAATGCACCACTCTAACTCATGTATTTTACAAGTTGAGTACTTGTGGTATCCCCGCGGAATTGTTTCTACCTTCAACACACGTTAGTCTCTGAAGTCTCTATTCCCCCGGTGAATTACAAGAAAACGAAAAGCAATTTGAAGCTATGTTTAGCGTAAAAGGCACGTCAATAAGTAATTCCTCACGGACGAGAGAGAGGGGGGAGAGGGAGAAACAACACACATTTATTTTTCTTATTCATTTCTTTACTAACGAATTCGGTTTTAATTAAATGTGCTTTAAAATTAAAAATATATAAAAATATTTAATCACTTTATTTCTAATTCACAACGCGCGCAGATAGTGAAAGAAAACTAAGTATCCTCCGGACTGTGGCTGAAAGTATCCAGATTCCTCTTGCTAGATTTATAATGTCGTAAATATACATACAAATTTTTACTTTCGACAATATGTTCAACTTTTTAATTTGTATAACAGTTAGAAGACATTACCAAAAACTGAATTATTTCCCCCTAACCGCTAATTAGAATGCGGCAACGCATCGGATATATTCATCAGCAATCTTGGACAGGAAATAATACAAAATCAAAACAATCAATTTATTTACCATGGTTATGAGTGCCCATTTATCATCAATTTCCTGTAATCTGTCACATTTCTGCAGGGAGCGCATTTCACATTCTCAGGAGGGAGAAACCGATGTCAAAACACATTTAAAACATGCGTTTTCAGTGTTCAGTTTCCCGATCTGTTTATGTTAAGAACTAATGTTTACGCAAATATTGTAGCTCAAAGAAAACGTAATTAATATGCTTTAAACATATATAGAGAGTGTTTGTTATGACAGGTATTAATTCATTTTTATGTTTTTTTATATTCTTACTCAGAGTAAAAGAACGTACATTTAATTCAAGATCCTTTCGTGTTATATCCAATTTAAACATTAAAACAGTTTGTATACGAAAACACACAAAGAAGTCACAACTTCTCAAAGAATTTAAATCACAATCGTAGAGTTTAAAAGTAGATGGAGAAATCGAATAATCAGGTTATAAATGGGTAACATTAACAATTTTATTAGTAGAGTATCATTAGTGTGTTAAACTCGTTTTAATGTTCCTTTTTAAAGTATTTTTAACATTAAATTCACATTTATTTCACCAAACTTAGTGACTTTTTCATTAGAAATAAACTGAACTGACCAACTACTCTTAATACTTAGACAGAATAATTTGACTAGTCCGTAAATATGGAAAGTGCAGATGCTCACCTAATTGACTACCGCTTTGGGAAACATTTTAAAAAAAAATTCGTTAGCACCATGACAATAACATTACTCAGCGACAATTCAGTGTCGTGCATTTCAATTTGTCAGCTTTTACATTAAACTCGTGAAAACGCAGTTCTCATCAAATGAGTTTATTAAATGAAACGCATTTGACACAATAGACATTTTTCCATTAGTTGAAAAGCATAAAAAATTGTAATAAATCAGTTGTGAAGAATGGCTAATGGGCATTTTGTGCACTTCTTGCAGTTGTCAATATAAAAAGTATTACTAATGTAACAAAATGATAACAATATCATCTCAGCTTATTTCCATTATTTATTGAAGCTAACGTTCCTGAAAAATGATTAGTGGAGAATAAAACTGACATATTGGAATTATTACATTCCTATCACACAAAATAAGAGCAGTTATGTTACGATATTCAGGTTTTTAAATATACAGTAAGAAAAGCAGATAAAATATACAATAATGGATTGTGAAATTAATTTATTTGTTTGCGATGTTCAATTACTATTGAAGTATTTAAGCAGCTTATTTTGTAAGGAATGTAAAGTAGAAAATATATCCCTATAAAATATGATTCCGATTTTTTTAAATATTCTATAACATTGAATACAAACGTTTTATCGTAGTATTCATATCACGAACAATGTGTGCTGGGGATTCATTAGTACCATTGCCGTACAGTAAAGGAGCATTAAACCAGATGGATCTCATATTAGTGAACCGCTTGAATGTATGAAGGAAGAGCGAAACAAAGTTGCACAGCCGGAGTATCCACAAAAACTCCATTCCAACGTTAAAAACAGCCGCTGGCAATTCCAGCAGCAAGCCGAAAATCCAACACAAAGTCGTATTCTAGCGCGCGCTCCCGACCGTTTGGCCGGCAGAGCCCAACCAGGCAGGGCAGATAGGGAAGCGGGCGTGCCCGGCCGGACGGAGGCAGCGTGCGCCCGCCGATAAATCACGCTTAATTTGCCACGACGATCCCGTCGCGACCGAGCAAACACGCCACCCGCCGCCTTCCTCCAAACAAGTGGGGTCGCAGTATCACCCGGTCCCCGCCCCCCGCCCCTCCCCCCAACGCTTTTTCCCGCACCGTCCTTTCTAGCCCCTCCCAACACATTTTCACTCATTCTCGCCCTAGTCAACCCGGCCCCGCCTTCACCCGCTCAGCCTCACTTTGCCCCGCTCTATGCAGCTCTGTCGCCTCCAAGCTCCACTCCCACCATTTCCGGTTCGCTCTACTCCGCTCCGACCATCTCCGCCCCGCTCCGCCCTTCTCCGCCCCGCTCTGCCCGTCCCGCCCGCCCCGCCCACCTCGCTCCACCTCGCTCCGCCCCGCTCCACCCCGCTCCTCCCTTCTCCGCCCCGCTCCAGTCCCGTTCCGTCCCGCTCTGCCCGTCTCCGCCCCGCCCCGCTCCCCTCGCCCCGCTCCGCCCCGCTCCGCCCCGCCCCACCCCGCTCCGCCCTTTTCCTGCCCCACTCCGCCCCGCTCCGCCCTTTCCGCCCACTCCGCCCCGCTCCGCCCCGTTCCATCCCGCTTCATTCCGCTTCATCTTGCACCGTCCCTCTCCGCTCCGCTGGATCCCGCTCCGCTTCGTCTATCCCCGCTCTGACCAACCTGGTTGTGCCCTTCCACCTCGTTCCGCCCCGCTCACATCCGTTCCTCTCCGCCTCCGTGCCACCACGACCCGCCACGCACAGCCCATTCCAGCCCGCGCGCCTTATCCACCCCACCCCGCCCTCGCCCCACGCCCTGTATCCCGCTTGCGAGGCCGTTGGCGGCCATTAGCCCGGCTTACCTGCGCAGCTGGCGCGAGCCCCGGTGCCCTCGCCAGCGCTCCGCGCGTCGCCGCCTCGCAACAGCCGGTCGTATATTCTTCGAGAGGGACATCGCCGGAGTCAGCCGCCAACAGCAGCGACGGGGACAATGCGTTGCTGGAGGAGGCTGTATGTGGGACTGGAGCAATGGTGGTGGAGGCAGAGTTGATGGCGATGACAGAAGGAAGCTAGTGGTGGATGTAACGTTTGTACCAATAGTAGGATGGTGAAGGGGACAGTGTTGAAAGTATGAAAAGGTGATAGTGGTTGGTAGTGATGGTTGTAATGGAGACTGTGTTTTTTCAGAAGGCTACGGACAGATGGTGCCGAAAAGCAGTGTTGATGTAGGTTGCTTTGTAGAGGTGGATTGTGTTGGAAGTTACGGTGAAAGGGAATGTTGTGGGAGGCGCAGGTGGCGGTGACACCAGCGACGGAAGAAGATATGGTAGTGATGTACGCAGTAGAAGAGGTAGATGAAAAGGTGGACTTTATATTACAGCTGTGATAGCAAAGGGAATAATTGCATTGGCGGTTGTGATAATGATAGTTATGGCGATGGAAATGATATGACGGTGGTAGTAACGATGGCGGAGGCGATGGCGCAAAAGGCAATGGCAATGGCAATGGCGGTAGACGCAAAAGCAGTGACGGTGCCAATAGCAATGCAGATGGTAGAGGCAATGGTGTCGGAGGTGCTTCGAGAATGGGGTGCTAATGGTGACGGTGGTAGCTGTGGCGGGGGAGTTAACACAAGGTGGGGCCGATGGGAACTCAGCGAGACGCTAGATATCAGGCCGTCGCGACGGCGTAAATTACTGCCGCGCTAAATCTCCCGACGACACTGCCATCCGCCCCTTCCAAATCGATGGAGACCGCGCGCCACGCGGAAAATACTGAACGCCAGGAAACAGCGCAGATAATTAGAGACCTTTCAACTCTCTATTAATAAACCATTTGCCACTTTCCGAACACACTGGTTTCATCTCTGGTGTCTGTCAGTTCAAATGTGTCATTAATATCTTGATAGAGATTAAAGTTACATCGGTAAGAGTGTTACAACAAGCAGTCCGACCTTCACGATCACCAGGATTTTTTTTTATACTATGGGGTATCACAGCTCATATTCGTGGCATAAAGCGCCGGTCATAACTTTTGGCCATAGCAGCAGACTACGGGAATAAGTGAGAAGGGTAAATTTTGAAGGCAGGCGTGAATTAAAATTCTCGGTATTCAAAAAGAAGGAAGTAGTTCTATAGAGATGTTCCGAGACAAATTTTGAGTAAAAATATGCCATATGTAGAAGAATAAATAGTAAATAACTGAAAAGGAAAACTATAGGGGTACAATAAAATTTCAATTGCAGTTTTAAATGAAACATTTTCTGTTTAAACACGAAACTTGTTGCAAATTTTACTGATAGTGATCTTTAGTATCAAAAAGTAGTTATTAAATCAAGAAAATAACATACTTAAGTTGACGTAATGTCTGAAAATAAAACGGATAAGAGAAACATGTCAAAAAATCAAGCAGGATATCCCAGATATCCCAGATAATGGTAATAAGATATTTTTAAAACTAATCTTGCCAATTTTTTAATAGGAAAATTACTCTTCAACATATCTACTAGTAAACGTGATGTACACAGCCCAAATTGAGAAATGTGTCCTTCTCAACATATACAAATTCAAATTGAGATCTTCTCCTACCCTCCTGGTCCCTCCTGGTCTGCTGTACCTATTCTTTGTATTAAGTTTCTTTTTATTTTGTTAATATCCTCAGCATAAAAATTATTCGGGTTTTCGAGGTTTACTCAATGTCTTAAAAACCGTACGTAAAAATATTCCATAATTTGAAGAAATGTCCAGAAGTAAAAGTTATGTCTTTTCTTTCTTTTGCAGATAATTCTGGTACTACAGGGGAAAGGTTATTGCTTCAAAAACCTGTCTCTTTATTACTATGATTGAAGTAATATGATGAATGATTCATATGTAAATCGGTTATGCTAACGAGCAGCCCTAATAGCCTACATTTTGTAATTAAAAGTATAATGTTGTTATTAATATATTATTAACGAGACGTTGATTATCTAATACAAATTACTAATCAATATCTGTTCTCATCAACAGTACGAAATGATTTACAGAAGACGTCTGTTTGGGGTGCATTATTGTCTTTGCCTTTCACACCACAATCACAAAGAGATCGTAACCAAACTCTATGCGAGAGTCAATCGCTTCAACCTCATCGAAAATCGGTTGCCTCAGCCTTTACTTGTACCATTCAAGCGCAGCACGCATGCGCTTAAAACAAACCTTCATTCAAGCGCAACGGTGTTTCTGCGGGGCCCGATAAACCTTATGTTGGAACACGCTCGTTTGAGGACCTCTGTGCAAAGGCATCCAGCGTAAATTTTCCAGACGCGGCGCAACATAGTGCGGCGCGAAACGGGGCGGGGCGGGGCGGGGCGGGACCCAGCGCGCAAGAGGCTGTGGCCGGTGGAGTGTGGCATGCGAGTACACAAGATTCCACTCGACGCCCGGCGAGGCGTGGAGCGGAGCGGCGGGGCGCACAGCAAGGCACGGTGCGGGGTTGGGTAAGGGCGGGCCACACCCTGTTTAATGGGAGGCGCGTGTTATATAAAGACCACACACCTCCCCTCCCTTCACGGTTGGCAGATGCATACTGAGAAAAACCGCCACCAGAAGAATAAAAATCCTCCCAATTTTGTCACAAGATTGAGCCGATAAAACTGAAGAGTTTTGACATTAGACCGCTGGGACCATATTATCAGAATAGCTACGCGTTTAAAACTTGTCTGTAAATAACTAAATACACGGATTCACGAATCATATATTTCAGAAGACACATATATTTGAAATTTGTAGGAAAATGTAGGTGTGATTGATGGCTTTCAGGTCGTTAGGTCCATGGACAAAATGTCTATTACTCGTTAGGTCTATTGAACAGGCCTATTGCGAACCAGGTTTAATGCGACATAAGGTCTACGCGACAGAGGATCTAATACCAAAACAGGTCTACAATTTGAAGGTTCAGTTAATACGATCTAACAGGCATAAACACTGAAGGTATTCAAAGATGTAATAGCAAATTTCTATTTCTTCATTTTGAAACGCCTGGAATCCAAAAGTCTATATTTTAACAATGTCAATTAAATGTTCATCAAGAGAACTGTTTCCGTAGCAATACATTGTGCTTAATACTAAATTTCAGTGAAGATGGCTACCTATACCACTGCAAGGGTAAAATAATTGTAATTCACAAAGTCTACGGCTACCATTCTCGAAAAGAAAACACTACTAATAATACAGGGTTATTCAAAATTATTGTCGGGGTCTAGTGATTTTTTTTAGAGACAGTGGAAATAAATACGATTGTTTCAGTTGCTGCGGTTGATAGACAAGCTCTGTAAGTTTTGTTATGCAATGATCGTAGTTATCTCAGTTAACGACTGATGGCAGTTACAACAGTGTTTAAAAAATGGTGGTAAACTGTAAGAAGAAAAAAAATTGTACTTTTGAGTATTAATATCAATCCTTTACCATATCCATTTTCGGACGAAATATGAAAAGGACCCTCCTTCCGACAACTCTATTCGCAGATGATATGCTCAATTTCTGGGTATGAGCTGGCAGTTTGTGTAAAGGGCGAAGCAGTGGGTGGCCCGCTGTGAAAGCGGAAGTGAATGGGAGCAGGGAAACTTATCTCCGTAGTCTAAAAATATCGACCACAAGAGGCAGCAGGGAACTGATTACAGAATGATTGTTACCTCAGATGAAATACAACGGACAATTTCCTACTACAGAAGAATGGCGCACTACCTCATTTCCACAGGCAAGTAAGAGCGATTTTAAACCAGTAACTTCCACAGCGGTGGATCGGACGCGGGACGGACCGTGATCAGATAATCTTAACCTGAACACCCCGTTCACCGGACCTCACACCGAGCGATTTCTTCCCTATGGGATATGTTAAAGATCAAGTTTTTATCCCTCCTCTGCCAGCGAATATTCTGGACTGAAGCAGACGAGCAGAAGAGCCAGCTTCCTAAGCATCACTGCAGAGATGTTAGAGCGTGTTTGGGAAGGAATGGACTATCCGATGGATGTCTGTCGAATGACTAAGGGCGCCCATATTGAGAATTTGTAATGTATGTAAAAAACTCTATGAGTTCCAGTTTACAATATAATAAGGTTCATATTTCTAAGTCAATTACCTCATGTATTATGATTTCTTGAAACTCCGACAATCATTTTGAATAGCCCTGTAAAATATATTAGAGGTGTTCAAAAAGAGTAGCCAGTAATGTAACGTGAATTATAAACAGCAGTCTGGAAAATATTGAAGTATACAAAGTATGCATACACACTGATGACAGAAGATCTGATATCACACGCCAAACACATGCGGGTATAAAAGAACGTGCACTAAACACTTCAAACGTGGCCCATGCTGCAATAGTTGAACTTGAAACAAATGCAGTGAACAACGAAGAGGCTTTGGTATTGATGCCAGAAAGGCAAGGATTGTTAAGTTAAATCGCTACCAGAATGTGGCTAGACCGGCACTCCCGAGATGTTTATAAGACTTAAAAATCATTCATCCATACAATGTAACTTTGAGTGGAGACCAGTTCCTGAGATACGACTCAGGATATCAAGATCTTCATCGTTTATTAATATTCGCCACTGATGAAGGTCTACGTCTTTTTTCCCCTCAGTAGACTGATATTAGGAGATGGAACATTTCAAACTGCACCATGTTTTTTCAAATGTATTCATTCTATGAAATCGTGATGGATCACGTCTGCCCTCTGTGTATCACCTTTGCGTCCGAAAGACTCAACACACATATGATACAATACTGTTGCAGATTAAAAATCTTTGCCGGGCTTGAAACTTTAAGGGAAACTTCTGGGAAATCTCTGGGAAAAATCTTTAAGGGAAATCTCTGAGGCATGCTCCAGAGATTTCCCTTAAATATTTCGAATTAGCTGCTATCAATGCGCTTCAATCAGCATTCCCCAATACAATAATCAAAGGTTGTCTCTTTCACTTTTCCCAATCCACCTGGAAATGGGTCGTTGCAGACGGGCTGACGGAGACTCACGAGAATGAACTTGATTTAGTAGTAAAAAAATATGTTAGTCAACTAGTATCTCTACCTTTGTTCCTCTTGAAGAGATGTAGAAGAATTGTTTGATAGTATATAGGAGGACATTAGTGATCTTGTTGAACATTTTGCCAGGAACATCAAGATCATTTACATAAGGGGCACGCCTGGTCGAAGCAGGAGACGACGAGTTCCTTCACGTTTTCCACTAGCAATTTGGAACATATTTCATCTGGTTGAAAATGGATTGCAACGTACAATAAACACTGTTGAAGGGTGGCATTCGAAATTTCAGAAAATGATCGTCTCGCATCATGCCTCAATGGGGAAATATTTAAAACACTGACAAATGGATTAGAGGAATAACGAAGTTCTCATCATTCATTTGTTAGCAGGCCATGTACGACTTCCAACACCCAATTACTAAATCATACAAAATTAATCAAAGGCAAGTTGATCAAATGGTAGAAAATTACCAAAACTATGAAGATCGTGATAATATCGAGTTGTACCTCTGGTCTTTCAGCTACAGATTAAAATTCCATGCTCCACCAATAACTGAAAATGAAGACTGAATATTTTAACATCTGTTTCTTTTTACGTACATTACGTACTACCTGCATTAAAGTGTATCATTCCTATTGTGATTTCATTTCAGACAATAACATACAGACGTAATGATATGTGAATCACATTTGTTACGTGTTCCAGCATAACAGATTAGAAATTCATCTCTGATAGACGGAAATTTATTAAACATTTTTCACCACTATACTAATTATTATTAGACATTTAAAAAAAGTAAATTTTCATTAGACATGTTTTCATAGACGTTATGACACTAAACTTTAATAATTAGTCCATCTGGCATTGGACTTAATATCTTTAGACCTAACGACCTCTAACCGATTGATGGGTTAAAGAAAAGAAGAAACTCTCAAAATGTTCCCAGTAAGCAATAATTCCCGCCCGTAGGCGGAATTCCTCAAATTGTATTTCCGTTCTGAGAGCCGAGGTCTTCCCGAATTTGACGAAACTGTCGAATATGGCATTCCTCTCTAGTCAAAGCTTTTGATTCTTGTTCCTTGTCAAAGGTTGAGCGTTTCTGAACAGGCCCTGAAGCAATTTTTTCTCGGAAAATAAAATATCTAGTACTATTGATGATAGTCTTGTTTGAAGAGCAAATAATAGTGCCTACTGTGATTTTGTATTACTTTGTCGTCATCTTTGCTTATTTCTAGGGTCATATTATACAAATAACGCTGAGAAAGCTCGTATTTGGCTTTACCAATGTATTTTAAGTTGGTCTTTTCTTACTTAAACCCTACGTGTATCATAAGATCATAAATTCCAAGAGCCGCGACATCAGCGAAACCGATTGGGGAATATCAATTTTGGAGAAAATCGGCTGAACGGTTTAGGCGCTAGCGTTGACCACAGACGGACGTTTTGCTGTCAATCGATTTTTCGGTATCAAGAACAAACAAAACATGGATTCATGTTAGAGGATTTGTTTTCCTCAATTTATCAACGGGATTGATCCATTTGTTTGTTACCAGAACCCGGCTATAGGAGTTTTTCTGGTGAGAATGTGCCGTTTTCCGGCGCACGATTACAGAACTTTCTCGTCTTACGAACAATTCGTAAGGCAAAAAAAAAAAATAATAAAAACATATCTTCGCCAGAAACTCGAGAAATTAATAAACATTCTTATTTAAATCTTCTTTACTGTAAAATGTGCTAGCTCATTTGAATCAATAGATATCGAATTTCAGAGCAAATGCAATATTATTTTCCCTTGCAGTCAGAAAGAATAATTAGTTGGTATGTCTGACACCACCCAAAGTCCAATCATTTAAATATGATTCTCTAACCTTGAAGCTTTTCTGGAAACTTGCAATATCTTTAAACAATAATGTAATAATTGTTAATAACGCAATAACTATTATTATTACTATTAGTTGGTTATTACATTATTAATAATTATTACATTATTTTTTCTCGATATTGGAAGTTTCTAGAAATGCTTCAAGGTTATATCTGTTCCTTTGCGTCCACGTTAGATTCTACCTCTAAAAGATGCCAATCCACCAAAAGTCCATTACATGTATTTTATGCATCGTTAAATCATTCAAAATGCACGCCAATCACAATATAGTAAAATGTCATTGGCAATTGACATCGAACAAACTGATAGTAGGAAAGAGAATTCAAATATTCGAAAACGAGCGGAGACATTACTGGCTCCCAGGTGAACGACCGATAACCAGGAAAATCAGAATAAGGAAACATCCATGTCGGCTTCAAACTGAAATCCAGCCTTTAAGCTGCCTGATGTGCATCGTCCCGCACCAGCTGCTGCGATGTCACTCAGAAGGGGAAGCTGTCCCTTCCTGCTTCTCTCCACTTCCCCGTTCTGCCCTCCTTTCCATGTCGTTTTTTTCACCCCAGCAATTATAATTGCCTGGTCTCGCTCTTTCGTTTCGTCTCGTCTCGATTTCCCGCCCACTCACGGTCAGTCCACTCTTGGAGCCTCACTGCTCCTCCCTACCCCTCCCCATCCCATCTCATCTACCTCACTCCATTCCATTCCCCATATCCCATCCCTCCGCATTCCATCCCTCCGCATTCCATCCCTCCGCATTCCATCCCTCCGCATCCCATCCCCACCCCATACCACCTCATCCCATTCCGTCCCAACCCTATCCCACCCTATCCCATCTCAACCCGTATTACCCCCATCTCATTCCTTGTCATTCTATCCCACTTAATCCCATCCTTTCCCCTCCAGTACCGTTCCTAGCAACGCGACCCTGCCCTCCTCACCTCACTGCATCTTCCTCCGCGGCGTGCATCGCCTGCGCCACTCCATTCCCCATTCATCCCCGCTCCGCCCCGCCCTCCGCTCCTGACCTGCTTCCCCGCCGGCCGGTGTTCCCTATCCGCCACGTCACCCGTCCGCGGATCGCGAAGCGTTCCGTTCCCGGAAGCCACTTTTATTATTTACTCTCAGATTCTGGTTCTCCTGCCAGAGGCAAGTAAATGTTTACTGCGAGTGCTGCTTCACAGATGATTTTCACGTGTCGGAAGGCATGTTTTGGTAGAGTTCTCGTTTATTCAATAATAGCATTGCATTCTAAAAATTAATATTGATAAGTATCATTTTCGCATCTTAGTTAAGTATAATCTAGATATTACGAAAGTAAAGCCATTAACACTTCCTACATTCAATTTAAGAGTGATAAAATATGCTGTACTATTCTATTCATTCTTGTTCTAGTTCAATGCAGTGTAAGGCATAACTAACTAACTTGGAAAAAGTTTCTATTGCATGAACTTCGAAATTTCAGAGCAGCACTGCTGAACAGACACGCAGACGAGTTCTAGATTCTTTCCAATCGCTGGTCATTAAAATTAGAAGCTTACTTCTATCATGGCAGAAAGACGTGTACAAATTTTGCCATGAAAGCCATTTATTTTCTTAGATAATTGACTTATTACAAAGAATAAATTTTCGTGCAATTAAAATGAAGACTTTGTGGCAATATAACAATATATATGCCATTCGTAAGTTCTGAGAAAAAGTAAAGTAAAAGTTTAGATATTGCATTCTACACATTGGGATAAAGAACATTAATTCACACTGCCAGCTTGCGGCCAATCTTTAAAATAAAAACTCAACATTTAGGTACATCTATGGGGCGTCGAAATATGTTCACTAATATCTCAATTTCATCTGAAATGTGGCATAGCATGTTATTGCCCCAAGGGTTTCAAATGTTTATACACATTTTCACTACACACTCATTACTAAAACTATTGGTTCAATTTCAAGTTTTATTTTCGTCCAGTTAATTCTATTGTTCGTTGCACTAAGAGAAAACGCAGAGTTTGATTCAAGCCTAAGATAACATTTTCTTCCTCTATATCTAAGAGTTCGAATAATATCTTTACTTCCATCTTTTGTGAAAGTAACGAGCTCCTTCTAAAATATAAAACATACTGCCACATTATCAATATTTTTATACTATTGTTAAATGTTCAGTTCATAAGTTTTACGTCTTAAAGAGCATTTAGAAATATGTATTCTCACAAATGGCTTCAAGACGTATCGCTTTTCTATAAAATTAAAACGTATTCTCCAAGTAGTTTTGCGAGTGAGATGGTCAACAAAAAGTATGGAATAGTAAACAGAATTATTAGCAGAGTAAATCAGTATGTACTAACGACGTTTAATTACTTCCAAATGAAAAAATAAATACAGTGGAATAGCCTCTATCGATGAATTCCACTCTCGATTAGCGCATTAAGCGTGATACGTAAACTGTATCGAAAATCGCATTATTTTAATTAATCCGATGGAGTGTAACAGAGCCAGATGGGGTAGCTGCAAGAGGTATTACTGGATTAGGGAGATGAACATTCATGTGTAAGCACACATGGGGACTTTTGCATAAAAATAAACATCTCTTTGTATCTGCAGGAATACCGGGATCTTCGCAGTAGAGAACGACAAATTTAGTTTAATGGCAATAACGGAGATTTATTGAAAAAAAAACTTTTCAATAATGCGAAAAGAATCTAAATATTTCCGAAAGCGAAAACTTTCTTGTGTGAATTAATCAATCGCGATTAGTCATCCGCTGACATTCAACTTTTAATAAAACAACCATTAGAATTAAATAATGCATTCCGTGCAATGCAACGTTGAATTAATACTCATACAAATAGCGGTGGTGGTCTGCACGAGTACTGCGAAAAGAATTCGTTTTGTATATTATAACTCTAATTTAAATTTCATTGCATAAATAACAAGACAAATCCCTATTCGGATTTAATAACAAGAATTTTTTTACAATACGCACAAATTTTTGTCCTATGAATCGTTAAATCGTTTGTAGAGTAATCTCACCCTGTACAAAAATGGTCTTCCCTATTGACTTTCTTATTCAATAAAATGACATTTCATAGTTATTTATGTTACAAGATATCTAAGTTCATCTTCCGGAACGAGGCTGTACGGTTAAATCCGTTGAATAGCAATAGTGAATGCAATTCACAGAGGTATATTAGGAAAGGCAAGGATTATGCGGTACCTAATGTTTCAAAGGGTGAAAAAGTAACATTTTTTATATTCTAGCATTATAAACGACATTTTTCGTTCGTAATCAGGCGTTCAGAAATCGTTCGTAATCAGGCGTTTTATGGCACAAATGATGAAGTATTACAGTTTATGGCTCGAATGATTGCGTCATCACACATTCAGCCAATCGCAGCAAGAGAATTAGGGGGAGGTAGAGGTAAACAGAACAGACGGCCACAGTTTTCTCGCACAGATGTCAAATACCCGAGACATCACAGGAAAGTTCTTCGCAAATTTAAGTTTCATTCTCTTATAAATTTATAATACTGTCATACAAAAAAATAGCGTATGCAACTCGTTTATAATGTTGCGTTATTGTATTCGTACCAATTTGAAAACTCGCTACTAACGTCGCTCGTTTTCAAAACATGTACTCATGCAATAAAACTTAACATTATAAACTAATTGCATAAACTACTATTTTTGATGGATATTTAAATCACGCGTTACTTTAACACGTTAGATCATTAACCCAGAATCTTGCATTCAAAAACAGTAGCCTTTACAATATCCTTATTAGTTTAATTTGCAAACAAAAGACAAATGAAGTACTATACGTAGATTCCCTTTGTTTTTAATTAATATTTCATAGATCATATTGTTTTATTAGTTGTAAATTTTTCACAATTCAGTAAAGTAGCGTTCTTCCAAATAGGACTCTCCGCTCTGTTACGCGAATCTTTATAATAAACCCACAATTCTACTGTAGTAGAGTTATGTGTGAAGTTTGAATGTTGTGTAAATTCTCATCGATCTATTTATTTATTTATTTCCTATTTCAATATTACGACAATCTGCATTAACACTGAAACTGAATCGTCATAATGAAATAACCACTAATATAATTAGAGGCAGGCAAAGACAGACCAATAATCACACTCAAACTCGAATAATCACACTCAAACTCGTATTTTCCGTCACCAATTCCGTATGTATCGAGCAGGTGTTGAAATCGGGGCCCAGGAGTGGAAGGTAAACGGCCTGGTCTGCCCACTACACTTCCGCCGCACTCCGCACATCGACGTATTTTTAAATGCCGATTCGAGAACTCTCGAGAGAGAATTCAGGAGCGAACCCGTCGGCCGTCGCGTCGTCAGCGTAAATTACCCCATTTCCCCAGACGAATCTCCCAAGTCTCGCCTTGCGAGTTGCGCGGACGTGCGCCATTGCGGAAATGGAGCGGACACGTGGAACGTGCCTTCATTTGTCTCACGCGCTCCTTGCCCAGAGGCTTCGCCTGGGAATCCGCAATTGCGGCATTTGCTGCTACGTAAACTCTACAACAGTGTAGTCAAGGTCGATGCCACGAGTGGGAGTCCGTGGCACGAATGCCACGACGAAATCGCCTCTCCACGCAGTTCATAATCCTTCCGCAAGAGACAACGCCATCACTATTGTAAAACGGCGGGGTTACTAATAGTTCCCTCTCCCGACGCTATTGGTGCAGAGAATCTCGTGGCACGGCACGGTGCCGCGAGGCGTGCCACTGACACCAGTAGAAGACCTTGACACCACTGATCTACAAACTCCGCGCGTCACCGTGAACAGGTTGCCAGCGCCAAAAGGTGTCTGACAGGGCCACAAGTGTTCCGGAACGAGACGGTGATTTTGTTGTATCCGTCGTCTCTAATGGCGAAAGAAATACAGTAAGTGGCCAATATGATATCAATGCTGTTCCCTTTTAAGATTTTTGTGATGCAAAAGACACACAAATTGACGAAATTCAATGTGACATGGCGCAAAATGAGGACATGCGAGATAAGTCTATCTCACATAATGTTTTTTTTTTCTGTGATTATACTTGTGATTATTTTTTGAAATTCTGAGTTATTATTTGACGTTTTAAGGCTAAAATTGATTAATTAAATTATTTTTATCATATTCAATATATTAGTGAGATAGGAATGTACTTTCATTCTATGCTTTGAATTATTTTAAACCACTTCACAAATGATGTTTATGTTTAAACGCTTGCCATTTTGGTTGAATTGTTAATTTCTGTCTCATTTAGGCAAGTGTATTATATGTCTTCACGTAACAGTACTATACTATTAACATCCGAAATTGTTTTTTCTTCAAAGAAGAACGTGTTTCCCTTCCGGTACAAACTTTCCTGTTTTCAGAAATTTGGAGAAATAAAATCCAAAGTCTTAAATGTTAACGAATTATAAAATAATACTTTTAATTACCACCTGTTGAGATAATATTCATTCCCTAAATCTTTATACAGAAATAAAATAGATTCTCATATTTAGTAACATTTGAATGAAATAATCGTCATTTCTGATTTCCTGAAATATATTGGTTCAACCAGTTTAGTGGCAAATGACCAAAAGTTCCAATACAGTGCTCGTATACGAGCATTCATTTAAATCTGAACCCCCCTTTATTACAGAGAGCGGCGTGACATTTGCCTGAACGTATTATTTCCATTTGAGTTTGTTCAATGTCACCATCTGCGCAACACATCACCATTATTAGTAAATCCAATTTCTGCTGTGAATTCTTTATTAAAATGCAGTAATAAGCCAAGGGAAAAAGCCATTTGATATCAACGATAAATCTCATTGCTTTTGTAAGTAAAAGTTCACTCATATGTAAATAAAAAAAACAACTTTTATTAATTTTAGTAATGAAATTTCATGAATTCTTCAACATTTGAAGTAAATTGATGCAAGGTATTTGAGAGATTCTGTAAATACCCTTAATGTTCTAACACTGATATATGACGTTGATTTTCTATTAAACAATGGTGCAAATAAATGTGTAATTCCATAGACCGTGCAAAGTTCGTTTATTCGAGGATTCAAAGTAGATGTGAAGTACATGTTCCCACGTGGGAGACTCGTTATCTGACACTTCTATTTTATTACTTCTCGTTAGCATCCGATTTCTATCAATAAAACCCTCAAATTATTGGTCACATTCAGACCAAAATTCGCGCACAATCGTCGGTTCAGATTTCGAAAATAGATCGAGTGAAGGAACGTGATTAAACAAGCATTCAACAAAACAAATGAAATACCGCGCATGTATTCCAGTCTGTAATTTATTTTACCCTTATCCTTTAGGGAGGATTACCCAGACAGTTATTGCGTGCGTCTGCCACTGTTCAAATATATCATACGAATATTCCAGAATTTTGTTTGGAAAGGACATTCTGGTAACTTTCCACTCGATGGTGGGAATAGGCACCGCTCATGCGTTGTTGCATGTGTTTAAATCGATTCAAAATATTCAAGCAGAAATATCTACTAGAAATTAAACAATTTAAACATTCATATTTAAGCCAATCTGGATGGCGGAGGTGGCGAAGGCGTTTGCCGACACAACACCTTGGTCTGAAGGGTCTCGAGATCCAGTCTGGCCGTGGGCATGGTTGTTGGTTTCTTGTCTTTCGTGTAGCCCTATGTGTGTTGACGCGGAAAGCTTTGTGAGCCTGCTGACCACAGACCAAGGAGACCCCAGGAATGTCTGGTGTATATGGTTAACATGTGTCTCTATGAAAGACATAGTAGTTATCCAGCGCGGATAGTCGAAATCGACATCTGAAGCTGGAAAAAGCCCCATGAAAAAATTCATATTTAGATTTTAATTTATTGCTGTTTATAGGTATTTTGCATTTTTTTGGAGCCTATAGACGTGCTATTCTTCGGATGAGATATTACTTCAGGTTCAGCACCAAGGTATCTACCAATCACGAGGAGTAGCTTGTGAGCACATACCGGTTAGTGCGTACACATTTTGAAAAGCATAGTGTCCGTCGCGAGTCCATCGTAATTAGTCCTGCATTAGACGAAGGGGGCAAGAAACATCGGCATCAGTGATGCTGCGATCCCTAGAGCCCTATTTTGCGTATTTGGTCTTCTCTACCCTCATTTACATTTACAAGGAAAATATGAACTATATAATTGAACAACTATAAAATTGAAAATTAGGGGAATTCTAACGAACGTTTTCAACATTCCGTAACAATATCCGGAATCACTGTCCCCAACAATTACGTGAGAGGCGAACCCCAGGACGGAAAAGTAAATGTGGCAATTAAATTGTGCCTTATAAACCGGAAACAGGAACAGGCGCTGGATTGGAGTCGGCCATTCAGAAGCAGTAGGTTTAATTGGAGAGTGCGAGATCTTAATGAGAACAAACGAGGCGGCGGGGCGGCCGCACGCAAAACCCTCGTTAAATAACGAATCGTATCCTTGGGGAGCGCCGCACAGTGGGTAGAAGGGAGGGCTAAAGAGACCGCGGCACTCCTAAAAAGCGACGCACAATAAATCAGTGAGCGAGTGAGTGACTATTGATCCCGGCACGTCAAGAATGTAGGTCACCAGTACCTTAAGTGTAGTTCATATTATTAAAGTTTTAGTAAATGTATCTCATAACCATACGTCTGCTAATAGGTTTTCCTTCGATCTCTCCCAGCACACCACCGTAAAAAATATAAAACTGGACTAAAATGGTCTTAATTGGCTATTATAATAATAAAAGTAAATTGTCTTTATTGATGGCGAAGCTCACGTCAATTGGCCTGCTCTTCCGCCTAACCACAAGGATCTAAGGACCCAAAAGTTTAAATTTGATACTTTTAAATTAAAACTGAAATGTTATTTCTATCCATGTATTACATAATACTCATTACATACATAAATATTACATATATGGGCGGAAACTCACTTCTGAAATGTCACATATACGGAAATGAAAATTTTAAAAACGCTTAATCTCTTAACTAGTTTGGAAATGTTTTTATTCGTCAGTTTTGTATATTTTACCTTCAATTTAATACAACTAAAGCTAGTTGCACACGTCAACATAATTCTTTTCATAATTTGTAATTTTTTGTATTGATTTTTTTAAATAACGAAATTGTAACTCTAAAGATAAATAAAAAATAATATCGTCAGAAATGCTGAGTTTTATTTAGGCAGATAGGAATCTAATGAAATCAGTAGTCAATATAAGGAGGCAAATTTGGGGCGGTAATAACACATCAGTTAACGTACGTCATCACAATCACGCTGTTGCAAATAATGCATGTGTGCATGCATAATCTTCTTAATTGCGGCTCTCTTCCAAAAATAATTTATTTCTCCTTTTTATTTTCCAAAAATCTGGAATTTGTAAGTACTTTTTCGTGCATTTTTCATTTATTTTACTGTAGACTTCATTTTACCAATTTCGGCTTACCGTGCGCTTCGCCTTCTCTGCACGTGGGAGAACAGGGGGGTTGAAATGGTAGTGGGCGCAACAGGAGATCTGCCACTCGCTCTTCACTCTTGATATCCCGGATCCGCAGGGCAGATCCCAAGCAGGGTCAGGCGCCGACATATCCACCATGACCCAATAGCTTCTGTGGCTTGGTGGCCGAGAGATTGGGACAGTTGAGTGATAAAGCGCTGTCATGGCTTCGAGCTCTTTGGCAGGTGACGGATTTTGCGGTGCGGGTCTTTGGGATTTTGGAACATTTGTCAAAATACTGGAATATTTCACTCGTGTCTGCTAATCCACGTGACCGCTAGAGTTTAAAATTGCTTCATCTCTAGGAAGCTATTCCGCAAAAACGAAAGGTTCTAAACTTAGACTAGAGTACACGACTTAATGTCTATAAACAACTTGTGAATAAAATCAGTAGCAGAGGAATTGGATCGCTACAACCAAAGACCAATGAAAAGCTAAAAGTTAAAAATTGCACATTACAATAACCAATAATACTTTAAAGATTGCAACTTTCAAGTCGCTTCTGCCTTAAACATTTCAGTAACTGCAAAATCAAGTTGAAATTTATCGGTCGAGAAAACCAAGGAATGAATATTAAAAATTTCAGCAATTATTCTTTTAAATTTGAGAAGTACTATTACGAAATACAAATCGTATGAAAACTTAGTTTATAAATTTACCTCCATCCTAATTATATATAATATACCTGAAATCAACATTTATCTTTAATAAATATTTGATCTAAAATAATTACACCAAACACTAACAATTTCTAAAATCTATATTTCAACAGCATTTAAAGTTTCAGTGTGTGCCTACATTCTAAACAGCAGCAAAATGTTGGAGATTGTATTGCAGAAAATTGAAGGAGGGGAAGACACAATCCAGATCGGATTTTTCTCATCAGTCGACATGAACCCGACCACCATTCTAAATTACCTTACAACCTAGCTGCTTCCTCACTTCATCAGTTTCTCCTTCTTAGGCCAGGCCCGTGACATTTGTGTTTGCACCGAGGTCAGAAGCTGCCACCTGTCGCGTGTCACCCCAGAGCCCCCTCCGCTCCGTCCCCGACGCTTCGTGGGCGACCTCATTCCGTAACAGCGTCCTCGTGAAATGTCCCCCACGAGCCCTGTCCCCGCTCCCACCCTCACTCTCACATATGTCTAACGCCACTCAGGGGTCGTCATTCATATTCAATTCGCACGCCGGAAGCAATAACTGGCGAGTTATTGTGACGCTCACGGGAGTCGCACAAAATGGAGATTGACATTTTGTGAACAACACGAGAACACCTATTGCGTTTTGTTGAGCGTTTAGGTCCGACCATTAACTACTTCAATTCTAAAATGTTGAGTATGAAATCCCAACCTCCTGAGCAACAGGGCCCAATAAAATCGTTCTAAGGAAAAGATCGACGGATCTGCTAATAACCCTAAGAAAAGGATGCGAGTGCGAGATATAGACCTACGTTAATTTTATTAGTCAAAAGGTGTAATATGGAAATGATTTCTTGTTATAAAAACGAGAAGTGGAAAATTAAGCTCAGTAACTTAAAAAAACTACAATGGGGCGAATATAACATTGTTATTACAATCACCGAAAAGAAATTTCTATGAACTCTTCTGTGAAGTGCATATGGTTTGATATAATGCATTGCTATTACAATTTTACGTATTAAACATAATCTACGTCTGTATACAAACACCACCTCCAAAACCATTCATATATTTATTAATAGTGTCAAAAACTGGATAGATAAACACATATATTCGAAAAGGCCTTGTGAAACGAAGCTGCATCTTCAAGTAAATACCTTTCCTACCCCTGGCCGCCCCTCCTACCTTGACCGCCTTCGGTTGTCGTACCCGCCGCCTCGTCGACCCGACTGCCCCCGTGACACTCGTGTTCCGGCGGCGGGGCGGCACCTTTGCTAAATTAGCATCGGCCACGGGGGCAGCACGCGCCCACTGAGGCCTCCGGGTTCGATACCGGAGGTGCACCTGCTGTCAACAGGCTCATTAAGCATCATCTATCATCGCGGGCGCGTCAGTCTGACGTCGCCCGCCAGGGCAGAGGCCTCGGCGTTGCCTCTCCGCCGCTGCTTCAGCCTCCGCCCCCCGCCCCACCTCCATACGCGCACCCAATCCCGCCTCTGGCCCCAACCTCTTCCTCTCCCCTCTCCGCCCCCAACTCAGCCTCCGCCACTGACCCTTCTCCCCATCCAGCTCTGCCTTCTCTCCCGCACAGCCACCGCCTCTTTACGCCATCCCCACCTCCGCCTGGCGTCCACCCAAGGCTTTCCCCCTTCCGCCGCACTATACCCCGTCATCGCCTCCGCATCCGTCCCCGCCTCCACCCCCAACCACCCTCCGACCCACCTACACCCACTCTCGCCTCTGCTCTCGACTCAGCCTCCATCTCCGCCGCTGACTCTTCTTCCCGTCCAGCCGTGCCTCCTCTCCCGCATTGCCTCCGTCTCTCTACCCTATCCGCGTCTACGTCATTGCTTCACCTCTGTACCCGCTCGCTCCCACCATCCCCCGCCTCCATCCTCCACCCGCCTCACCGCCTCCACCTCCCACTGACTCCGCCGCTCCCTCTACTCCCGCCTCGGACCCCTCCACCCCATTCCCGACCCCCTCCCCGACTCCAATCTCTGCTGCTGTTCACCATTTTCCACGTCTCACCCTGCATTCGTCACTTCTTCTGCCCCCGCCCCTACACCCCACCCCGTCCTTCACTTTCACAGCAAGTCGGTCTCCACTCCTGGCTCTTCCCCAAAATTCTCACCGACCCTACTCCTTTTCCATCCTTCCCTTCATCCCCCTCATATTGTCCTCGCTGCCACTCCTCTCTCTCCCAACGTTTCTCCATCCCAATTCCGACACCGAACGCCGGTGACAGCGTTCTCGCCCCCATCTTCAACCGGTGACGAGGTGTCGGGGTGTCTGTTCCCGTTCGTCCGACTCAGTTGCATCACGTGCCCAAGGAAAGTGAAGGAAATCGCGCCTTCGTAGGGTGTCCCGTTGCGCTGAAAAATGATCTCGAAGGACAGGAAGAAAAATTGTGTCTTTAGGTCGGTCCATTTTAAGGTTTGGAAAACACTTCGTGACGGGAGACTGACGTGTTTTCATAAAGAGTTGTATTGCGAGATCATTGTGAATTCGCTCCTTTTTATTAATTTTCCACTAAAAGTGTGTTTACATTTTACATAAAGGAATATTTCTTTCGTATCTGCTTGTATCTAAATTGCTTCATGTAATTCACGCACAATCACACATACCCATTTTCGATACTGAAATAAACATTGAAAATAGTGCATTTTTAAACAAAATCATTAATTTTTAAAAGCGCGCTCAATAATGTTTATCTAAGAAAATAATTTTAGATTACGAAACAATGCTTGAGCTGTCCCCCAAACCAAAAAATCGTAAACTTAATTGAAAATACTTTTTTCTCTCTATGTTTTACATTCTAGGGAATCATTGTATTATTACGTTGGCTCAAACAAGTATCAACCCTAAGCAATCAATTTGTTTTTACGATTGTAGGGCATACCAATTCATCATGGAAATAAATCCATACAAATAACAGAGGATTTTATATTGCAATAATACGAGTAGTCGTTTCAGAGTACAATATAACAGACGTGTTTAATTGAATCATTATAGTACGTCTTTACGATTGCGTCGTTAACTGTGAAGAAATGGCTATTAATCACTAAAATCTAGAATAAATTAAATTTATAATGACTTAATAGTTAAAGGAAAATGATGATTTGACAGCACTTTTCCTGTCCTTGACTTTCAGTACAAGTTATTTATGATCTCATTCCTCTTTTAATAGTGGACTTCCCATGACTGCCGTTGCGAACGGCAGTCTAGCGCCAATTCTCTTCCCAAGAAATTAATTACACTTATTTCCGCAAGAGAAAGTTCTACACCATGAAAACGTCTGGAGCGTAACGTTATCTAAAGTTTAATGAAAACTTTACGTTGTCATAGCAAGAACAATATTCCTTAGTTTGAAGGAATTCAACCAAAAAATAAACGAATACAAATGTACTTTAAATTCAATGGCAACTTATATATTTTGTCGATTAACCCTCTGCTATCGACTTGGAGTCCCTGGGACTCCTCCAACTTTGCAAAACATGAAATACTTGGACATACGTTTTTTTATAACCTGGATTCTTCTTGTACCTTTTTCTTCTACAGTTTTAAGTACTGGTTAGCGAGCTTGCTGTTGTAGAATGCTTTTCAGGGAAATTATCAGTCTTTGTTGGCGCGCAGAAGACCTAGGGACTCCACGTAAGTAGCAGCGTAACTTTCTCTGAATGCCCGTCGCACTTTGTATTAGTATTGTGTGTCCTCTGGCGCGTCTGAAAAAAATGAAATGTACAGGAAAACATGTCTAGTCTGTGAATGTATAAATATTAATTACCATGATTTGGAAGAAAATATTTCGCAATGGGTGGAGCAAATGTACTAAGTACTGTTTAGAGTGTCTTCGGATCAACAAATTGAAAATGACCATGACTCACATACAGATAATTTTGTCTTAAATCTGGGGAAAAACACGGTAATGAAAAAAAATTTCTTGAGAATGAAGAACCCGTATAAGAAATAACTCAGAATGAAAAATACTATTATGGAAAGAACAAACAAGTGTGCAAGAGTTGTGCAGAAAAAGACGACCAAAGACACTTGTGTCAGAATTTTAGTGTTTGCGGTAGTAACATATTTGTACTTGATTTTCAGTTTTAAAGATACAGTAGTTTCTATTACTATATTTTTTAATATTCAATAAATTTTTATTTCAAAGATAAATTCTTTAGGCCTTTTATTAAAGGTCTGCATAACTTAATTCAACCATTCTTAATCACACGATATTCTCTTATCAGATAACTTATTAAAAATGTATTTTTATTAATATTTTTGTTAGGCATTTATCGTAAGTTTCAATGATCTTCAATCGAATTACAAATCAATATTCTAATATTTGAAACAACATGTTATGAGTCCACGGGACTCCACGTCGGTATCAATGTGATTGAATTTCCCTGACGGCCACTAAGGATTAAGGAGATTTAAATTTGATAGTTTGCTCTCAAACATCCAAATAATTAATACCGTTTCATATTTTAAAAACATTGTATGCTACTTTACACAAGAGAAAAATTTATGAAAGACAAATAAAGTAATTCTCAACATTTTAATTACTTACCTAATATGCATTATATTACAAAACCAACGAATTTACTCTGAATATTAAGTAGGCAGATGTCTCCGTGCTAATAAAAACATTTCCTTTTTGTCGGTTAAAATTCCATCACAGATACTTATTCGCTCATTGTTTGCCTTCATCTCCGAACTTAACGCAAACGAAGCCTGTGATTGAAAGTTTAATTAGCAATATTAAAAACCATGACAGTTTACAAAGCTTTTCAAGTCAAACCAAATAAATGTTCAATCTCCGGGGAGATGCGAAAACATTTCGCCATGGCGACGGCCGCTGCGGGGCCCGGAGGCAGGGCGCGGAGAAAGAAGGCGGGTGACGCGACCTACAGTGGGCCACAGTACGCAATAGATCGCGAACGGTCAAAATGTTCCATAAAGGGCGAAAAGTGATGCGGGATTTATGATATTTCGACATTAGAAAATTGAAGATTAGGTTTAATGTTTCTATAAATTAGTTAATTAGTAATTGCATTGAACACGGCTGCAATGCGGCCAAAAAAACTTTTTGCTGAATTAAATAATTTGATCAAACACTGCTTGATATTCTCTTTTCTAATTTCTGTTCTGTATGCTATACGTTGTCCAATGCTCGGACTCTACAAAAGTGTGCATTCTCTCATCTCCCCATATGATCTGTATTGTTGGGCAATTTCCAGCCATCTAATTTTAATTACCATACTTGCCGCCAGGGAGTGATTTCAATTAGAGAATAGCGTACGATTCCACATATATACAGTTTATTATCTGCTAACGTTCAAAGAAAAAAAGTATTAAAATTATTGTAAATTAATATTTATATTTTCCATTAATAAATTTAAACGGAGTAGAATTCTTTCTTGTTAAATATGAGTAATTTCTAATTTCTTTGGAAGTATATTAGATCACACGAAGGGGAAAAATAGCCATTAAATGTAGAAATTTACATAAATGTTTTAATTGTCGAATCTTCACAATCATTTGGAAAAAAATATGCATCTTTCGCATACAAGTCATTATCTTTTTTTCTTTTTCCTTTTCTTAGATATGAAGTGATAAAAACGCAAGCTATGACCACTTTTAACTGTCGAAATGGCTTTTTTTAAAGAACTCCGTTCACAAAGCCCCGAATCTACGATATTAGTTGGGGTTAATTATGAAAATATAATTATTGTCCAGGCATCAATTCTAATTGCAGTTTCAAACTACCCAAAATCTACTTTGAGAGCATATTTAATATTTATGATCCAGGGTCTTAGCTAATGAAGGGAGAGGAGAGTTACAGATTTTCAAAAAATAAACAACTTCCTGATGCCACATGGATTGCTGATTATGGCGCATGCAATTCACAACCGTAGTAACGTTTCAATAAAAATGAAATACGTAAAAAATTGTCGGTGTTTTTTTATCTCTTTGGGAGAAACGATTTAGTAAATTTCGTACAAGATTTCCGTGAAACGATACAAATTTTTAATTTTAATTCTTGAATTATATTTCGTCACAAGTTCATTCTTTGAACATCCCCTGAAAGTCATGGAATTGCTACGGGCCAATTTTTCATTTACCATGTCGCAATGTACGAAACCCCCTATGCACAAGGTTTTGCCTATGCTGAACCACAGTGCGGCAGCTCGGGCGAAGGCCAAGCGAGAGGTCGCCCAGAAAGAGTGGGTGTCGCCCCAGCCGTCTTATTAGGGCGACGACAAATAGCGCGGGCGCGCCGTTACACAGGACACGAGCGACGTGGGGCGCGGCGGGGGTGGTGAGGATGCCAGGATGTTGGCAGTGAATGGGCGAATGCAAACGCTGGACCTGCGAAAGGTAGGGAAATTGACCGCCGCCGGTAAGGGAAATGAAAGCAGTTAGGTAGGAAAACTTGCAGAAGAATGAGATTCGTTTCAGTCTGTGGAGGCAGGTGCACATGAGAAAACGAGGTCTGCAGTGGAGATTGGAAAATTCAGAGGAGAGTGGGAATGAAGGGTGAGGATTTATTTGAGAAGATTGAGGACAAACAAAATAGGATTGATGGAGAAAAGATCACTAAATTAATTTTGAAGGGAAAGAAGAAAAACTGCGAGAAAAATGAGAAAACTTCAAAGATCTAGGAAGGCAAAATTATAATAGAAAATAATAAACCTATTAATGAAAGAACGAGGAAGTAGAAATAATAGTATTAAGAAGATACCACAAGGCGTACACATAGATAAAAAATAAAAAAGAAGAGAAACTAACAAATCCCTGGCCATTGTTAAGAAAATAACGGGAAATTATGAGCAGAGGAAGAAAATGAAATTGATGAGAACCAATTATGAACACCATATAATGTTACGATCAATGCGTTCAAAATAGAGCTTTTAAGTAAATGCGTGTATGTATGAATGTATATAACAACGTATACAAGCCAGCGCAAGAAGTACGACATCAAAAGCTTCGTATTGAACTGATTGCACGCGCAGCTGCAACAAATAGTCCTGAACACAAAGACCCATCGGCGGAACAAGGAATCATAAAAGACCGAACGTCGACGGAATACCGAAATACTAAGAGCGCCATTAGGCCACTAGCTCCCAAGGAACAAATACGCCCACCAACATTCTCCCCACATCGTTAGACCTGTCTCCATAGTAACACGGCGACAGTGACGGGCCGTGATAAGGTGAAACGGAGACTCCGACCGCGAGGAAAAATGATCCACCTTTGTACGCACTGCAACGATACTCGGAACAGCCTATTCTGTGCGATAATGAAGTTGGAGACGGAGAGAGCGGGACATCGCGACAAACGGGCCGTGAGAAGGAACCCTATCGATTTCTGTCACGTCTCGCTTCACGAAGCAGCTCCCTCCCTCCCACCCTTTCTCTCTCTCTCTCTCTCTCTCTCTTTTACTTCCTCCCTAGCGTCTCTCCGCACATCGCTCAGGATGTTTTGTGGTGGTGTCGGGTAATTTTTAAGAGGAAGACGTCGAAAATTGGGGGAAAGACTATCCTCTCACCTTCTTGACAACGCTGTTACGTTTTACATAAATTAATGCCGATATAACGAGTTTGGAGATAAATACATCAACTTTGGGTGCACGGTAAAGATTACGTTGTTTGAGTAAGTTAACTTCCCAGGTTATGTTTATGATGTCAGTAGAGATTTTGTTCATTTTTGCATTAATTTAGTGCAGAACATTTTTAAACAAAAAACGAGTAAGTTATTTTGAAATTCTTTCTACATTTAATAACTTGCTCTCTCGTACATTAAGCGAAAGTGAGTGAGTGAGTGAAGTACATTTTCAACGTAATACTCTAGAAACTTCACGCTTTACGAACCATGAAATTCATTGACAGAGAATCATAAACATAGTCGTTAGGTACTATCTACATTCCTTATCTTTCCATAAAATGTGAGTTTTGCAGAAAGACATTTAGGTGCCGTGTATTTTCAGATCCATTAGCATTACATGAAACTTTTGCATGGAAGTCAGTGTGGTATTTTCCACAAGTAAAACGAAACTTTGAGATCGAAAAATCTTCCTTCCCCCTTCCATATTTTGAGAATGGAATCGGCTTCCTGGAATGTCTCCATGAAATATTTAGAATCTTTCTTAGAGACCGTACCGATCTCCTCATTCTAAAGATGGGACATGCCTTTCTTCGATTTCATTCCGGTCTTCCACGACGCAGTTTCACGAAAAGGCGTCACCCAGGGACATCTGCTTTTCCATCCGTGATTCTTGCATTTGCTTCTCATTATCGGATAACAATTTGAAAGTGAACTAATCTAGCTCAACTTTAGTTTGAAAATATCTTTGGATAGTTTCAGAAGCATTCCTTATTCTTCTCATTTGTGAAACCATATTCAATAATATTTTCTTACTTTCAGAGAACATGTACTGTTTACTTTGCAACAATTATTTCAAACTATCTTCGCTGATTTTTATCGTGGAAAGATATTGCTTCCGTCTTTTGAGGATATATCCAAATCACGTATTTTTAAGTAATATAATTTAAGTATATCAGTTTTCTTACAGCAACACTTTTCGTTCTATCCTGGATTGGATTTTTTATTAAAACTGATATTGATCCTGGGTTGGACGAGATTAATTCATGAGCAGGTGTTGTTAATAAAAAGGTGAATTATGATGAAGCAATGGAGAAATAAGAGGCAAAGAATAGTGTACAATTCCAAAAAACTTTCCTCAATCACATGGATCGAGCGATAGCGGAAGACGAGCGGATTGCCCGGTACAGCATGGTTCGCCTATTAGCCAGTTGAACAATCAAACTTCATTTCAATGCCTTGATGTTCGTTTGCTCTCGTAAATATCTAAGGTTAGACCAATCTTTTTGCGGTAAAAAGCTCGAACTATTCTAAAGCCGAAATACTCCGGTCATCGCATGGTGCACGGGTTGCGTTCCCGTTTCAGAAATCGATGCAACTCCGAACTAATGGACCGTGTTCTCACGCGATCTACGACACTACTGACGTGCGAGTCGCTGCGTTATTCAGACTCGCACAAAGGCCGTGCGGGGCCGAGGGACGCGTGATCGTTACGTGGACAACACGTGATGCGCGGGAACCATTACACTCTCACACATCCACGCTTTCCTGGAAACAAAAATTGCTGCTTGCTGCTAGGTTGGACTTGGAGTGAAGATAAGTGAACGGTTTACGGACAGCGGAGATATAACAACCACATGAATTCAGATGCTGGTGAATTTACTTTAGTTCTCTGCTATAACAACAGAAAAGTGCTTGTTGAAAAGGTTCAAACTTCTCAATCATTTTTACATGAAGAGTTATTTTTACATATAATATCTTTCACAAAAAAAATTGTAGTGATTAAGATTCTCAGTATAGCATAAATTTTATGATTATATCACCGGCGTTACACGTAAAATAGCTAATATTATTTCCATGTTTTAGTAATATGTTTCAATATAGATAAATAATTAAGAATTCTCATTCATTACCGATTTCGTGATTGTATCCGTATTAAAACATTGTATGTCTATGTACAAAATGTTTGTATAAAATATTTTTTCAAAAAGTCACGAAGATACAACATTGTATATTTTACCCAGGCACAAATATATCTTGATTATGTGTTTTTTAGCGAAAAGGGAGCCAGTCTAACTTATAATATGGAAGTACATAATACTGAATCAAAGATTAATGAAACTTGTTGTAATGTGTTCCTCATTTATATTGAAATCACATATAAAATTTTATAAATTGAAAATCACGACTTTCTGTGAGATGATCCAAGTTGACAGTTGCCATTTATTCCTCATTTATATTGAAATCACATATAAAATTTTATAAATTGAAAATCACGACTTTCTGTGAGATGATCCAAGTTGACAGTTGCCATTTATTCCTCATTTCATATTTTAAGAAAATATTGCATTTTCTCGAGATACGCTACAATGGTTCGTTTATAATTGCTTTCAATTTTCGAGAATCATCTGAAATGAACTCTTTGGGACACCTCGTGAATGCAAGACTGTCTCAAAAAGAAACGGGGGCTTTAAATTATTATTAAAGTATTTGGTGCACTCCTGCCTTACCGTAAGCTTGAACATAAAGAAATTCAAGAAAAGAACTGAAGACGACACGTATGTGAAACGAAATCCAAGTCACACGAAACAACTTAATGGAAGTATTGAACGAGAGGAAAAGCATAGCCTCTCAGCTTCTTCCTACCTCTTTCGCTGCACATCTGTTGAATCGAAGAGATTTCTCTCACCATCGGCTTACACGGAACTCTAAGGGCTCTTAAAACCCCTTTCTCTAGTAGCAGATAGTTTTCTAGAAAAGTAACGAGACGAATTTTAACACCAAAGAGAAGGAATCCAGGTGGAAAACGTAAGTAGCTAAGATATATTCATGTGAAAGCACATGTAGCCCAGACACATTACAAATGTGTCATGTAAAATACATATAATTTAGAATTTTTGCTTCTTCTCTGGACAGCAAATGTATAATGAATATTTATAGAACTTCTATATTCAATTAGATGATAAAATAAAATTAAGTAATAATTTAGCGATTTATAAATTTAATAAACCAAGAAATTCATAAAAATTTAAAGTTGGTGGGACTAGCATTAATTGTATTTCTAGGCCGTAACTGCTTATTTTGAACGCAACGAATATTTAGAAAGATTTTGCCACTTTGACTTAAGTATAGTATGGATATTGTGCTGATTTTGATAATTTTCAATCAACTATCAAGTGAATGTTCCCGCAATTCAGTTACCAAATACAACGCAGTGTCAAGAAGCGTTTCTTACAGAACCACTACGACTGAGGACAGATTAAGCCTAAAAAGCTTCCCCTTTGCGGGTGAGAAAGGGTTTCCTGTCCTCTTGAAGGCAGGACGAGGCTCCGGCGGAAGGGCTGCAGAGCGCGAGGGGAGAGGGGAGGAAAAGGCAAGGGTGCTAAGTAGCGAGGCAGGTTTCAAGGCAGGGAACGCCAGTGTGTCAACACAGCTGGAGTACTACAGCCCTCTTTGACACAGCACACAGACGCGGAATTGGGCGAGAAAGGTATTTGCCGAGTACCCTCTCAGATCCAAGTTTCCGGCGGAACCCATTTGCACCAAATGTCATTGAAGGGTTTCCATTAGAAATGAGTTACTTGCTCTTATTTAATAATGAAACGGAAATAGTAATGCTTTGCGGAATAACTACGGAACGTTATTTTGATGATGTGAACCAAATAAACGATTGTAATGGTTTCCATATACAAATATGAGCTAAATACGGAATCAGAGGAAGCTAAAAAAACTCGATGGTATTATCGTTACTTTTAGATCATTAATAATAAAATAGACTTTTAAAAATAATGTTTCAATTTTGGACTTGTTGAAACGTATTTTTATTTTATAAACTTGGAAGTGCCGTTTCAAAAAGAAATATTTTTTATAGGGAATTCATTTCATACAAGAGACAAAATCAACTTCAAACTTGTAATTGGAAAACAATGATAATACTTTGCAGAATTTTTATCCATAAGAACGTAACATACTGACATAAGGTGAAGGGATTGTTTAAACTTGCATATTAAGTTGGTATCTCCATTATTTAAATCATTTCACAACTTATGACGCAATTACCAAATAAAAAAGCAGGCTACTTTCTATAATAAAGAAAAATCAACCTCTTGTAACAACCAAGCGAAGTACAATCACATCCACATCCTGAGTTTCTTGGTCTGAGGTTTCGAATCGACTTCTCTCTCCGTGCCGAAAAAGACAAATCGTCCGCAGCTTCAGCCTGATTCGAACTATTTTTCTGCGCTGTCCAAAACTCCCATCACGGTAGGGCGCCGGAACAAATGTGACCAATAATTCAGGTCGTCCAGTCGTCGCGAAGATAGTGTTGTTTCAATCGAAGCCCTGCTTTGAGGGGATGCCTTGGCTCGGCTTTGTCTCCTCTGTAAGAGATTGTGCCCCACTTGTCTTAAGATAACATGATTTCGCCATCTACCACCTATTTTCAGTTGTCGTGAAGTATTTTTGTGAAGGAAAGAAATCAGATCTAAGAACTAACCAAATGATATTCATTAAAATAATTTTCATTGCATTACATATTTGAAGAGAATATTTGAAATTTACACTTAGGTTAGCACATATAATTTGTATTTTTTAACTGCTTCATCTCAAAATAATTTCTCTAACAATTGCCTAATTAGCGTGGAACTCACTAGTAGAAAGACAACCTGACACACACGTCCTAAGAAATTTTCAGAAGGATCTCTCCAATTTTCGGTCGCGACGGTAGTAGACCTACGATGGAAAACAACTTCTTTCCAAGAACGGCCTGCGAAGCGGACCTGGAAAGGCAGGGAGCCAATCTGCAACCTCTACCCCCACCGCCACTCGCACTGCCCTGTTTGCGCCGCGCGTCCGAGCTGCCGCGTTAATTGAATTAAACGATTGCAGCGCTCGGCGCTCGCCGGTGCTGCTGCTCCCAGCTCCACCTCCTCCTCTCCGTCCCGTCCCCCGCCACTTGCCTGCACGCCCCTCGATGACCCGATCCCCGCCCTTCGGCTGCCCGCTACACGGCTCCTTCACTTCCTGCCACTTGCTACCTGCCATATCGCTCCCCGTCACCTCGCTCTACACCACATGGATCCCCGACATGTTCCCCCCCTCATAGATTAACGCTACATAGATCTTTGTCGCAGATTCCTGCCACAGAGATCCTCATCACAAAGATCCTTACCGCTACATCAGGCCCACTCCCACCTTCTACGTTCCCCACATTCAACTTCTAGCCATCTGCCATCGCACTCCGCCACCTTGCTCCTCGCCACCTTGCTCCTCGCCACCTTGCTCCTCGCCACCTTGCTCCTCGCCACCTTGCTCCTCGCCACCTTGCTCCTCGCCACCTTGCTCCTCGCCACCTTGCTCCTCGCCACCTTGCTCCTCGCCACCTTGCTCCTCGCCACCTTGATCCCCGTCACCTAGCTCCCCGCCACCTTGCTCCTCGCCAACTTGTACCCCGTCTCCGCGGTCCTCGTCAGCCTCTTCCTTACGAACTTCCAGGCACATAGCTCCCCACCTCAGGTGCTCGTCACCCCTTCCTACCTCCCCTGTCTCCGACATCACTTCCAACACCGCCTCGTCACCGGCACCATTTTGGCCGCTGTCAGTCACCCCCATTCTCTAGCAGCCAGGAAATGGGTCTCCAGGTTGCTGCACTTGTTGCTTCCACCTCCTCATGCCAGCCCGTATAATCACATAGAGCTGCCATTTCCAACGGACAGTGAGTGTTTCTGGTTTGTCACTCCCGAATCACTCGCGCAGTTCAACATTTCAGCCAAACCCCAGGTTGCAACCGTCGTCATTGTTTACACGACTACAATCCAACTTTGCATTTTCACATGACCTTCATCGAAATGCTCACATTTAAAAAAAATCTTCAATTCCTTGGCCTACGTCACCATCCTCACTATTGCATTGGAAATAAATATTTCTGCATACATTAAGATGTACCAAGAACGATGGAAGAAAGAAAACAAGGAAGGGAAAACCTTCATGGAAAGAAGAACGACATATTAATGGAAAAACATTTGTATGTAGGCGGATTATTTCATGCAAAACTTAGCTTTTATAAATGATTTTACCAGTGAATGTTCTGTGGTACGTTCCATTCATTATGAGAGAAAAACGTATTAATCAATATTAATTTATGTAAATTCTATTAGCTTTAATATTTACTGACATCCACTTTTGCACTGGCCATTGTAATATTTGAATACAAGCGACAGACGTGCATTACCAGTTGTTTGTTGATTTACTAAACCGGCAAAGTGTATAATTTACTTTTATCATTTATTTTAACCTTTGCACTCCGGATAAGTAGACAAAACTTCCAGAAAACATGCCTCTTTTCCTTTATGAGACATTAACAACTGCGGGCAGACCTCTGTGATAGTAATTTTGCAGATAAAATCGGGAAATTTATGGAACGGCACAACATTACTAGCTATATAGTTTTAAACAAGCGTGCTTCCGAGTAAAATTAGCTTTAGAGATGCGTTACAAAGTACTCCAAGGATTAAACGTTTTCCATCAGTAAAGAAGAACTGCAAAGAGGATTACTCAAAGTCCGCAACCTCCAGTTATCGCAATTAATCATTTACAAAAATCTCACCCTGCACGTCAGGCTTCCTTACAGTTGTCCTTTATGTGTCTAAGTTTTTTGCACTTGATGTGACTATCAGAAAAACAGAAAATAATGGAAATTTGAGGAAAGTGAGATCCAATAATATTGTGCAGTTAATTCAATAAAGCATTCACAACAAGCAAAAATAAATTTAATATACATACTCCAACTAAGAAAAATCTGATTTTTTTTTTAGCTTTTGCCAACATAAATCTCGTTTTTATTATCTAGAGAATGAAAAACATTAATGAAATTGGACTTCTCAACTTCCTCTAAGAACTGAACCCGTGACCTTCTATTAACCAAATACGAGACTTTCTATTGATCAAACGTGTGCTCTAAAATATTTCATAACTGGTGGACTTCTGCTAATACAATTTACGTGAGTTGAATTGGGTCAAAATGTTCCTGTCTCTTTTACTACGGTCTCATTAGAATAATGAAAGATTATTCTGCTGAAGAGAAAAAGCGTTTCCCAACGCGTTGGCGAACAAACTTGGATATACGAGTATTTCCTCTGCACCTGCACCAATTTTAACCATCTTTGCTAAACCTTAGTTCTGAAATGTGTGCAAAGTTTCAGCTTTAAACAACCTTACACACGTATTTTACATCCAACATTCGATATCATATTGTTGAGGTGATTCCAATACTTTTTCTCCCTTTAAAACAGTATTGGGAGAAAAAGAAAAAAGTACCGTTTCGAGTTAGATTATAGCGATGTGAGGATACCAGATGTTTTCAGTTTATTACTGAAATGTAAAATGAAGGAAAATAAACAAATTAGCTTCATTCTAATCTTCACCGCTAGAAGGCATAAGTTTCTCGTTCTGCAAGTTTGAGGCAAGTCTAAATTCTCAAATTCTTAGCTTTCAAATTTTGTCCTTAAAATGGAGATTACTGACGTAGCTATAGAGTAATGACAGTACTTACCCAATATTTGGGCTCGCCCACTAACCTCATACTGAATCTAACAGTTACAGAAATTCTGAGCGGGAGGGGGGGATGAAGTCTTCGGCAGCTGGTGGGAGAGAGCTGCATTACAAGCGCCAGTGCTTCAGACAGGTAAATCGCGAGCAGCCACCACGGGTCGCATGCAGTGCTGTCGTCCCTCGAATTGACAAGCAGGAACACCTCTAATGCACGTGTGTGTATGTGTGTGTGAGTCTGAGAGACAGAAAGAGAGAGAGGGAGAGAGAGGGAGAGAGAGAGAGTTTGAGCGCACGTGCCTGGGTGAGTATTATTAGCGAGTTGGAGAGAAGAAGCAGTCGTGAGCATTGCGTCCTTAATGAGCAGAGATATGCACTGCGGGTTGCAGACATACCAAGTTGTTCAAGGGGGCAACGTAGGAAGGATAACGCCTGGATTACAGGTGACAAAGTTTGACAAAGACTTTGACATATGACAAAGTTTGTAAACAATCGTTTCGAAAACTTGAAAAATAATATGAGTTGCGCAGGCATACATGATGTGTATGAACTATGTTTATATATGATTAAAAAAATGTAAAGTAAAACTCTTAAAAACATTAAAGAAGGAATTGTGGGGCACTTTTATTTGTTAGAATCGCACTATCCTTAGGCTTCAATTAACAAACATTCGAAAACGAACATACAAATAAATATATTTTCGTTCATTCGTAGAACGATTAATTTTAAAAGCAGTTTAAGTTTATTACATTGTACTATACTGACTGATGAGCAAATCAAAAAGTAATGGTGAAATGATTTCAGACATTATTTGTGTTTCCTATCAGGGCCAGATTAAAGTATTGCGGACCCCCAAGGACAAAATTGTGTAGTCTTCACTTTCCGTAAAAATAATTCCATCTTTATTAAATAAAAAGCTTATTTTAATACAAGTACTTTCTATATAAGTACAAATGAAAACTAAGCATAACAAGTACTGAACTGAAAACTAAATTGTATTTCTACATAAAATTTTACATATATTCATTACATTAAATACATTTTACTTTACATTATATAAATGTGTTATGCGTATTTTTCAGCAGCGTGGGGCCCCTCACGAATGGGGACCCCAAGAAATTGCTTGTTTCGCTTGTAGGCAAATCCGGCCCTATTTCCATGAACTAAATTTTGGTTTTCACATGCAAGTCAAAGGTATAAATTTATTTAGGTTCAGTAAATCCTCATACCATTACAAACTGTTTAATACTTCAAAATTAAGTAATTTGGCCACCTTGTATGAAAATAATTGCTCGCATTAAAACTAATCATCAATATGAGAGCTAGAACAGATTTTGGCAATTTGAGTTGATGACTCGCCATGCTAATTGGAAAGGCACCGAGTGGAGTGCGCACATCCCGATCACCCCGACGAGGCAGAGTGTGTCGGAGGCCAGGCCTGCCAACCGCGCGCAACGCGACGTGACGCGGGGGAGTAAGGCGGCGGGCGCGGTCGGGGCGGCGACGGAGGGCAGGGCAGCGGCTGGGGCTGGGGTGGCGGCGGCTTCCCGCGAGGCGATTGTCATGACCGCCTCCCGCGTAACTCGATTGCGCCCGCGGATCCCGACAGAGGGCGCGCGGCGACGCGTGCATATGGATGAGGGCGCGGAAGCCGACCCGGGGCCTCGCGGCGGGCGCCGAGCAAGCCGCGCCCCAGTGTGGAAGCCCCAGCGGCTCCCGTCGCCAGCCCTCCCCCTGTCGCCCTCGTTGCCACCCCGTCAGCCCCCACACGCCTCTTTCACCGCTGCTACCCCCTGCTTCCGGCCGCGCGCACATTCGCCCACCTCGGACTCCACCCACCACCGCGCGGGTGCCCACTCCCACTGCCTCCCTCCTCATGACTCCATCGCCGCTCACACTCTGCCGTCACTCGACTCTACCGCACCGACCCTCCGCCCACCTCCGCCTCTGCATGCCCTCTCCACCCCTTCAGCCCCCACCAGCCACCGTCATCTTCCTACCATCCCCAACAATCTCCGACCATTCCCAGACATTCCCGGCCATCCCCAGCCATCCCCAGCCATTCTCAACCTTCCCTGGCCATCTCCCTCCATCCACCGCCATCTACAGCCTTCCCTTCACCACGCTCTTCCACCCGTTATTCCAGGTTATCCCCTGTCATCACCACCGACACCGACTAAGGGTCCGCGCACCCACAGCCTCAGTCTCTTCGCTCTCGCCTCGGATGCCTCTGCCGTTACAATCACTACCGTTCCCACTCTCGACCCTCCTGCCGACCAGCCGCCCCCGACTGCTACGACTACGATTCGCCGCGTCCGTCCCCTCACAGCGGCTGTCGCTCCCGCTACACTAGTGATGCGGATCCACCGCCATCCCCGCCCTCGCCTCTTGTCAAGCCCTCCCGCTCTCTCCGGCTGCCGCACGTTTCTCACCGCAGTCGCCTCTGCTCCCTTATGCACTTGCTATCTCACAGTGGGATGATTCAGCACTAAAAGCGTCCGGAACACGTATTCTGCAATTCTCTAGCGAAAATATAATTAAACACGAATAAATAAAAAAAAAGAAATTGAGTGACAGGTTTTTGTATAATTTGTTTACGGTTTTCGTGCATTTCTCAGGATAGTAAAAATAAGAATATCACATGTAGATATGCTTTCTTTAGTACACCAATGAAGAAATTCATTATAAGGGCCGGACGTGTTTTAAGTATTTTCATTTTTATGTTCCAGTTGGAAAGGGAATTGTCCTTGGCATGTATTTAGTCATTTTAATATCGCCATTCTATAATCTTCAAGTAACGGTAATCGAAACCTTATGAGTTTAATCATTAAAATAAGTTACATTTTCAGCCCATGAGCATTTATTTTCTCTACATTAACTCCTCCAAAGTAACATATTTTTAAGCAACAGTTATTAAGTCTTATTTTAATATATTAAAAAAAATGACATGTTTCTGACCAGTGTATGTGCCCCTCCATAACTCTCCCCACTGCACTGCACGATCCGCCTTCAATTCCACCGCAGACCTGCCACCGTAACCCTCCACATGCATCTCCATCTATAATCTCACTCAATTTTATTTCAGACTATTCAAAAGCGTGTGACCTATTCCGTACTATTGTGCACCGTCCGCCTGCCCACCGTCTCACACCCCGCAGCGCCTTCAATGCCGCCACAAACCTTCTGTGCCCGAACCTCACCCGAACATTCTCACTGCTTGCCTGATCCTGCGCACCCCCCCTCCGACTCACCCGCCGTCGCCCTCGCCGTCGCCGTCGCCCGCGCCGCCGCCGCCGCTGTCGGTGCTACCACACTGCATTCTCTCTGACGATCCATTCTGCTCCATCGGCCCTGCCGCAGACATCGCCCAGCCACTCCTCGCTCGCAGAAACAGCGTCCTATTAACATTGCATTAATCACCATTAACCCTACAACTGCTGGCATCCGATATGTAAATGATCCGATTCGGTTTCATTGAATGTAAATCTGCGTAAATACACAGCCGAGTGAATTATTGTAATATACTACGTCCAGTCAAAATAAATTATTAAACGAAAATTTGCGTATTCAATCAAGAAAAAATGTGATATATCTAAATTGAAATGATAATGCGTGCTGTATCTCGCTGCGTGCTGAACATTAACTTGTGCTTTGTCTTCAAACGTTTTCAAACGATTTGTGAATATTTAAAAGAATTTGTAAATAATTTACATAGATTTTATAGAATTCTCATTGTAATTAAAGTAGTTAAAATTTCCGCCAATCAACAATTGTACTTGAAATGTCCGTCAATCATTCATAACATACAGTAAGAAAGGAAAATAAAACAATATAAAAGAATACCTTTTATTTTTCAATCATACGTCTCTCTTTAAATATCAGCAGTTGCCAAAACCACTTGTACCCTTGATTGAAATTCAGCCGCCGAGAGATTTGTGCAACGAAGCATTCTTAATGTCGATTAAGATTAATGGTGGTACCGCGGGAGAAAGGAATGCTCACATTGACAGTCGATAAAGTAAACGAAGAGAGAGAAGTCCCCAAAAGTTTCGGTAACGGATTCCGATTTCAATTTCTCTCTCTCAGTATCAGAAAATCTCAGAAGAGTTTTTCTCATAAATTCCTATACTTGTTGGAAAGTATCACAAACAATCGGAAAATATCTGGACAAATTTCTCTCATTGTTAGGAATAAGTTAAAACAGAATGTATAAGAGATTTGATGTGACACATAATATTTTATATTTACTTCCCGTTTAGAAGGTTACCAATCAATAAAACTAACTAATTAAATATAAACTTCTTATCAAAATGCTACAGGATAAAAATAACAAAAACACATTGCTATGAATAGAAATGTATGTTTTATTTCATAGTGGAAAATGTGTGACCTGTAGATAAATATTAGAACTCCAACCACCTCTCATATTAATTTTTGTATGAAATTCCAGACGTCCTCATTAACAATACCAACTTTTTATTCAACAAATGGAAAATATATAGACAGCTAAAGTACATATTTTTGCAGTCGCACAACCTTATTTTCAAATGTTCTGTTAATTGATCTTCTGATGTAAAATAGGGCAGACTTTCCATTTGTAAACACCGGAATCATTGGCACACCAATATTGCCACATAATACTTGCTAGTGCAACATTACTTTTCATATTAAGAGAATTGATACTGAAAGTAAAGTCAAAAGCAATTAAAAATATGAATCAAAACTGAAAGTTTTACCACAGAGAATGAATCTAAAATTTATCGCCTTGTACTAAATTCTCGCTGCGAGGAGTATCAAAAATGGTAAATCGTCTGTGATGTACTGAGTGTAGAAATATATTTAAAATATTCTTACTTAACTAAAGAGTTCAGACTACAGAGTCTAATCTAGCGCCCGAGGTCGCACCGACTACCGACCAGCGTAGTGACTTCGGTCTGTTGAAGCCCGCGTTCTACACAATTTCTCATTGGCAGTGCCGGGGCCCCAGCTTTCCTTCGCCTACCTCGACGTGTCCCGCTCTCAAAATACTACCGCCCTCAGAATTAAACTCAGCGCCTGAGGTCCCGTGCATCACCTTTCCACCACGCGTCTTGATGTGTCCCGCCCTCGAAATACCACCGCTCTCAAATCCTCGCGTCAGAAGTCCCACCTGCTGGACGACCTCAGTCTATTGACGCCAGCGTTCCACAGCGTCACAGCGCCAGCGTTCCGTATCTCGCGTGCCCCAACTTTCCTCCGCGTGTCTTGCTCCTCACTCAAAACGTGAGTGTCCCACACTCAAACTACCACCATCCACACATTCAAAGTCCGCGTCTGTCTCACCGACCAGCTGTATGACCTCGGTCTATTGAAAACAGCGTTTCGCAAACAATTCATAACCCCTAGCGCCTGGTAGCCAGCTTTCCTCGGCGTTCCCCGCTTTCAAAATACCACCGCCCTTAAACCGATTCGAACTCGGTGCCTGAGGTCCTCCCTACCAGCGTGACTACCTCAAGCTACTGAAGCCAGCGATTCCTAGTTTCATCTCCCTTGTACATCGCGCGTACCCCAGCTATCCTGCGTGTGTCTCGGCGTGTCCCACCCTAAAAAGACCATCACTCTCAAACAGATTCCCAGCTTTTCTCCGCATGTCTTGCAGTGCCTTGTCCTGAAATTACCACCTCCTCAAACAGATTCGAACTCAGCGCCTGCGATCCTATCTGCCAGCGTGGAGACCTCGAGCTGTTGAAGCCAATGATTCACAGCATCATCTCCCTTCTACACATCTCGCGGGCCTCACCCTCAAAATACCACCGCCCTCAGATTCGAACCCCCGCGCCTGACGTCCCGCTGGCTGGGCAACCTCGGTCTATTGAAGCCAGCGCTCTACAAACAATCTCTCAACCGCGGCGCCGGGGCCCAGCCTTTCTTCGTATGTCTTGCCATGCCTCCCCGTCAAATTACCACCACTCTCTCAAACAGATTCGAACTCGGCGCTTGGTATCTTATCTTCCAGCGTGACAATCTCAGACTGTTGAAGCCAGTGATTCCCCGCATTATTTCCCTTCTACACATCTCGTGTGCCTCACCCTAAAAATACCACCGCCCTCAAACAGATTCGAACCCCGCGCCTGAGGTCCAGCTGTGCGACCGCCGTCTATTGAAGCCAGCGCTCCACAAACATTCTCTCACCCGCGGCGCCGGGCTCCCAGCATGCCCGCGCGTGTCCCGCCCTGCGGCCGGGCGGTCTAGCGCCCGTCGGCGGGTGGTCGCCAGCGCTGCGCGTGTTTGTTAATCTCACGCTGGGGAAAAGGCTGTGCTGCTAAAGAGCGCGGCCGGCCAAAGCCCACATCATTAAGCGGCGGCAGCGGTTAAGCCCTGAGCGGCCACGGGTGCCGCTCTCCACCCTCTCTCTCTTCGTTTCTCCCCGACCTCGGCCACGCTCCCGTCTTCGCCCACGGCCTGCGCGATGCAATGTCTGGTATTTGCTCATAAGAGGCGACGTGCTGCGCTGCTGCCCAGACCGACCGGCCCGCCACCGTCGGGCGAGCTGTGGGCGGCGGAGGTTGTCGGGTGGTTGCATGGGAAAGAGAGGTTGGTGGTCGGCGGACGACGCAGCTTTGAGGAGCCGGCGTGTGGGGGCGTGTCGCTTTGAGTAAAGCCCTGGGGGTCACTATCTACCGAGTACACGCCTTCCCGGTGTCGGCCGTTCTCTCGCAGATTTCAAGGTCTTCTGATGTGACCTATATTGCAGCAGTTGAAAGTAAACATTGCTTCCCAAGTCATTAATTTCCTAAATTTTGTCATAGTTATTAATTTTTTATATAATAACCATTATATTTGTTAATTTTCTAATTTGAAAATTGCAATCATTCATTCAATGAAGTCTAACTTTAATTTCTAATTTCTAAATTTTACTCACAAATATGAACATTCTGCGACTTGTGACCGCCTTCCTCTGAAATGAATATTTTGGAAAAGCAAATTTTTATGTATAATATACAATACTGTAACTGAATTACTGTTTCATTTATATCGTAATCAGACTAATATTTTTTTTTGCAAATGAAGGTCAAGTGTTGCAGGTTTTTATTCATTCTTTAAACATATTACAAAGTTCTCATTAGTACTATACCATTTAGTAGCACAAAACAAGTAAAATTACTTCAGAATTGCTGTCGACGTTTCAAATTTAACATTAAGTTGGTTTCCTCCAGGCGAGTGCAAATTAGCTACCTTCGAAATTTGAGCTTAATCCATCGCTTCAACAGCAGTACAAGGGATTTCATTAACTAAGAAGATTCAATCAAGAAGGCCTCGATTTCCAAATTTGCAGGTATACGCACTCTTACCCAGTTTCGACTTTTATGACTCTAGATACTGCGCAATTAATCCGAACCTTTCGTAACTACCCAGAGTTTTACACAATCAATAAAACATTTTCCAACTTCTCTAATTGCATTTGTTGAAGATACTATTCCAGATTCTCTCCTCTTTCTCTTTCCTCGGAAGTTACTTCATATTCGAGGCCAGAGGCACAAATGCTTCAAATGAAAAGCATTCCATTCTCGGCGAGAAGTTTGAAAAGTTCAGGGAAAAGAGGAAATATGAAAGAAATAGGAAGCGTGCATCGTCGGGGAGGAGCTTAGAAATACTAATACTATCTCAAACATTCTTGTTCAACTATTTTCTTCCAGCTGTATAAAAATGCAAATTTCAGTGCTCCTGGGAACAAGTTACCCCATCCTTTGCATTCTTCTGCAGTTTCTCACTAATGCTTGTCACGACATGCATTTACGCTTTGCTTTAACCAACCGCATAAAAAATCGTGAATATGATAAGTATGTCACTCGAATAAATCGTCTTTTTTCATTCTACTTTTCGTCAAAAATGGAATGTGCTGTTTATAAAAAAGTCTGACGGACAAGCCCAACCCGGAAATTTCGATTTTTCTTGCAAAATCATTATTGATAGAATTTTAAATTAAACATTAAAATAAATCAATGTACTTATATTAGCTGAGGAAACGCGATGAAAATCTATATTGAGTTGTTTATATTTCCCACATCCTCTGAACACAAACATAGGGAATCTGAAGAACAATTTTTATCGAATTCTTAACCTAAATGACTCAATATAGTTGAGGAATATATTGTCGAAAAACTGTAACTTAACTAAATCTCAACAGAAACTACTGCCTCGTATAAACAAAGAGCTGACAAACCGAACAGTTCCAGTTCGAAGACGTCGGAAAGCAGTGCCAAACCATGGGCGGCCCCTCGCAACTTGGTCGGAAGAGGCAAGACGTCGGAAGAGGCTCCAACTGACGGGAAGCAGGGAAGCGTCGACCGTGAGGGGGGAGTGGGGAGGGGCAGGGAGCGCAGGGCGAGCGCTGTCGCCCAGGTGAGAGAGCCCTGGGAAATCACTGGGCCCAGAGGCAAGGCGTTAAGCCTCTGTCGACAGCGCACGAGGGTAACCCCTCGAGCGACTTCCAATACTTCTCAGATAAAACCTCTGACCTCTACATTCCACGTCTTTCTGCAAAGCGTACTTTGCCCACATAGTACAATTTACTGTTCATGTTGTCTATTTGTTGTTTACTTTTTGAATACAAGGAATTGTTTTTAGATCCTTTGTTAATTATAATGATCAGAATTCTCTTATGCTGAGACGGGCAAACTATCTCTGTATTTTACTGATATTTCTATAGCCAGTATTATGTTTCTTGAATTGGAACCTCTTTATCAAAAACTTTAGTTATGCCATTCATAAGTTCAAACGTACTACAACTATTACTCAATAAAATATACTTGCAGCATGGTGGAAATATCTTTGATGTATTGTTCCAATGATTTATAATCATAATTGTGTTATTAGTAGTATTAATTCGAATAGTTAGGTTTTCTGAAGAATACAACGGTCCGAAATTAAAATTCAGTAGTAATATTTCCGAACAACAATAAAATTACATAAAAATATACTTCAAAATCAATAGAGTATGCAAAAAATGGTATCACACAAACAGAGTATGTAGAAAACAAATTGTGCAAAAGGGTGAGGTCAGCCACTTTCATTCACTTTCATCACAGACTGCTATATCATTCTGCACCTGTGTGTCTCAACCCACTGTACCAATACATGAAGAATGGATTATTAGGTTTTGACTGTCTATTGACGTACGGAAAATGGGCAAAACCACGGGATTTAATATCCAATAAATCGATTGTTACTACCACGTTTGCAATTTAGTTTTCTCCGGCATTGGAATGTCATGCAGCTATCTTTAGTTCCACCAACAAATAATTTAGCATTTATAAAGAATAAAGTAGGGATGTGTGTTACCTAGGTTGTCACAAAATAAAAGTTAAAATCTTCTATGGCATGAAGGGGGTCGAAGAAAATTACTTTTGCTCATGTACATGTGGTTGGAAATCCGATATAAAGAAGTTCTCTCCCAGTCAAATAGATTTCAAGTACTTATTACAATCTAGTGCAATGATTTGTTGCCTAACAATTAGGGACAAACGTCAGTGTGTAACATCGTTAGTTAATCGTCTATGTTAAGTTGGCAATTCGCAAAAAGTAATCATATTCAATTCCCCTACCAACCCAGCACGTTTGTTTAATCACTTACGTTAAAAAAATCGTTGGTTCTTAGAAAAAAGATTCAACTTCCAGTTATTTAAATCACTTATTCATTTTAACGTTTGAAGTATCAAGAGTTTAAACTCCATTGTGTCCACTTATCAATTCACTGTATGATTCTTGGTATCGACATCATACACGACCTCGAATGATCATGTCTAAGAGGCGACGGTGCCCGTCACCGGCGGCGGGGCGTCCTCCAGCGCCGCGCAGCGTAGCGCAGCGGGGCTTCGGGGCTCCCTTGCGTATCGTGCACCGCGCCCACAGCCGCCCACTGACCAATATCGGGTTATAGCCCAGCTGTTCCACGGCCGCCGGCCGCCGGGGCCCGCGCCGTAAAACGGGAGGAAACACGCGATGAGAGGAAGATAATGGAGGAAAAATACGAGCGCCCTCCACCGGGAGGACGCCACCCGCCCCCGCCCCCGCCCCCGCCTGCCTGTCAACTCCGACGACGCCCGCCGCTTCCCTTCCCTGCCGTCCTCGCCGCCCTCGCCCACCCCACCGTGTCCTCCGATCACGTAAGGCCCCTCTGCCCTCGTACTGATCTCGCGCCCTTTTCGTCGACCTGAAACACTCCGAGTTTGTCTCGTCCTTGCTAACCCAGCTGCTTTCATGGTTTGCTCTCTCCGTACCAACAGAATCGTTTTTCCGTCACCAGTGTCTTCATCTTGCCTCCAGACAACCCATATTGCCTCACACTACCCACTGGCCCCATACTGGTCATCTTGATCCATACCGCTCATCTTGCTTCGAACCGCCCATCTTGCCCCGTACCGACCATCTTGCCCCTTTACCACCCATCTTGCCCCATACCGCCATCTTGCCCCTTACCGCCCATCTTGCCCCATACCGCCCATCTTGCCCCATACCGCCCATCTTGCCCTATAACGCCCATCTCGCCCAATACCGCCCATCTTGCCCCATATCACTTGCCTCATTGCACGACATCGCCATTCTTTCCCGCATCGTCGTCCGTGTTCTCACCCCACCTACAACGCGCCGTTCCTGTACGTGACGCACCGTTCTTGCGCATCATCCGTCTTTGCGCACACCAACGTTCTTGCGCACATGGTCGTTCTTGCGCACATGGTTGTCCTTACACAAACCGACCTCCTTGCGAACATCGACATTGCGATCCTGTCGTTCTTGCGAACTATTATGTAACTCTCTGTCCCGTCGTTCTTACACTTTCTCTCTCCCTACGTCGTCTTAGCCTCCTCCTACATCGCCATTTGATTAATAATCAACATTGCCGACTTCTTCAAAGTCTGCCAATGGAAATGAATTCATTTTAATTTTCTGTAATTCAAAATGTCCAATCACAGGTGAGGGTATAATTCAACAATTTTGTTTCTTTAGCAAATATTATTGTCTCATTATTCTCTTGAAAAAAAAAACTATTCTCTTGAAAAGTAAAAGAAGGCATCTACTTCACGACGATGTAAGTCTTTAGCTACAGTCCCATATTTTCTGTTCTTTTCCTCTCCAATTAATGCATACATTCTCTCCACACTTCTATTGCTACTACAACAGACATTTTAACACTGCATTTAGTCAATATCTTTTATCCTACATCCCATATTCTCCAACTACGTACTTGTTCATTATTAATTTCCTTATTCACTCGGACAAACGCTACAACCATCCCTGAAACTTGCAGCACGTCACCTCCACTCGACTCATATCATTCTCCTCCAGTGCTCCCGCAGAGTAATCCCTTTGAAGACCTTGCCCTTTCTGCCGCCCTTGCCCTTGCGGCAAGGTCAGCCCTAGATTCAGAGGCCAATCCAGACGGCGGGTGGGCGGAGACCCACCGCCGCCGCCGCTCCATCCGCCATGATTTGCGAGACCGGTGGCGCGGGCTTTACTCGCTTATTATGAAGGGTTGCGAGTATATTGCTTGCTCTCCACGGGCCTCCGACTCGCGCAGTAAAGTCACGTGACATGAGACCCAATAACGGGTTATGGACACACGTCCGCCGGAAATCGTTTCGGGTTCTGTTTGGCGACGGCGCGATTTCCAGTCAAAAGGACGCAGGTGACGGAGGGATTTCAGTTTGCTGTTCGGTAAATTTGTCCCGACGTCGATTTATTGGATGAGACACATCAAGCGTTCCATCTGTCGCGGCGAACCAATAGCCTATTATCATTTGACAAAGAATATTCCGCTTTGAAGGCTTGTTAGAAGACATATCTTTTTACATCATTTGTTAACGCACGTAAGTAAATACTGGAGGAAAGTAAATACTTCATATTCATGTAAATAAATGCACTATAAGTAAAGTTTACAGAAGCGAAAATTCTGCTGAACAAAACAGCGCTTTTTTTTTCAGAAAGTACCACCCACACTACTCGAGCATAACAAATAAAACACTCTTGTATAACACTGCAATAATTTTTTAAAAAATTGCAATAATATAGTATATAATATACCTTACAACAGTTACTTATACACCAAGAATATCAAAAATATTACATAATAAGTAATAGCAAGAATACATAACTAATAGTAAATTTTAGGGTGTCCGTTCTCTTCCTTGAAGCGTTGCTGTCGCATCACGTCTTTTGTGTCGTAAGCATGAAGCATCAAATTAAGTTACTTCGCGCAGTATGAAAATGAGGAAATAACACTATCAAACAATTCCATTTTCTGTCAAACTCGGAACTGGGATTTATTTTGAATTTCCCATTTACTGTTCCCAGTTTTTAGGTATCTAACAAAACTACAGAGAATCCTCAAAAGCGCGAAGGCTGCGTAGTTTTCTTTCGATTTCTGTGGGAATTAGAAATTATTAATACAGATATTTAATTAATTCATTTTAGAAATTAACAAGAAAAACTAACATTAAAAAAGTTAATCTAGAATTAACGAAAAATTATCTCCCATTTAAGGATACAAACGGCCGAGGAAATTATTTATTTTAAATGATACGAGAATGCAAGTGGGATGAACGTTAGAAAGTAGAATATCGGAAAAGCAATAAACCGGATGGGAACACTGAAGCAAAGTTGCGCGAGAAAACATGCGTGGCGTAAGTGAAAGCTTAGAAGATGCTAGAACAACTACGAATTAACAAGTCATATGCTAAACATTTTAAAAACCAAATTAAAATGGAAAAATAATATATCAAAGATAATTAATTAAAAGTTATTTACTGTATTCTGTTCAATTTGCGATGCACTTACTACTTAATAACATTTTTTTCTAAAATGACTAAGTTTTTCTTATTGATAATACGGATACACAAATTCTCTTGTCGATATTATTCAGGCATTTATTTTTGTAACATAATAAGTGGTAAATTGGTTTATTCTTATTACTTAAACATTAATCGGCGTTGCTTCATCATGTTATTTCATGTTGAATGCTAGATATTTTTCGAAGTAAAAAATAGCAGTAATGAATATCATGGCTACGTGTTTCTGAATCTACAAATAACGCTAAAATTGATCTCTTCAGTTTACCTATAAATAAAATTGTGAAGTAAAATACGAATGTAATTTAATTATTGGTTGGGAAATTACACTCCTATAAGAACTCTTAAATATACTTTAAATCATTAAGAAAAGTTAGTTTTTCCTGGCTTTCAATGCCTTTAGTAAATAATATTCCGAATAAACTGAAGACCAAACGGAACAACTCCAGCTGTTCCGTTTGGTCTTCAGTTTATAAGTAAATTAATTATTTGCTTAAAATAATCATGTATTTATCAATTTAGTTGATCATTTTAACATTTATTCACGAACAATCAAGAATGTACATCTCCTAGAAAAATGAAGATCAATTTGTAACTGCAAAAAACACTCTTTGGTACTCGAGCACATCTCAAGCTGCAGACGTCCTTTGTCTTTTGAAGATAAAACAGCCACTACAGCCACAATGCCGACGTTGGCGTGTGACAGTTTACGTCTCCGGTCACAAATTAAGTCCTACAATGCAAGCAACTCTACGCACACAAAAAAATATAATTGGATGTTTTTACGCTGTCCTTCAGCAATCGTTATCGCGTTTATGCCGGTTAACCTCATTAGCAGAGCCTGGAACAAACAACGTTGTGGAGACGCAGCGGCGCCGGCGTGCAAGGGGCGACCTCCGGAGAGATCAGTGTAATTAAGCAAGAGTTCTGCGGGAGGGAAGGGTGAGATGGGTGACAGAGGAAGGATGTCGGAATGGAAACGAAAGGAGAGAGCGCTGAAGCGTTGGCAGCCGCCACAAAGATTTGTCAAAGAAAAGGCGGGCTGGATGAGATTTCAAGGGGACTTTGTCCTCTGTCACATTCATGCGGTACTCGACTATCTCTCGGGCGGGAAACGTGAACATGGTTCAGGAGAATAATTTCGTGACGATAATTCTCTTTCATTTGAAAGCTCCCAGCTGACCAGGTGATGTCGCGTTACTTCACTTTCCTTCCAATTGTGCTGTCGTTTTGTTCTCTTCTTTGCATTGACTGATGTGCGTTCTTGCGTAAATTAAAAAAGGTACGTGTGATTAGTATTTATGAAATAACTATCTTGTTAAATTATCTTATCTTATTAAGTCGTCTTGTTAAACATAATACTGAAGAATTATCAAATGAGGCAATCAGGCAGGCAATCTTAAGCTACGATGACTATTCCACTCGTGAAATTAACACAAATAGCGCTTAACTATTCTACATTTGGTATGCACCAATCAAGATGGTGAATCTCCCAAAATGATCTCTTTTTTACTGCACCTCTTCCCTACTTGCCAAACATATGACAGTCATAATAATCACAATCACTGTACCTTTTATGTTCTTAAAAAGCTGTAAATACTTGTATTGGCGTTTAAATTTAACTATTCACTGGGCGAAAAGTAACAAATTAATTTTGGTAGAAGTAGAAGGAATATTTAAAGAATTATTAAAACACTTGCGAGAACATTTATGCTTAATTGTTCAATTAAGCACGAGAATCACAAATAGACTGAACTACGTACAATAGACGTGGTGGTCAAAATAGCTACAATCTTTAGCAACACTATTACAGGGAAAATAACACCAATCAGCGATGCCAGACCTACTACTATTCTAGAAGTCTAAATTTGTCGAGAGATCCTAAGTTAAACCACAATTGCTGTTCCGGAAATGGTAATTCAAACGGTTCAACTTTAATCTCCGGAGATTTTCCCCATCCAGTTATTCATTTGATTTATCTGCTCTTCATGCAATTTCAATTAATCGTTGACTCCCAACACGATTCTAATATCAGTATGGGATAAAAATAAATGATTTCAAATACTGATTTAAGGGAAATGAAGGTAATTCTAAATATTAATACTTTGATTCTTGTCAAAGTATATCCACATTTAGAAAGATTATTCTAGTATAGAGTTAAGACAGATTTAAATTTAAATTATATCGCTTACGTATTAAAGAATGACTAAATTTGTGAATAAATATTGTCAAACTATACTAAATTAATAATGACTCAATAGTGAATCATTTATTTATTAGCACAAATCTCCATAAATCAATTAGCTTTCAAATATCACAGTGTCTTTGAAGATTAATGAGCATCATCAACTAGGAGTTACATGATGAAAAACAAAACAAAAAATCCAATAAAGAAATACGTCTTATGAGAATTGTACTATAATCTTACACAAGACATGAATTTTCTTTCATTCTTAAACAAAATTCTGTTCGCAAAAGCACTCTAAAAATCAATATTTTTGTAAACTGTCTCTCCGTGTTCAATGACCTAGTTTATGCTTATAGTAAATCGAAAGTATAATTGAATGAAAAGATATGAATATCGACATTTTAATGAACAACCTTTGTGATCATGCTTTTGATATTTTCATTTTGATGTCGGTTTTGTCTGGCTTTTATGACACTTTCTGTGAGTCCCACAAACCAAAAGCTAATTATTAAATTGATGTAAAAAGCCTAATTACATAGAGTGAAAGCGTACCACCATAGTAGCAAACGAGGCCACCCGCAGAATATTAGAAGCAATTCCCAAAATGTACAGTCTCTTATAGAGATCACAATTCACCTATAGTGAATAAGATTCAATTATTGGGGTAACGATAATTCAAAAATTCCTGAAAAGTGTTAATGCATAGCAAACTATATGAAATGAATCTTATAGAGATCCCAATTCACGTATAGTGAATACGATTAAATTATTGGGGTAACGATAATTTAAAAATTCTGAAAATGTATCAGTGTATAACTAACTACACGAAATTTTTCCATAACTTTTCAGTGATTCACTATCTTTTCCAAAGACAGTTTATGTAATTGAATTTTTATGTGAATTTTTTGTGCACTTCAAACATTTACTTGAGATCAGAGTTCATCTCAGAGATGTCCGTAAATATTCTTATATTTATGAGTAATTTTACAAGATTGAAACGAGATAAAGATCTAGGTGTATTTCCAATGAAGTTTACAGCGCCATTCACGTTGACAAAACTACCTGTAAATTATTTTCACAATTCGTCTTATACAAATCGAATATATCTGTTGAAGGAAATTAGTGTCCCATTAGTGATCGCATATTTTGAACTCTTTCAATTTTATTTATTTATTTAGGTTTAAGGACCCTTGAACTACTCATGTCATCGAAGCCCATAAGTGAAGATCAAATTAGTAGATGGTAGGGAGGTGATCATGACGGAGTGGTGAATGCTGATGAAGAAGTAATCATTGAATGAGAAACGCGGAAAAAGGAAGAGCTCAGAGAAACGTACCGAGAGCTCACTTTGTTCACCACAAATGTTCCACATGGATTGACCGGAGATCGAGCCCGGACGCCAGCGGCGAATGACAAGACGCGGTAGCCCTTACGCCACGAACCGCCTGCAGTCCCCCCCACACACACACGAATACATTCAATACGTCAGGGCGACAGTAAGCAATATTGAACTACACGAGCGCGACCGAGCGCCTTGGAGAGAATAGCCGTCAGTTCGCAATCCGCGCGACGGTCGCAGAGTCCCCAGGCGCATCATACGCTCCGGCGGTGATTGCCGCGTTTTTTCCCGGCGGAGACACCGTGGGCGGGGCTCGGGCAGCGCAGGTCCCCTCCGACGTCCCCGTGGGCGAGCGACTGGCGGCTGGCGCCAACGGCACGGTCGCGGCTCACGCTTAGGATTGATTGATTGATTGATTGTTCGTGTTTACGGGCGCGTCAACTACTTAGGTTAATAGTTCCGTAAGTGTAGTACGTGTTTTTCATCCTGATGTAGCGGTGATCTTTCCCCGCTGGATGGCGAGATCCGGATCCGAGCTACCGTCGACTAGCGGGGTTTCCCCTAACCAGGTATCTCCCATCAGCGGGACACCGAACCAGCCGGGACAAGCTCTAAGCTCCCGACCGGTCTCCCGGCATGAGTGGTAGTGTCGTGCATGTTAGTGTAAGTGTGAGTGTAAGGGGTGAGGATAGGACAATGAAGACGAGGAAAGATCGCGCGCCGTCCGCGGCCCGTTGGTTAGAGTACTGCTCCGGCATTCGCCTGGTATTGATCGGAGAAACCACGGAAAACTACCGATCATTCTTAGAGGTGCAGTTTATAAAACACCGATAGATGTGTGTTCTAATGTTCTCAATGTTCTGTTTCGTATGTGCGCCTAGTCATAGATTTTTGGATTATTAAAATCACAAGATTCCCAGTCTGCGACAAAAACGCATGTTGCAGATTTTGGAAGTTCTATTGAAAAGAGACTAAAATTAAAGTAATGGTATTTAATTGTAGTAGTTTTCTCCACATGTTACTGGTTTCGTTGTATGTTTATTAAAAGAAGATCTGTTAATTAATTCAATAGTTTGTAATATATACAAATAAATATTCAAAAATGAACTCACATATTACACGATAAATTAAGTTTTTCCAAAAATTGTATCAACGTCAACCTACGCTATAATATTTAAATATTCTTTTATAGCTGTAGGTGTAAAATCAAAAATACATATTTTGGAATCAGTTATTCGCTTTTATAAATAAGGAATTCAAAATATAATCATAGATCTATCCAAATCACCAGGCTATTTCAATAAGTTGATGGAGATAAAACATGTCACTTTCTTGCTTTCCCAAATTTGATTTTATTCTTTAGATTATATATATATATATATATATATATATATATATATATACACACACACACACATATACACACACACACATATACACACACACACACTCACACACACACACACACACACACACACACACACACACATATATATATATATATATATATATATATATATATATATATATATATAATTTACTCATTATATTCCTTAATTATTTTAAAAATATAATTTTCATAATTCTAAAAGTAATCATAAATTATAAATATTACTTCGTGTAACGACTGGTTTTACGTTGTTTTTTCGTTTTCAATTCTACATCTTACTTGGGAAGTTGCAGTTTGTTGTTTATTGTATATAAACAATAAACTGCAACTTCGTGCAGTTTATTGTTTATATGCTCTTCACGAGTATGGCTTATCAATAGAATAATGAAAATCTTACCATTACGGCTTGAAAAGGAAGGTGAAGAAAAAGTTAATCTCGTGAAACACACAATAGTCAATATAATTGTCACCATTCCCGTCACCTTGTTGGAAGCTATACGCTCGGAGAATATGTTCCGCAGTCATATAGAATCAACACCCGTCGGGCCGACCAATTCTTTGAACAAATTTAACAATAGTCAATGTTTTACAGCAGCTAGTTGTGTAAATGAGGTCGAGCAACATAAAAACAAAATACTCAAAAGAGAAACAATAATGTAGGATAATTTGCTTTAAGTCTTTTGTAACGTCCACTACAGATTGGGTATATTATCACGAAGTTGCTGTTAATTCTCTCTCTACTGCATCTGGTCACCCCAAAATATTGTCTGTTTTGTGAATACCCGGATGCGGTCAGACGCATTTTCGAATCCCTAATAAGCAAGATCTCGAAATTGGGAATTATAGCGTCGAGCTACAGTATGAGCGCTACAATGTCGCGGAGTTGCCCGGAAGCTTTCCAGACTTGAAGTTAGATTCAGCACAACGACAAAGAAGGTAAACAATCGCTTTGTGGATTGGATCTAACGAAGCTTCTTTACATCTGTAATACACATTTGACAAAAGGATGATAAGGTACCAAATTGATGTCGCGACGTAACTCGGAGCTTTGGGTATGCGGAAGATAGGATACACAAAATGACAGATGCAAGTACGTCTAAACAAGAAGTGAACACGACCGCAAACAGCGGCTAAGACCAATAGATTTGCCCGCGAAGCAAAGCGCCGGGCAGATTCACTGGCATAGACGACGCGCGCCACAAAGCTACGCAATGACTAGTGGAAGTTGGCCAAATCGCATAAAATACATTCTATCTTTCAAACACTTGTCAGCTAGCGGCTTGTCTTGAACACACGACGGTAAAGTGAACAAAATGGCACCTAAACAAACTATTGTCCACACTCACATGGGAGGAGTTGAATTTTAACGCACATGGGAAGAATTGTATTGTACGAATGCTTGTCACTTTCCAAATATGGCGTAATTACAAGTAAGTTGTACTATCGATACATTCTTGTTTTACATTTTTATTCTTGAGAAAAAAATGTTTTTTAGGTTTTGTGAATGTCCGAGAATCAACAGAAATGGTTCAGCTGATCTCAATTTCAAATATTCTTTTCAACAATACGCAATCTATTATTCCAAATATAGATAAAATTGTTATGAAAACGCGTCATCGGTAGAATTTACTATATTTTCATTTTCGGCAAAAATGCATTGCAAATTCGTTTATTTTCCAATCAATAAGCGCTTTTAATATCTGTTGGAATGCTTTTTCTAATTAAAATTCACGTTTGTTCTTCTGTAATTTTTCGTTCACTCATCATTCTTCCTACATTTCAGTTCTCAAATTACATTCGTAGCTCACCGCAATGTGATGACGAGTGACCGTGCCCGCTGGAGGAGGTAGGAATACGGCTGCGTAAGTGGGGCAAACCCTGCCCCCCCCCGTGGCCTATACACTTGAAAGCGAGTATTACTCACTGGCAAAACCTTTTTCTTTGCGGAGGATAATTTCAATTGTTATTTTTTTAAGACTGCCTTTTGTTCAGTTGATTTTTAATTTGTTGTGAGGTCCATTAATTTTCCAGGCAGACAAACATCATAAAAACATTTAAATAAATTTAACAATACTTTTTTTCTATCTAATAAGTAGCGTTTTCCACATGGTACTGCTTATGGCGCAGCTTTCCTAATTGTTCTACCTTGCAAACATATTCATTCTGCATCACTGTGGGCATGATAATATTTATTCTCCGTACTCTATCAATAAACGATGGTGTTTGGTAAACTATAAGTTTCAAGATAGCCTGATAAGTTAGTCACTTTAAGGAAGTGGATCAATGAATACATATTCTGTTTAAACAATTATATTATACTATATTCATTAAATTTGTTTAGCGTAGAGGAATTATGCTTTTATTTATACATAGATCAAACTAAGCCCAAAGATACAGGGAGGAGACCACTCGTATACTTCGCCTTCGCCGTATGCTTAAGGTGAAGCTCAAGGGAGTGAATGAATCCCCATGCATTCCATATTTTTATTATTGTTTAAACATTTATTTAATTCTTTTATTTTTTGTTGTAATGTGAACAATCATCATGTTGCAGTGACCAGGCATTAAAACTTTCATAAATGAATGTATAACTTGCGATTATTGTAAATAATATTCACGTCTGTAGATTTTTTTTAAAAGGACCCGCATGACATATTTGTACCGTTGTCCGAATCTTCTCCCGCCGTTTCTACCTTAATCCCTAAAATTGTTTGAAAAAGTTTTATTTTCTGGAACTTTTGCTTTGACGGTTAAGTAAGTGCCGCACTAATGAAGAAACGGACTTCCAACAGGGTACACCTTAAGGAATAAAAGGTGACTGTCCTTCGTTCTCGAAGGCATGCATACTGCGATGAGCGCGTTCATTTATTTCTTATTGTATTAACAATCATCATGTTGCAGTGACCAGGTATTAATACTTTCATAAATGAATCAAAATAACGTGCGATTATAACAAATAAAATGCAAGTCTGTAAATATTTTTAAAGAGCCAACATGCCATTTTTGCACCGGGATCCGAGTCTTCTCTCGGGGGTACTACCTTGACCCTCAAATTGTTCGAAAAATTATATTTTCTGGGAATTTTTTAAGTCCATTTCATACCGTTGGTAAGTGGTACTACCGAAGGAACAAACTTCCCACAGAGTACACCTGGATGAACAAAAGGTGACTGCCCTTCGTTCCCGACGGCACGCGTACTCCGATGAGCGCGTCCTGTGGCGGCGGAGGGGCGAGTGCGCGGGCCTCCGGCGCCGCAGCCGCGGGCGGAGCGCGCCGCGCGGCGAGTGCCGAGTGGCGAGAGGCGTCGCGGCGCCCGGCGTCGCGCGCGGCGCCAGCAGGCGCGGAGCCGAGCGGAACGGCGCGCGCGCGCGCGATCGATCCTTGGGGCGGCGGAGGCAGTGGTAGAGGCGGCGATAGTAGGGGTACTGGCGGCAGCGGTGGTGATGGTGGTAGGGAAGGCGATTGTAGTGATACTGGCGGCAGCAGTGGTGATGGTGGTGGAAAAGGCGATTGTAGTGATACTGGCGGCAGCGGTGGTGATAGTGGTGGTGGAGAAGGCGATTGTAATGGTACTGGCGGCAGCGGTGGTGATGGTGGTAGAGAAGGCGATTGTAGTGGTATTGGCGGCAGCAGTGGTGATGGTGGTGGAAAAGGCGATTGTGGCGGAGTACTGGCGAGGGTGGAGGCGGAAGCGGTGAGGTGGTGGTGTGGATGAGGGTGGCAGTGGGGACGTTGTAGCGGAAGCGTAGTGACCGGTCGAGGTGGGGGGGTAGCGGTGGTGGCGATGGCAGCAGGGGCGACGGGGTTTTAGGTGGCGGGGGAGGGGATCTCGCGGGTCGGAGGCAGAGGAGGGGACTGAGGGAAGGAACGATGGTGGTGGCGGTGCATGTGGCGTGAGTGTGCGTTCCCAGAGCCGTGTCGTTAGGATGCCGTTTCGAATCCGCACACTGGCTGAGAATCCGACTTCTTCTGTGCAGGCTCTATTTCAGTGCACGCAAGAGTAAATCATTACAGTGAATTAATGCGAAGATAGATTTAATTTACGTTACCATGTCATGTATTTATGAACAATTTCATGTTACAATTTAATGTATTAACGTTTTGATATTTGTATCGGATAACTCGGAATTAGTTTTTCATTCGTTAAAAAATAATCAGGAAATTAGTAAACTGTAACAGTACCGTCAATTGTAACTACAGGGACAAGAGCAACGATGTAACTTTTCCGAAAATTGGATTTCAATTTTTTATTGTTATAAAATTGTTATTTGATTGCCAATTAGTATTAATTTTTACACTTCGATGATTTAGAAATTCCCTCGGAATTGGAATAACAAATGTTCAATGTATTATGAATTAAAAATTCAATATTACTATCTTGCACAAAATCAATTGTAACTTATACCACAACAATTTGTAAAAACACGTCAAGAAACCTAATGACATTGCGAGTGCTCTCTAAGAGCATCTATAGACACGACTAAGAGACATTTCACACAAATGTCCGTGAAACGTTATCCGGCCACTTTTTCACGTCCGTCTTTCTAGGTGGTTCTCCTTTAATTAAACAATTTCTGGGATAAACACATTTAAAACAGAAAAAGTACAAAAATATTTTTAAAAACTCCACTTACTCCACCAAAACTAGCATGCATTCTTCCATTAGATGAGATTTTTATCGTCAGAAAACTATATGAATCAAATTGTGATATACATTGAGGACGATTTTATTGAGGACAAAGTTAATTGAAATGAAAAATGGAGCAAAATGGAGTAGGGAAAATTACTTTAGATGCAAACATTCAAACACACTCATACGCATTCAAGGCAGACGTTCATATGATGCGTGAAAAGATGGTCCAAAGGCCAAAGATAGAGTTGAAAACTAGTGTATTCACTTGCTTCTTATGCTTCTGGGCATGGCGAAATATAATTATTTTCTTTTCTAACCGGGCTCGGAAAGCAAATTTTAAAAAGTGGATTATACCTCTTTAACATCAAAGACACATTTGCATAAGAACCAATTATCAAATAAATTAAATCGATACCTCTCAAAATATTTCAAATAAAAATGATTCCAAATGAACTAATATTGTAACATTCCTAAAATGTTCTTTGCGTGTTTTTGCAAAGACGAAATTGCATGTTCTGCTTTATATTTCTTGTTTGATTTGTTTCTTACATTGTTTACGGTTCTACAGGCTTTCCAGAAAAAGAATTTGGAATAAGTCTATCAAAATATTCCCGCAAGCCTTTCATCTGGCCATGTTATTAGCCTAGTATTCCTTTTCGACCTTGCCAAAGAATTATCGAATCATCAACACTAGTTTTAAAGTTCGGAACATCAATACATCATTTTTATCTGAAGTGCGACGATTGGGCCAGGTTTGGAAGCAAAGAAATGAAGTAAATTATTCAATGAATTGGTGTTTTATCAGAAACACAAGAATACATTTTAATTATAATTAATAAAGATAATTATCTTTCTTCATAATTGTTTGTTATAATCATTTTAATTACACGCTCTTCAATGGTGTAACCATCTTCCCTCATTTCACATTACTTTTGAAAAAAATCATTCTATACATAAATTACATACGAGAAGTCAATGCTAAAGCAAAAATACAATTTTACCAAATAGAAGTAGTAGCAAAGTGGTTAATGAAATTTATATCCTTATAGTCTCGCATGTCTCATAGCTTTTGGAACCCATCGGTCACATTCATGAGATAAATTTTATCTATATGCATAGAGTAGTTCTATCTTACCGTTTATCAATCTTTTAGGTTCAATTAAATTCAAATCCGGAAAACGATTGGCATATATTCTGAAATGAGATTTGAATACAAATGGATGCATTTAAGTCAGGATTAATTCTCAATTACAAGGAAGGCATTGAATCAGTCATTCCATACAAATTCAAACAGAGGAAATTAGAAATACTACACAAGAGGGAAAAAACAAATATAGATGAACCCGGTCATATATTTCAATGCAACTAACTTTTACGATGGAATGTGTTATACATCAGTGAGGCGGCCAATTAAAAATCTTTGAAATTATTACCAACAAACATTTAGTGTAATCAACCAATACACCTTAACTTTATACTTTTTCAAGCACCCCAGCGTTACTGAAGTCATTCAAACACAAAAGAACCGCAGCACGGACTGCTGAGTTTTACATCATATTTCACGCCGTCCAAACAATAACCATGTCAGACGCCACCCGCAAACTTTGCTGGACGATGTTTGTCCCGAGAATCTTCACTTGCATTTATAATGAACCTCACCTTCTTCAACTTTTAAAAGTTAATTTTCAGGAGATGAAGATAACGAAGTCAATTAAAGTTCCGTGTCGCATGTCGCCCGCTACCGGCTGAAAGATTAATGACAGCCCTTCGCCCAGGTAACGTCCGATGACTACCTCGCCCGGAAGAAGGATTTCAGCAAGAGATATTCGCCGAATGGATGGGCAATTCCTGGAAGGGAAAAGGTCATCGCGTTAATCGCGAGACATTTATGCAATGCGAATGGAATCCGTGACGTCTCTTGTGGTTTCCTGACAGGTTCGCAAATCTCTAAAATTTTAGTTATGAAATGGGGAATTAGCCGACCTACAAAACGAAGTCAACTGCGGTGGCAAGCTCTGTGTAGTGTGTGTGTGTGTGTGTGTGTTGTGTGGCCCAACGCTAAGTTGTGGTTTCGAATCCCGCGAAGGACATGTTCATATGTATACGTATTGTGGTTGTGGAACAGGGAGACCGATGTAACCACCAGCTTCCTCTTAGCATCATTCGTCTTTATTCATTTATTGTTCGTAAACTTGTTTACACATAAACCAAAGAAAGGCTTAAAAAGTAATTAATCATATCATACATGAAAGTTACTATGTAATGACACAAGTCCTATGATGACACATGTATCCTTACAATCAGCAACAATTTCACATTCTCAGATGTACATAATAGTTGTAAATTATTTAGCATTATTAGTATTTTATTTATTAATTATTATTTATTAAATATTATTTATTATTTAGTATTATTATTGTTAAAATTATTTTCAACTCGAAGCGAACTATATAATTTGTATTTAGTGTACTATACAGTACTACAAGTCTTTGGAAAGAACAAATGAAGGCAAATCGGCGACGTTCTCCTTCATCCACGTTTGATGCACACAGCTGAGAGGAGGTCGTGTATCCTGGTACAAAACAATAACGCAAAGTTATTCTTCCACGTCGACGACCCGTGGTATGGTGGTAAGACACACCTGCCCTCCACCTGTAGATATCAGTACTGAAATAACGGTTGATCTTCTGAGGATGGACTGGTTCCGGCATACTTCTCGGGATTCTTCTGTTTTCCTCTGAGTCTTTTTCTATCGTTAATCTATCTTCATTTACATCATGATATCATGATCACCAATCCAGCAAAATAATTTATTCGTTCCAGGTATGAATGCCAAAAACCCTTAAAAAAACTGGCGTTATATTAAAAATACCTCCGATCTTACTGAAATACTATTAATTGTTGTTATTTAGTATTTAATTAATTCATTTAATTCTCGTTCATGTTTTGATGAGTTCCTCTGTGTGTGTGTGTGTGTGTGTGTGTGTGTGTGTGTGTTACAAAGTTGTTATTGGCGCCAATAAAGAGGACGTTGTAGACCACATAACTAACAACCTGTAAGGCGTTGTTAATACGTCATAGTAAAGCATTGCTTCTATGAACGAGCGTAAAATAGAACCATTTAGAATTTTGGCAGTCAGGAGAAGGCACTTTCAGAATTTAGAAAGTTAGCAGTGACGCATTGTACTCACAATGACGGACGAGGCCTCTCCGGTGAGAGATACGCTCTCTAGAATGATATTCCCCTTTTATTTAAATTCAGTTTGTGTAATATGCATGAGCGCAACATAGCAAAGACATAGCGAGGACATAGCAAAGAGTGGGGGGGGTGAGCTGGGCATCGCTGTTTCGGCGAAGCACAATAAAGCACAAAAGAGTTCGATTTGCTGTGTAGCTTTGAGAACTTCATTCATGTTCAAAAGCCACTGCTCCTTTGTGACGTTTTTGTAAACTGGCACTGGGCATTAAAATCATATGTCTCTCTTCATTGTCAGAAATAACAGATATAACATTGTCAAGAAAATGTCGATTGCTCGTGAAATACGCTTTGTTGACAAGAGAACACCCTGCGTTTCTGCCGTTATCTCACAGTATTTTTCATTTAACAAGAATTAATTCTATGTTGTAGTTAATTCAATGTTAATACATGTCATCCGAATTTTTCAGAAATATCAAATGTAATCAGAGTCATATTTACAGTTTAACAACAGGTCATGTTTGAAAGTTGTATTTTACTCTTTAATTTGTCATTTTGAAGGCACAAGAGCTTACAATTGAAGGGTTTCTTACAAGAAACAAACTAGTCGAAATTCGAGTTTTTTCGGGAGGTACCAAAAACATCATACCGTAGATGTGCATAGTAATGAATTTAGGATTCCACCCTTATATCTTTCAATGTGTTCCTTAGTTGCTGAAAGAAAAAGTACTAGGAGATAGCCAAAGTTGTAGGAAATATCTTTGTAAAATATCTCAAAATATGAAATTTTGGACTAGTTTGGCTCTTGAAATAAATTCTTCAATTAAATGCCATAAAGTTTATAGCAGCAAAAGTAACCGCTAAATGTTGCTCGTCCTTTCAGGAGTGGATAATATTTTCAGGCTGTAACTCTTTAAGATAAAATGGTATAAATGGTGAAGAATATCATAGGGTTCGCATAAACTTCACAAATTCTAGATAAACAATAAATAATATTTCAAGTGTGACCTCTGTGACCACTTGTTTAATAATTTAACGAGCAGTTTCCACGAGTTGTGTTTATCAAAATTATACTTAGGTATCTTATATTCCGTTAATTCCAAAGTTAGGGATGAATCTAAAATTAAAAAGTAATAAATTGTTGGTCGTAACCTTCATTTATGGAGCAAAATAATATAAAAGAATTTTCTCAAAAACTGAGTTTATAATATTCTAAAATGATCAGAATATCGATGTTTGAAAGTATAAGACTTCTCATAACTCTCAATGGCAGAGTAGAATGTAGGAGTAGAAGAGTTTTATTTTCTATTGGAGAAGTTGGAATCGAACTGATGGCTCTTAGGATCGTTCTCGTTCACACTTTGCCGCTCTCGGAGCCTTTCTAAATGTAAATTTGGAAGCCTCTATAAAGAGACGTAAATGTTCGATTCAAAGAGTCAAGGACAGCGGCATTGAATTTGATACCGTATATTTAAGTCTCATTTTACACCGTAAGACGATTAAAATAATGTTTATGGAATTATTTTCTCGAAATCTCATTATTTTTTAAATGTTTGAAATAACTTATTACAACAGATATTGAATTTCACGAGAACAGAGACAGCAACACTAGCTTTTTCACCTGACGTGTTACATTGAGTTGATTTGAGAGAGATTCATTTAAATTGCAACATTGCAACACCGCATTGCGTTATATACATTACACAAAACACCCAGTATTGGCTAGTACTATTCGTAGACGAGCACACGCTACGTAATGAGTGATTGACTAGCAATGTATCCAAAGTAATGGAAATTAAATCGACTGGAAAAACTAAAGAGACATCAATGGATATTCGTAGGCACTACTGTGGATAAAATACACAACAAAATGAATTGAATTCCCTGCAGTCAGTGAGTTTTAGAAAACTAATTGTGGTTGTACAAATAACTTTCAATAGCAGTGAATGGATTTATTAACCAATGGTGTTTGCTTTCTCCAAATAAACAGCGCTCGTGCTACATGATGACATAAATCCGACAAATGACACATTTTTTTACATTCAAAATATTGCGCTGTAGAAATGAATAAACAAGAACCCTTAATTCGGTTGTTGATGAACCGGGCTAACAAAATATTTAAGTAGCAATCACAACCTTTTTCATTTCTTCATTGTGAAAACCTTTTTCTTGTAAAAATAAAATTTTAAAATAGTCACTTTGATCTTGCTGTATACCACACTCGTCCCTTTCACGTCAGGCGTTTGGGCCGTGTGCCATCATTTCAAGGCCCAAAAAAATTAATAAAAAAAGTGCTCTTTGAAACGGCGCCCGTAGCAGCGAGGTCCTCTCCCAGCTAAACGTCCTCAACTCCGCACCTTTACGCGCGGACCCCAGGGAAACCGCGCCTCGTTACGCGGTCGCTCTCCGCAAAGCACCATCGATATGCGCGTATCACGGAATAATCCGGCATTCCCGGCCGGCCGCGCGGGCGAGTCGAGGCGACTCTATCTATCTAACTTGCATAATCCGCGCTGCCCGCGGCGCACGGGACAGAGCGGGTGGGCCGGGTTGCGTCGTGAGCGGCGCGGAGCGCTGGGCTGCGGGACGGTGTTATTAAACAGGCAGAAAGTTCCGGGCGGGACGGCCCGCGAGCGAACTCGGACTGAGGCCCGACGCGACGGGATTGCAGGGTCGCTGGAGACCCACGCACGCCGCGGCGGTAAATGTTTGGGGTCGACTGTGCGCGACACCCCACAGCCCGGCAGCGAGTGCGATGGGTAGCAGGAAGAGGGCCGGGGTCGAAGTTAGGAAACGTGAGGCGTGTGAGAGAATCGAGATGCTGTGCGGATGTGAGAGAGAATAGCGAAATACGGAAAGTAAGGAAGTTAAGTGAAAGCGAGAAGCAGAGTAATGGAGAGGTTGGAAGACAGAAGTCGAAAGGTTGAGAGGAAGAGGAAGAGAGGGGGAAAGAAGAATTAAGGAAAAAAGGGATGCAGAGATGGAATGAGTGAGGAAAGAGAGAGGTGGATAGGAGGAGGATGAGGAAGGAAATAATACGTAGAGCAACATATACGAGGATTGGAAGCAGAAGTCTTGGCAACTATTTTTTGTGAGAATATGAGTAAGGGTCGAAAATTTCAAATATAGATATGAAAGGACAAGGTATAAACTAAGTGCTTGAACATTTATCAACACACAAAAATTGAATTTATCATATTTATTAAGGTGTTTGAAATGGCCGTACTCGTTTCATGTTCTAAGGTTTTTCAGAGAATACGACTTCACAAATACGATTAAGCATTACATTCTAAAGTCCTGATTAGGTAGATGCTCGATTACCGCACATCACATTGACCCGCACATTCACAGATCTCCACGTGCGTTGCTGATCACTTGTGGCTGCGCATCTTTGCAGAAACTCTCCTGCGCATCTCGCGGCTGTCGGGTATGGAAGGACATTATTCTATGAGCTTCCACCAATTTCATGTGACATTCTCGGCCATTCATTTTATTGTGAACGGGTTTCTTGGAGTAAGTGCACTCCTGGAAACATGTTACATTTACCTCGCCTCAATCCTCATAGAATTGTAGAGAATGAGAATATGTAATAATCACTTTGACAAAACTTTAAAAGGAAAAATGGTAGAAGCGAGAGGTTGAGTGCGTGAGGTAGATGTAAATCGTGATGCGGGGAAGTTGAATTTATGAGCTGAGAAGCTCAGGTAAGCCCGAAAAAGTCCTGGGATGCAGGAAAAGTTAGAGACAGAGTTTGACGGGCACGAACGGACGTCAACAAATACTGATGTAAGAAAAACAGCAAAGAAATTACATAAGCAGAAAAAATCATGATTCAGGGAAGTATAAGGATACGAAATTCTAATGTTGGCTGACAACTGACAAAAACACTAGAAATAAATGTAGAGGTACAGAAGGCGGAAGACGAGAAAGCACATTGAATCTCACGCAAAATCACCAATCAGAATAGAGGAAAGTGAGAGGAGTAGGGGAAAAACGTTTATTTGCAGGTCAAGGGGCTGAGAAGATTGGATGGCCGAAATGCTGGAAATGGTAAAGACCTGCAACTCCCAGCGAACAGGCGCCGTGGGGGATGATTACACGTAACAATGCTGACGATGATGATTGCTAATAACGACAGCGACGGGGCTAGTAACAGCGATGAAAACGCGAGGCCGGCGGCAGCAATGCCTTTGGCGCGGGGATTCGCATTGGCGGTGATAGGCGTGGCGTTGGAGGCCGGGGTGCGGAGGCGGCGAAGTCGGTGGGATCAGTGCGAAAGCGAGGACAACAAAGGGAGCAGAAGCTGGGGTGGAAATGGAGGTGGAGATGGAGGTGAAGATGGGGAAAGAAATGATAACGGAGGTGAAGATGGAGAGGGAAACGAAGCGGAAGCGAAGGACGGGGGCATGGATGTACAGGGAAGGGGAGGCGGAGATGCAGACGGAAGTGCAGACGAAGCCAGAGAGGGAGCCGAAAGAGATGGAGGAAGACATGGAGGCAGAGATGGAGGGGACGAAGATGGAGGGGACGAAGATGGAGAAGTCGCAGACGGAGGAGACGAAGGTAGAGAAGAGGCAAAATCCTAGGAATGGGCAGTAACAGACTGGCGGAGGTGTGGGAGGCGCTCGGGGCGGTGAAGTGGGCGACGGTGGCAGCGGTCGGGCGAAGGGGGCGTGGGCCCGGGCGTTGACGGAGGGGCGTTAGCGCGGGCGTTGGCCGGGAGGGGGCGCGTCGGGCGCCGGAGGCTCCCTCGCAGGCTGTGCCGCGCGGGTATTACGGGCTGCGGCTATATATTGGACACACGTCGCAACTCCCGCGGGACCTTCGGCGCCGGCGCCGGCGGCTGCGGCTGCGAGGAAGCCGGGGCCGGGGCCGGGGCCGGGGAGCCGGAGAGGCGCCGAGGCGGCGACGGCGGAGGCCGTAGAGGACGCGCGGCTGCTGCGGAAGCACTCGGCCATCGCATCGGCGCGGCTCCTTCTGGACTCGGCCTCCGGCCCCGGACCGCTCGCCTCTGGCACTCCTCGCACTGTGGAACCAATGTTCCAGACATATGGCTAAGTAATCATTTGAACCGAAGGAAATTTTCATGACGTGTTAAAAAAAGAAACTACTTTCAGGCGGGCTGAATTCGTGTGTCATCCTCGTTTTTAGTACTTGTTGCCATTAACCTTTCGTTATCATTATGTTTATGACTGTACTTCTTCTCAATCGCCGATTGTTGTAATAAAAAGAAAGGCTTAAGAGACTGATTAGTCCTTTTGACCATTCATTGGGAAAATTCAATCAGTCATTGAGAAAATTTTGTTGGACTACAGTGAAAATAACATCGGTTGTAAAAGTTTATTAAAACGATAAAATTAATACCAATATTTCAATTAATATTAATATTTTTAATTCTTTTCACGCTTGTTTTCAAGGTGCGAACTGTCGAATGGTAAACTGGTGGATGTTTTTCTTTTGCGTCCCTAATTTAGTGAGATATTAAAAGACTTCGTTTTGTTTCGTGTTTTCTCCTTTTAAGAACTTTTTGAAAACTTAACTTTTTCTGGAGTTTATCTTCGTTTTAATAACACTATTTTATGAATATGTGACTATAAATGTAAATTCTACTTTTTCCCTTTTATAATTAGTTTCATTTCCATATTAAAGTATCCCTTATCACATTCTTACTATCCATTGTGTTGAGGATTTTTAAATGCCGGATAAACTGTTGATAATGACACTCAACCGACCGAATACTTTCTTACTTTACATCGCAAGTTCTGTTATTTTAATTATAAAGGGCTTCGCTTAATTTTATAAGGTGCTTTTACCGTACTAAGGGTTATTCATTCTTTGTGTGTTTAATTTTACAACGGAGACCTTTTGGGATCATTGCCCCCGCTCTTTCTATGATTTTCTTCTTCCTCTACGTCTCAAGACTTTCTGTCCCCCTCCCTGCGTTTTCGCGCATTCGAACCGCAGCAGGCTTCGATCAGAGACGTTTCCGCAATCGCCCACCGCTTCGACCTCTGTCGCTGCTTCGCACACCCTCATCCACCACCGCGCTCTCTTTCGCCAGCCCATCGCAGCCATTTGCGAGACGAACTCGGTGCACCGTCACAGCGTCGGACGTCACGGATGCCAAGAAGAAGGGATTACGAAACTCAACAAAATACGAGAAGATTTTACTCCCCTCAAATGTCACACACTGCTTTATTGCGTTTTTAATGGTACATAAACAAGACTTAATCGCCATTGATGTTCCGCAAATGTACTCGAAGATTGTTACAAATCCACATACGTATTTTTGACTTCTCATTCTGATGGACAGGAGAGAGTGTTGGTTATTTCGACGTCAATATTATTACATTAAATATACAATATTGTTTTTCTGAACGAATTGTTTCTATTAGACGTAAGCGAAAATTTGTTGTTATCAGATGTCATTAACGTTTTGTTTTCATAATTCAAATGATGTCGGTAAAAATAATGTGTGGTAGATATTCCGGATTTCAATGAAAAATACGCGTGTAATATGACAAATTCCGAAGCCCCTGCGGCTCTTGGTTTGCTGCATTTATGCTTTCGCATTCGAATCCCAGTCAACTTCGATCTGAGACGTTTTCGCAATCGTCGAAACTTCCATTTTAAAGACGAGCCGTTTATGGAATGAAGAGACATTTCTAACTTTATTGCTTTCACCGACAGTCCATAGAGAAATGTTTTCCATTCCAACACTTTTTGACGCCAATTACATGCATAAGAAATGACATTATTTGTTCACATAAATTGAATTGGAAACATAAAAAGTGATTCTCGGAGCATTAAGAAATTACTTGCATTGTCATAGGCGTGTCATTGCATTTTGTGTTGGGAAAACCATTAATGGTCCGTCAATTAATTGATATAAGGTGTCCGTAATTCAATTTCCTGAAAAATATCAACAATCAATATTTTCCTCTTATCCATTGACCTACTAACTAAAATGTCAACAAATATTCCCAAGAGACAGCATATTTCAATCACAAATGATCTTTATCATCAGAGTAGCTATTTTTAATTCTGGAAAAAAGCCTTTTAACAAAGAACAATACAAAGTCTAAATCAAAATCGAAAGCAATAAATCTTAAAAGCATTTTAATACAAGCATAAAAAATGCTTGTATTTGTTACAAAGATACACTCGTATGTGTTTAGTTAGCTTTTCCTTTTCTAATATTTTCTCCAATGCAAACGAACCCTATTTTTTCTTAGCTTTTTGTTCAAATACTTCAGTAGCAATTGCCACTCTAATTCTGTAGAGGTACATTTCTTCCAGGGTAAAATATCAGAATTAAAACACCACTGAATCAGCTCAGCCGAAGGAAGTATTTCTCTCATACATGATTCTGTAAATCCTACAAATCATTCTTATACTAAATTCTGTTGTATACCTTAGCTTCTAAAAAATAATATACTTTTTCATCCGTTTAATTCACACAAAACTTAGTTTTGACAGTGCAATACGAACCAGTAGATAGACCAGTGAAAAGATACCGAGTAAGTTTCTTTTCGCAATATGTTTCCGAAAACAAAGTACCATGAGTAAATATGCACATCCCTTTAAGAGGTGCATACTCGACCGGGATGAGTGACAATTGTACACCCCCCCCCCCGGTTTGCACCCTTGTCTTTAACAGCACTCGAAAGTCACAAATCACTTTCTTCTCGACCTCAACAAAATAACCTTCTCTACCCCAGACTTAATTAAACTGTTAACGGGTCAATAACTGATGTTAACGTGCCAATAAATAGTAACATTCACTTACAATTATATAAGATTACGAACTCATGATCAAGCATATTTTTTTATTCAAGCCATATTTAGGGATTGTGGAGTCCAATTTAATATTAACAAAACAGTTCCCAGTAAAGCTTTATTTCTTTGTGTATTTATTTATTTAGAAAAAGGCACACTAAGAGCTCAATATTAAGAAAATATTTCTATATTAATGCTATATTTAGATATTGTAGAGTCCAACTTCAAATTAACAAAACTGAACCGGGTATATATTTCCTTCTTTATGTATTTATTTATTTAGGAAAAGGTAAGAAAATCAGGAGCTGACGAGGTTCGCGAGAGTCTTATGCGCGGGATTGTTACCGAAGGCGCATTTATTTTCCCAGGTGTATAAAACAAAACGCATTAAACGGGTGAAGAATAACTTGGTGCCTCCGATTCACCGCCCAGTGATTCGTCCCTCGGTGCAGCAACGACCGCACCCACGCATGCGGACGACGTGAGAGATGAGCAGCTGCGATCAATTACTCGCGCGGAGGGCTGCGCATAAAGCCGGGCTTGCAGCTTTCTCTAGGCCACCGTTGCGCACTGCGGCCTTGTGGTGCACATCGTGACAGCTGGACGCATCTCCGCAGACTAATCGTTATAAATGATACAAGTTCGGTGGAAACGACATAAGGAATCTAGTGTAGAGTTTCATTTGAATATAATTTCTACAGACGTGTTTACAGATCCAGTGTAATTTGCCAATTAATTCCCATTGCCAACTCAGTTACCTACAAGTCCCCTATTAACTAATTTAGGCAAAATAGCTTGATTGATAAACTTTAGCGTGTACTAAGTACGTGAAATAGAATGCAGTAGATGCTTTTCATGCTAATTTATCAGAGACCAACAAAATTTTATTATCAGCTGTATATAGAATTATTATTTATTATTAAGTTTTTCCTCAATAATTGTTTTTAATTATTGATGTTTTGACAACGCTAAACGCTATCAGACGTGTTCGTGAACTATGTTCATCCATTAATAGAAAAAAAATTAACGGTTACTTGAATGTAATTACTAACTTAATCATCACATGTGTTCATTTGAGTGCGCAATAAATGTATAATTACTATTTATAAAGAATTGTTAATACTTTTATGTATACATATTTTACAAAGACGTCTTGATCGTATGGGAACTTCCCCCTCTCCATCTCCAAACGAGCAAATTTAACCAACTTAATTCCAAAAAAATTAATTACGCATATTCCTTGTCAAAACGTGCATCAGCTGTATACGAAGAATCCACTTTCCATGTTTTTCTATTGCTTGGTATGCCGATATGTGCGCGTATCGACTTCCCAAAGAATACGTGAAAGGGGTCCGAGACGAAGCTCGGTGATTCGAATGCGGGCACGTGCCGAAACGAAATTAATGTCCAACGAACACATTCCTGCGCGCTCTGAATTACTGCGCCTTCTCTGCGGTCCCTAGTGACGAAGCTAAATTGATTATTGGTTGTTCGGTCTCTCTATACATGGCGAGAGCGGAGCGCATAGCAGATTTTCGTTACTGGTATTTGTTTGTGGAGGCGTGTACCTTTTGACTGAATGCCAAAAAATGTACATTGGCAGTTGTTAGATTGTTAAGACCCCAGTAGAAATTTCATAACTGGCTATTAAGTTTGGTATGTTCAATCACTTTTTAGGAAATATATTTACATGTCTTGTCCATCACCAGTTTACAAATGATCTGTTCAATATACAATGAGTAATTTGTTATGAATTATGTAGGTTGAAAATATATTTTAAGGGTGTTTGTGGTTGGATAATTGAATGAAAAGAATAGTGGACGTTCTACTTTGAAATCTCAAATCAGATCTACAGAAATTTTTTAACCGAAACTTTATTCATGCATTTCCAGTCCATCCTTTACGAAACAATATTATTGGTGTAAATGTTGCAGTATGTTGGAAGCTATTTAAATAAATTACTCTTGTGATTTTTACTTCTATTATTCGGCGACGAGCAGCACAAAAATTTCACATGCCTGAAAAATCTGCGACTTTCAAATATTGCGTATTTGATAATGAATAAGTACATCTATTGGCAACATTTTTAATTTCTTTAATGGTGATTTATCGATAAAAGCGAGACTCGCCTATTGACATAAATGATGAATGCTACGATGGAGTAGGTCTCTCCGGGGACAAAAGGGAATGAAACAGAGCAACGTTCCTGGTAAAGAGGGGCATTATTCAATGTAAAACATAGCCGGATGCTGATCGTGTGGCGGAAGTTGGCAGCGGGGTTGGATATAGCGTGTGCCGACGCGAAATGTGGTCTGGTGTTCCATGTACTGTTTCAACTTCCACTTTGTGAGACTTTAAGCCATATATTCTAGAGCCAAATTCGTTGTCTGATTTCCAAAGCTGAGAGTCTCTTTATCACAGAAGTCAGCGTAATGAAGTTACTGTTACGTGTACATAAATATACCACAAATCAAAGAGCAAGTTTCCTTTTCTGATTTTAACTAATAAAGCACTATTTAAGGCAAGAAAATGTATTTAATGCAGATTATTGAGATTTTGCAGAAAATAAAAAAAATATTTCTGAATTCTACCTAATTTAGATTACATTTCTCCAAAAAGTATCTGAATATCGACTGAAGAGCAATATACACTCTACCTAATTTACAAAGAATTTGCAGTAATTACCTCATTTGTATGAATAATCACTTTTAATAAAATGCAATACTTTTATACTTTTTAAATGATACTTACTGAAATATGAATAAAAACTACAGATTAATTAGGGCATAAAAATGTAATCACATGGTAATGATTGATGACTTTTGAGAAATTTCGCAAAATTCTTTGGGGGCAAAAAACATACGTAAATGGTTCCTTCTTCTTGATAGAAACTTGAAACATTCTTATAATTTTCGAAATTAATATGTTTTCTTCAAAAATACATTGGAAAACTACTAATAAGATAAAGTAATCTGTAAGCAAAATATTGGAAAACGCAACTTTAAAATCAGTATTTTACAGGAAAGCCAATCAAGGTCAAGAATCCCAATGACCAAAATGTTGGGAATGAACTTTGGTTCTTATCATCTCTACGAGGAAGACAAGGTTACAATGACCATAATGTGGGACAACACAACTTTGGTTAAAATTTTCTACACGAGGAAAGGCATTGAAGGTCAAGGGTTCCTGAGACCAAAATGTTGGAAAACAATGGTTCCAATCTCCTTCTTGGGGAAGACAATGAAGATGAAGAGTCCCTATAACTAAAATGTTGGAAAACAGCTTTGATTCGTTATCTCCTTCATGAGGAAGACGAGACGACGAGAGAGAAACCACTGGGCCCCACATCGTCGTAATCCGCTCGTGCTGGCAGCAAGCGTTTGCAATTTTTCAGCATCCATGCCCCCCCCCTGCGTCCACACTGGGCTCAACGGTAGGCAGCTAAGGCTCGATATCGGCGAGTGTAATGAGGCAGATGGAAGCGGGTTCGACCGGTAGCTGCGTCGGGAGCGACGTTCCTCTTAGGGGGCGGGGCGGGATGGGGCGGAATGCGCGTGTGTTGCGTTGAGGGACCGGGACGGATACAGTTCCCTGGAAATTGCATTTGCGAAGGGAATGGATTACTCTTGTAATCCCTTGAATGGAGCGACGAGATTGCGTTTTATTTAAGGGAGCCGCTACTCTCCGGCCGCTGGACAGCCCGTGCCTCTGTTACGACCGCCGCCGCCGCCGTTGCTGGTGTAGTGGCTGCGGTTTGAATAGTTTTATTCCGTGAATGAAGCGCGGCGAGGTTCGACGGCGCGCTATCGACTCGCCGCCGTCGATAACTCTCGAAGCGCGGCCATTCGACGGCGGGCGGCGGCGGCGGCGGCGCTCGTGACGTGAAAAGAATTGCCCGGATGGCGTCGGGCGTCGCGACGCGACGCGCGCGCTGGCGCCGGAAGTGTCACGTGCCGACGATGAACGCCCACCGAGCGAGAGGGCGAGGGGCGCAGCTGGTGGAAGGGATGAAGGGTGGGCAGGATGTGGCCGGCGGAGATTAGGGAGTGTGTGCGTGCGGGTGGAAAGGGGTGGGGTGGATCCGCGTGCGGCATTTGGAGGTTCTAGCCTTTCGTTGTGTTCCCTAAATACTGAACTCTTGCAGTAGCTCACTGTTTAAAAATATTAGTGTTAAATACTCTTGTCATAAATAAAAGGTTTTGATGACTTAAATTAATGAAGAAAAATTTTCATAATTATGTGGCAGAGTCTGCAGACTGGGGAAAATAACTAACAATAGAAGTAATAGAGAATGTTATAATTGAATTCAATCTAGTTCAGTTTAAACTGCATAAATTGCAATTGTCGGATTAAAGAATGTCTGAAGAATCTACCTTATAGAGAATTCGTCGCTTGTAATTTCAAAAGAATTATAAACCATAATATTTTTATTTACAAAACACTAAAATGCCATTCCTTCCAAAGCAATTATTTTGAGTTTTTGTAAGTTGAAAAGGAAATGAAGTAAAAAACGGCAGACAAAATTGAATCATAAGATACAATCCAGTAACTTAATTATATTGAAAACTATGTTAGCCAATTGCCACAGGTCCATCTAATTTTCTATACTAATTGATGTCTCATTGCTAAATTATTCCGTTATATCTCAATGGAAGCATATTACGTTTCGCAGATTGACTTAGAAACATGATTTACAACAATTTAGTTGGTCAGAGATACATATTTCACAACTGAAAAATCGGATGATACATTGCCTATATTTTTCTCCAGTGAACACAAATCTTGAAAACTGTTGGAATAAAACGTAAACCTCTGAGTGGACATTTGTAGTTTTTTTAAATACATTTTATAATGATTACTTTTCATGTTAGTGTCACCAAGTTTTTTCTAAATTATTATCGTGAATTCGTTCTATTGACACATTTCTTTTTAAAGCTGTTATTTTTTTAATTCACCCATTTCCTGCATGTAACATTTGTCAATATGCTTATGCTTATAGCTTTTGGAATTGAATCATTTCAGCGTTTCATTGCCACGTTCTCTAATTGCAACATTTATCTTTCCATCTGTGCCTCTCCAAATAATCAATTCACGTTAACCGAAATCAATGAAATGCTTCTCAAACATACACATAAAATGTTCTATAATGTTTTAAAAACGTGTAAACACAATACGCAAATATAAAATAATCGTTGAAAACAGAATTATGTAGCAAACAAACTGAACGAGAACAGGAAATTTGAAAATTCTAAAATTACAAAATGCGTCAATCAATGCCGTTAATTAACTACTGCAGTAAACCTATATTTTACGTTTTTGCCTCAAAATAGAAATGTAATATAAATTTTATTCATCTGTTGAGTTTACAATTTTATTCTGAACTCAATATAACTTGCGCATCGAACTTCAACAGAATTCAGTACCATTTTATTGATTTTGAAGAAATATACTCTGACCATGCTAAACAAAGTATGAAATGCAGTCAATATCTCAATATCTAACATCAACAATTAATTTCCTGCGTCACAAGCCCCGACATTCATTCACCCTCGTGTTCAGTCCAGCCAAATCACGAAAGAAAATTACGGCTGGTGGCAATTTTACCGGGACTGCGTATCAAGTAATAAAATACTCGTAATACAGTACATCGTCACACAGAATTCTCTTTTTTAAAGAGCGCCAAACTGCCGTTCCCAATTAAATAACCTTTGAGACCTCTCTTATCCTGGGGCGTTATCGCCGTCCCTGAGGGCGGGAGTTGTACGTGCGTCCGTTTGCCCGGCAAACAGCATGAAGAGAGCACCCTCTGGGATGCGAAGAGTCGCAGGACAACAGCGAATACAAAGAGATACGAGCTGGTCCCGGTGGCCAAGCGGACACGTCCTACACGACTCGCTGTCCAACCTTCCGGCGAAACTTCTCCCTTCTGTGTGTTTGTAGCGTCCCCTAAACCAAGAAGAACACAAGCGAAAGTTATTTTATGAATGTGATGGGAATAGTTTTTTAATAACTCACTTGTGAAAAAGACTTCTTCCTGACTGATTTTTAACATCCCACGTACGCAAGCGAAAGCTTTCATTTCGAGGAAATAGTATTTGCGTGTCGTGCTTAAAATATAGTTGCTGAGATTTCTTTCGGAGTTTCGTGTTTCATATTGTGTCCATTACAAAAAACGCAAGGAAAAATTTCTATTTTTAGAACAGACTTGAAATAGTTTTCGTCGCTCTTTCCTAAAAACCACAGACGGCATTTGATGATGCACACGTAATTTTGTTTTTGGTGGTTTATTCGGAATGAACAGATCTAAAGTCTATATGCGTATTTACTGTTCGTAATAAGCACCGTTTCAGACTCGTTTTGCAATCTTCTCATTGCAAATGCTTAAGGTCTATTTAATCTTCGATGTCTCAAACGTTAGCCACAACATTCATTCATTTGTGCATAGATAAAGGTATGTTGCAACGCGTCCACAATTGGAGGTATTATCCAAATGCGTATACTATATTTTTACAAATAATAACATTCACAGAGGATTCATAAGTTTCATGTCTCACAAATCTCTATTGACGTTGACAGTTAAATTGCATTACAATGTAGTCAAGGAAATGACAAAATAGTGAATTAGCAGGAGGCGGCAAAAGCCAAATAACGAAGAAAAAAACAGTTTTGTGTTCATATTTCATATTACGTATGGTAATAAAATATTTCTGTATCTCATATTTGAATTACTTACAATACAACTAAACACATAGATCGTGTCATAAATTTTAAAAAAGATTAATGAAACAAGTATTACTGATCCAAAGACTTATTTCCATTTCTATTAAAACTACGGTAATAACTGCTGGTAATGTTACCGCAAACAACGGACATAATCAAGGAAATAATCACCATCATTTCCGCGTACATTCAGACATTATGTTTTCCACGTTGCACACTCTCCCACTACCTGCCACGGCCGCCACGCTCTTGGCCGTGGCTTTGGCCTCCTCCAATCAATGAATGTTCCGCGCGGAGGTCGCGGAAGACCCTCTATTTTATTTACGTGTCCATTCCAATAACACCACGCCGCTTCTTGCCATGCAATTACGGATTCCCTCTGGCAGCTAACGTCTCTTTCTTTTACGACTTGTTTGGATGAAAAAGTACGATGAAATCATTTTGAAGTATTCACGTCCTCTACAGCAACATACAGTTAAATATATTCCTGAGTTTATTCATATTGTGGTACATTTATTTGTCAATACATTGTTTGAGAAAATGAATTAAAAAAAAAAGAGTATGAATTTTGTTGTCAACTATAATGTACGTGTCAAATAATTAACTATTCACAATTGTAAGAAAACTATTCTAAGGGGGATTTCTGAGATAATACAAGACAATTAAAGAAAGGAAATTTATTTCGTTCTTGTCCATAAGACTCGTCAAAATGTTATAAATGTACTTCTGTTTACAACTCCAATTGATAAATTAGGTCGTTACTAGTTGGTTTCATGTTGAGGATTTTTTTAAACCACTGTTTAGAAATTAAAAATTGCTTCATACTGGAAGGTCATCTCAAATGTGCTAAGTGCTCTGTTAGCGCGTGCTTCAAACTAGGGGTTCTCCGAGGTATAAAACCTCCAAATTTGTAAACAAAGGTAAAAAAAAGATATTTTTGGATAGATTATGGCATATGAAAAGTAATCAGTGTAAATGAAAATGAATGAAATAACCAGTGTGTATGAAAAATAACCAGTGAACACCGTTAAGCACATATCGTTTCCCAGTTATGCATGACGGACATATATCGTAGCGTAATATTTGTTGCATATATGCTTCTCATAACTTTTCCTGAATATTTGCAAAATTCTATTTTTCCTGAAACTGCCTTTCATGCATGCATTTGTAAATTTACCAAATTTTGTAACCTTAGTGAATTATAAATTATAAAAAACAATGACAAAAAGAAAATAATTAAAAAATGAAATAATAATTAAGTCGAAATAAATACTGAAGGAAATGGTCATTACAAAAATTAGCTGTGTAAATGAATGGTAATAGTTTACAATAGAATGCACCATAAGAAACGCTGGTGTGCTTCTGCATAGGTTTAAGAATCTCTTTAAGGAAAAATAGTATATATAAAAAGCAACACATGGCCGAACAGAAGTGTTGTACATGTGTTTACTGTTCTACCTTAATATTTATGTCGTAAAACAGTGAATGTGGGCTATGTAATGAAAGAATAACTCTTAAATCGCCACGAGAAAAGAGAACATAAGAGAACAAGCGAATACTTCACAAAGACATTAACGGAATGACGACACTTGCTCGCGAACCATCAACAACAGCTTATTTTGGGAAATAACAGATATTGACTCGAGTTATAGGCCATTAAAGTGTTTATGTCTTCTCTTGAGAAGAACTGAAGTTTGTGAACGAGAAAAATATTCCCTCGTAGACTCCGAAAGATGGTCGCAACGATTCAGAATACCTCCATTTGTTTGCATATTTGCCAGACGATCCAAAGAAAACTTATTTGTTTGCAGAGGCGTTCGAATCGCAAAAAAAAGTGGAATATTTTCTTCGATAGGCAAGATATAGGGGTTGCGACTTGGAATCTCGTGTATAAGCGGACCCGTCTGGAGGTTTTACGTTCTCATGAAAGTCAACGACCTCTTCGACTTACAGGACGTCATCGTTCGTTTCCTGGATCCGTTTGACCTCTCGGTAGCTTCTGTGCCACATTCAACCTGTATTTCTCACACATCGATGAAGAAAGAAAAGGGATTTACGATGCTGCGTTTGGAAAACCTGAGAAAGCTACTTCGAATCCCTAATTCGTCCATAATTCATCCGTATTATTTACACAGTTATACTATCGAAGGTTGATCGAAATTACAAAGGAACATGGGAAATGTCGGGTGTTAACACTTTTGGTGTCGCTTCGGTCATCCGAGGTATGTACTACCTACATTGTGAACTAGAGTTCACAATGTCAACTGTAGTCAACTGTAGTTCACGAAACAACTACGTTTATCCTTTGTGGAAAATTGACCTCAAAGAGAAACTCATTCACGTTCATTAACGAGAGTCATAGATATCGAAAATAAACACTGAAGCGAATTGAATTACTTATGATCATAATTTTAAAGTTGTAATAATGATTTTTACTTTCTTAAAGAAACCATAAATAAACAATGAACATGTAATATTGGATATCAATGATACATTTGTATTTTTAGTTTTGTGGTATCTAGTGAGCTTTGAACTACCCCAAAGAAAATATCGTGGGAAAAATAATTTAATACCTTTTTTCAACTCTCAAAATCTTGTTCTGGAAAAAGTCTATTACAACGTAGTTGAAAGAGTTGAAGAGCCAAGAAAAATGCATGTGGCAATTTTTATTAATATACGTCCGAGCGTCATGTCATCGATTCCTTTCTTTAAATATTTTAAGAAGCACTCCCATCTAATCTTTCAATTGCCGAGCCCCATCGACTTACTCCTCCAAGTCCAGTTTCTCTGTCAGCGAAGAGACGGGTTGAATCGATCTGTTGTACGGAGAGAGAAAAGGGGTGAAGATACTGAAGAGACGAAGTACGCGACCATGCGAACATACCAGGCACAGGCAGTACGATACGACTCTTACAGCATTGTTGTTTTGAAGCAAAAGAAGCAGAAGAAAACTAGTGATGCCAAATAATGACGACTTTCTCGTACTAGTTAGTTTCTTAATCTCCTTAGTCTAGGCTAGCTTTTTGGTTTTATTTCACCCTCTATCCAGCTGCTACCTATCGTCCGCTAAAAGCTATTTAATATTTCTCAATTTACGGTCTCTTAATAGTAGAATTGAAATATGCCAAGTGTAATATAGAAGAGTCAAACCTTATCCTGTGAGCAATTTTCTATTGAAACGTTTGGGGTCATTTTCAATAATATGTTTAAGTGTTTCTTAAAAGGCGCAATTTCGAGCTCATTTTTACAGAAAACTTTTGAGTTTTGGAAAAACGTCTTCAAAAATAATTTACAAAAGTAAACACAAAAGCAATAATGTATTAAAAAGGTCCGCAATATACTCGTAGATATTAACAACGCGAGAGATATTTCACAAAAATTACTAGCATTTAATTTTGAACATCAAAAGAAAACTACAAAATAGCGTTTTTTTCAAGTTATTTAGTACATTTATGGCATCCGTACAAAAAGTTTAAAGAAAAAATTTGGAACAGTTTTGGAGAAAATCTTTTTTTTAATATTACCCTTATATCACTCAAAACCTTTTTTTTACAAAATACACATTGCGGAAAACAAATTTTATATAAGGAAAAACTGTATATCTTCAATATTCTATTTGTTGAAAAAAAAAATGTAAATGTTCGCCAACTTTCGAAAAGTTTGTGAATTCAACGAAAACAAGACTTGCTCCAATTTTATATGCGGTTTTGGTGCTATTCGAGGGACAATTTAAACAAAAAAATGTGTATCCATTTTTGAGAAAACATTGAAAACATTAAGAATTTACATACGTAAAGAACCTCTCAAAATCAAAATTCAGGTGCTGCTACATCCTCCAGGGCGTTCATGGAATATGAATTTTTGTGAAAATCCCGCCTTCGCCTTAGCACGAGAGCGCCCAGCATGCCAGTACCACATTTAATGCTCAGTGAAGTCGTTTTGAACATAAACCGGTACTTGTTAGGAAAAATATTTAATTATGTCTCTAGAAGACTCTTAAAAATAATAATTTATTGTATAATAGATTAACTATGCCACACCTTTAAATAACATTCCTTGCCATTATTGTTCTGCGGAGTGTAAGTCCAAGGAACTTGTTGAGTACAATACGCAAGTGAAGAGAAAAAAGAAAATATTGGAAAGAAAGTGTGTACAAGTAATATTGTTGTAATAATGGCAATATAAAATTGTTAGAAGAATTTGATTTTAAATAATACTACTAGTATTGCTTTGTTTCACATCGATAGGACTTTTATGTGAGATACATTTCTAAACTGTTTAAAACAATTAAACTTGTGTTTCAAATTGCACTTCTCAGTTTTTGTTAGGGATTTCATTGTATTTATATTTAATATTACTGGCTTTACTCCATATACACATATACAGTATAAACTTGCTTAGTTGGAAGGTACAAAACAGTTGTCTGGAAGATCCAATATTATTTTTGTTAATATTCAAATATTGTCTTAAGATACTATACAAGTTCAAAGTACTGAAAGTTCAAAGTACTATACAAGTATTTAAATGTCACTTTGAGAATCGATTTTGTATAGTAACATTGTAGGCTACATTAAATCACTATGTATTGCTGAAATTACATTTTACGTTTGTGAGGGTAAATTAATTTTTGTAAAAACCAGTCTTAATAATAAACAATATTCATATACGGTTCATGATACGAGGTGACAAAACTGTTCGTAGAATTAGGTGCCCTTTATAGTGCCAGCTTTGAACATGCCTAATAACTCAACCCTTGTCGCGGATTGTAACGGACAATATTCCTGAGTCCGAGCTAGGACAATATATACATGACGCAGATTTTTACCCCAACTTTGAAATAAGTGAATCAATGATTATGAAAGTAAGTATTGATTCCGAGTGCGTCAACTAATAAGATTAGTCGAGTAAGTGCATTGCGTCTGATATTACGGAGGTGGCAGGGTTCTTCTCTCGCTGGATCGTGAGTTACGGTGAAGTTACACATCGGTTTGAGGGGGTTTCACCCACATCATTCCCAGACGGAACAATATCTAAGCTTCTGACTTATGTGGTCGTGTAGGATAAAAACAAGAGTCAAGGTATGTAAGAGGAGCAAAGAGGAAAGGATGAGGAAGGAAAGATCGTATACGATGGGTAGCCCGTTTAATAAGACACAGCTCCGGCTTTCGCCTGGTATTGGCCGGAGAAACCACGTAAAAGTATCGACCAAGTGCAGCCAACCGCTAGATTTCTCCTGCATGTAGTGGTTGAATTTGATGCAACTATTTAGCTGTTACTCAAGATCATTGAGATTTGAACCCTAAAGCCTTCCGTTCAATGGCGTCCAGTTGCAACGATGTTTCCTTTTAGTTATCATCAATCAATAATTCGTGAATACATCAACAAGATCATGCTGATGAATTGTAGCAATACATCGTCACTGTACACGTCATAATCTGTTTATCTCTGACAATCAATTATGTAAAAGAAATTTCTAGTAGATGTGTTCATATTATAGTACCCATTAAAAGTCATCTACAAACTATCTTTCGTTCAAATATGAAAATGTATCAACTAAGTGATAAAAAAATAAAAACGCGTATTCAGTTCCAACAGTTCCAGTATTTGTCCTCACCACAACATCGAATTCAATGTTTTTAAACCATTCCAGAACTGAATTGAAAGGGCATAATGAACTGATTAAAACAGGTGATTTTATCGCTGTGCGATCACATCGCATCGAGTCCACGTGAACTGTGCATTTGTCCGCGAGCCTTTCTCCCTTGCTGCTGGTCAGATCGATGGCTCCGCCGTTCCAGCAGCCACTCCCAAAGAGCAGCAATCACGGCTTTTGCGCCGCCAGCGGAAAATAATCGCGGGAGAGCACTGTTCTAGGAGCATCACATCGCTTCATGTATTTGGCTGCATTCCAAAAGGAAGCGTGTTACATTTTCGCTCGAAGCACGGAATCTGCTTCCCGTCATTTTTCGCTTTCATTTTTTAACTAATATTTCCGTTTTTCTTTGTAAGACGTACCTTTCACCGGCTTTTAGGTTGTTGTGTATTATGATACGCCTTGGATTTCATATCATTCTGGATTTGAGTACGTTCCTAGAACTTGAACTAACAATCGTATCAGACTAACATTGTATTTTTATTTTTTATATAATACAACTGTACTGTTTTAATATTATTTAAATGTATGTTTACAAAATTAAAATACATCAAAGGTAGTGTTTCATTACTAGTTTTTCATAGATCACATTTCGAGGCTTACACAACAGCACATACCGAAACTAACCTTAGTTTTTAAGAAAGCTCAAAAAACAATTTTCCATTCTTTTGGTCGTTATTTGGGAACCGATAACATATCCCAAATTCCGACAAAAGGCATGTTCCTGAACCCTGCTAAGAGAGCTACGACGCCAGAGAATCGATTTCTCAGTGGACGGCATAGCCTGGGAAACGTGGTGTGCCATGAGTTTAGACATAAGTGGTGTTTACCACTAGGGCATCAGAGCTAAATTTATTGAATAAATTAATTAACTTACAGGACATATCGTTTTTATAAAGGTACATCCAATAATGTGCTACACTCATTTTCTACATTATCTTAAAGTGGGGTTGATGAGTGAACAATTATTTCTTTGAGGGTAAGTCAATAACTAACGATACTTTCGCTCTAATCGTTTGTACGTTGACTGTACTGCTTTTTGCACTTACCAGCCATGGTAAGATTCTGCGTATCATCAAATGTTTGCTTGAATTGTTGCGACGTCAAGACGGATGCATCACTCTCCGTTTGCAGAAAACAAGCGAAAAAATAAAAACAGGCTCTCTTAATCCGGTTTCTGTGATCTGAAAACGGAAATCCTTACAAGACATTTAGCACAATTTGGATCCATTGTTTTGCCTTGGTGAATTGTTTGATCATGGATTAAACCATTCAAAATAAATTAAACAAGCTTGCTGAAAAGAGCAAGGTGGCCCGCCTGAACCATTGTTCCCAATATCGAGCAACTCCGTGCTGAATGAGCTCCCTGAATCTGAATGAGCGATGAGTGATGTTGATGAAGTGACAAACAATTTGCACGTTAGGCAGGTCCTACATAAGAGAACGCATTTTACGTTATTATGCCGAACACCGATTTTGACAATCCATCAATGTCGAAAGACTTTCTTTTATAGCAAGACAACGCGCATCCACATACACCGTTCAAGCTCTTCAAAGTCTTTATTTCGAAGTGTCAAAGCATCCTGGATACAGTTGCAATCTTGTCACGCGTAATTATCATGTGTCTGACCCATGTACAGAGGATTTAAGCCTCTCGTCTACAGGTGAGGAAGCAGTGAAATTCATCGTTTGCTGTTCAATCGAAAATTCTTTTTTCTGATGGTATGGGAAAGCTAGTTCACTGGTGGACGAAGTACATTGAAAAGCATTGTGCCTATGTTGAAAAATAGTCTTATTGTAAACGTCACTGTTGTAATCAATTATAAACACTTGGGTGCCTGTACTACATATGGACTTACCCTCTATCACGGCTACTGTAGAAGCCCACTAGTCCGACCTCCCATTTCCGACTCTGCCTAAGCCGTCCGCCCTACTCTTGGCTTAAAAATAATTTTACAAAACTTACAGACGGACAATTCTTTGAAATAATTAATTATTTTCTTTCGTTTTCTACGGAGTATTTGTCAGCCCCCTAGTTCTCCGGGATGTAAGCATTGAAAAAGGTTTACTTCAAAAGAAGATATAAACCGTCGTTCATTAAAGAAAAAAAGGTCGTTTAACTTATCTAGATATTGTTATACAAGCATAGAGAATTAACTCTACAGTAGTATAGTTTTTTAGAGAATACCTTTACGAAATAGTGAAGCTAGATCTCTTCTGGCTACACCTTCAGCGTGGTAGCCAACAAAAGCGTGAATGAAAGCAATCGACTTTCAATGAGAAATGACACTATCTTCGTACTCGCGAACTGCAGGTGCAAGAGATTAGAACCCCGCTCGTCGACCTTATTAGTTGTGAATTTACACAATTCAATTGCTTTTTTATTCCCGTGCTAATTTTCCCTTGAGAACAAATATAGTCATTTCTTTTGTAAATAATAAACAATATACATTTTTCTGCAGTATTCATGGTTCTGAAATGTAAATTTTTGCATAGGAAGTGTTGTTTTTTTTTCAAACCAACGTTTGACCACACCAGCTTATTGCGGCTTAGCCATTCGGTATATCCAAGGAGTTTAATAGACAAAATATGCTTAAAAGCCACAGTCTTAAGTGATTTTTGAAGTTTCGTTGTTTCCTCCCCAGACAGTCTGCATAGATTTCAGTTCTTTCCCTTCTTTTGCGCCAGCGTTGCGGCCCAGTGTGCGCGGCGTGGCGTGGCGTGGCGTGGCGTGGCGTGGCGTGGCGTCGTGGCGCCGCGGCGCCGGCCCCCGCCGCGTCGGCCGCGCCGGCGATTGCGCGGATTCAAGCGCTTCGCGGCGCACAAAGGCGCGTAACAAACCCGCGGGCGCTCTCAATGGCGAGGCGCGCCGCCCGCCCGCCCGCCGTGAAAACAGCCACGGCGCGGGGGGGAGGGGGAGGGGGGCCGGCGGCGCGCAGCGGGAAATGGCGGGGGTGGTGGCAGCGTGGTGGATGACTCGGGGCGGCTCCGCGGTTGACGCGCGGCTACCGAATGGACGCTGTTTCAGAGTAGTCGGTTGACTGATTCAGATTCCGTGCGCATCAACTACTAGGGTCGTTATTCCCGTACATTTAGTGCATGTTTTTCTCGGGCGGTGACGGTGGTCTTCCTCCCGCTGGATGGAGAGATCCAGTGCCGATCTACCGTCTAGAGGGGTTTACCACAACCAGGTATCTCCCGCCAACGGGGCACCACCTCAGCCGGGACTAGCTGTAAGCTCCCGACCGGTTTCCCTACATGTGTGCTAGTGTAGTGAATGTCAGTGTGTGTGTAACGGCAGGGGATAGGTCAAGGAAGAGAGAGGAAAGTGCGCGCGCGGTCCGTTGCCCGTTTGTTGGGATGCTTCTAGTACCCTAAGAGGTAGTGCGAAGCCATTTACTAGTGAGCCACCTGCACACGACCACATTGACGAATGAAGCGTATAGACATAATTTGCAGTTTTGTTACCTGGAGTAGCTGTCAAAGCGGTCTCATTCTCTGCTTAGATGAATCTCTGTATACCCGAGTCCGGCAATAAGAGTTTTTCTGTTGAAAATTCCCGGCGTACGTTTACAGTACTTTCTCTTCTGGCGAAATACTGGTCAGAAAGTAAAAAAGTAAACTATGTTAACAAATTTTATTGTTCCTCCCTGTGTGGAAATTCCGTGATGCAAACCATTAATACCATTTCCGTGATGCAAGCAACACTATTATTGTATATTGTAACCAAAATCACATTACTTGAGTTTCAATTACGTAAGTTTGTTGAATTGGCATTATTTTGCGACCTTTTATATAAATCTGAGCAACATCATTTACGTGGGAGGTGCGTAAGCTTAAACAAAGTTGCATAAGTCTTTAATGTTTCGCCAGTCGTAATGTTACTTAAACGTAAAAAATATGTTCCAAAATCTAGTCCACACAGCACAATTTATATGAAAGAATTGAATTACCCAAAACGCTTCATACATCTTCCTTACACTGTTTTTATTTGTAATTTGCATCCAGTAGCTCTCAGCACCTGTAAAAATGTTCTAAGCGGAAATTATTTACTCAATAAACACTTTCATTGTATGTTTTCTTGGAATCATTTTATGTATTGTAACAACCTATTTTGTCACCTCATGAGGTTTGACAAACGGTTATTTATGTTCTAGTATCCTGAAATCAGATTCTTTTCAGAAGGTATTTGTAAGAAAAGGCAAGAAGAAGCTTTGTCAATTGGCTAAATTTATGATTGATGTACGTGGGCAAAAATCGTTTAGAAACAAACATTTAAAAAGAATTACCTACTTATTTTCCTAAACATAAATCAACATTCGGAATTTCTATATCAACTTTTCCATTGATGCAGAGATTATAATTTTATATTTCTTATCCCTGTTTGTATTTGCTTGAAAATATTGCAATAATTTCTCGAGAAAACATTTCATTTTATAATTCAAGCTGTTTTTAACCTGCTTCTCATGAGAGAAATGGCGTTGTTTGAATACCTTTGATGGGCCGCATTTCACGTATTTCTTTCTGAATTAAGAAAGATTGTAGCAACGCATCTCGAAAAGTATTTCAATAAGATTTAAAATTCAATATGTGACAATGAATGGCATGGTCACGCCAATAAACGAGGTGGAAAGTGAACAGGAAGCAAAGAGAGCAGAAAGGATTTTTAATGCGGCATCCAAAATGATGAAGTAGAGAAGGGAAAAGTTCAGTAATGTGACATATTCTATGGAGTGGATTTCGCAAATGATGATTTAACGCACTTCTCTGTGGAGAACATCGGCCATTTATTTTTTTCGAACTCTTTCATTCAGGTTAAAATTTTCATAACCTCGCTGTTTGTTTGTTTCTTTGTATTAATAGTGGTTGCATGGTAATGCAAATCCTGATAGATAACTGAATTTGAAATAACATGTTCCAAAAGATTCCTTCTTTTCTGTAATTGCAACTATGGCAACCACAACATATAGGTGAGTGACAAAATGAATGTGCAATGCACATTGTACCTAATGTGAAAGGAAGGACCATGAATAATCGGTACGGAATATTTGTAAAGTGGAAGTATTTTAAATGTTGAAGATTCCCTGTGTAAAATGCTCTTCAAAACCAAGCTTTCCGTCGCTCTCAAAAGATACTATGGAAAATCTCGACCATTTTAAAATGCAAGATAATTCTGTTTTTTCTTTTCTATTCAACATAACACAGGCACTAGATTCGTATTACAATCGAAGGTTAAAACACGTGATCTTATGAGGAAAACATCATACTTTCAACCATAATTTAATGGTTAAAAATCCCGATCCGTACCACGCTCAGCGCAGGAACGTGAATAATGCTATCCTGATATCCACTTGGTTTTGAAGAGATGACACTAGACGAAAAAGAAGTTTTTCGTAGAAATGTAACCTGAGTTAAGTGTTTTTTTATAAAATCAGTCAATTCCTTTATCTACCAAAATTAACATTTTTGTTAAATTTAGCACGTATTCAGTGAGGGGCGCTTACACCTACAGAAATGTGTCAAGAATACACTCCATCCATATAAAACACAGCGTATGAACACAATAAGATTCTTGTTTCTCTTCTAATGTTTTCGAAAATTTAAATAGCTGGTTTTAAAAGTAAATCCCAAAATTTTCTTATTTCGTATCTCCGTCAAGCATTTCTAATATTTAAAAAAATATTTTCGTTAGCGCATATTTTCAAAATACATTGTCGTGTTGTATTAATTTCTGAAAACACACCTGTTGCAAAGCCGAGAGATAATAATAGCACTCCCAGCCCTTGCCAGGCAGAGGGGCCTTCCATCAGGGCCTCGTGTCTGTGCGCGCCGCGCGAGTGGGCGTCCGGCCGCGCTCCGGGGGGCGCCCACAATCGCCCGCGCCGCCCCAGCGAGCTCTGCCGCCCCGCACCCCCTCGCAGGAGAAGTCCGAGCCACGCCTCCGCACTAGCCGCCATCCCCTCCGTCTCCAGGCCGCTCGCCGAGCCCCACAACATCTCCCCCGGCAGCCTACGCCGCGTTTTCCCCTCCATCTTCAACCTAGCCCTCGTTGATACCGCCGGTGCTTCTGCTCTCATACTTGCCCTCATCCTCGCCCTTGTCCTCCACCTCGTCCTCGTCCTCGTCCTCGTTCTCGTTCTCGTTCTCGTCCTCGTACTCACTCTTGCCCTCGTCCTCGTCCTCGCCCTCGCCCTCGCCCTCGCCCTCTCCCTCGTCCTCGCCCTCATCCTCGCCATCACCCTCGTCCTCGCCCTCCCGCTCGTCCTCTCCCTCGTCCTCTCCCTCGTCCTCGCCCTCGTCCTCGCCCTCACCCTCGTCCTCGCCCTCACCCTCATCCTCGCTCTTGCTCTTGCCCTGCTTATGCCCTTGCCCTCGCCCTTGGCTCTTGAACCCACTCGTGAATTTACCTCCGTTCTGGCTTCCGCCCCGCCTCCACCCCGGCCACTGCCTCTCCGCTCCCGCCGCCAATGCTTCCATCACCTCCGCCCTCTTGTCTCTTCCCAGAAGCCACTGTGTCCTCTCCGCCTAACTCTCTGCCTCCCCTCCGCCACGTCCATCACCGCCACCGCCATCGCCAACACCACTGTCTCGGCCTCCACTGCTGCTGGTGCCCCGGTCGCCGCCTGTCGCGCCAACAATGGGCGCCCCTCCCCCCTCTAGGAGCGGACGCTCTTCGACAAGCGCCGATCGACGCAGATAGGGTGCGCTATTAGCCAGCCGCGGGCACGCCGCCCGCAATTTCCCTGCTTTGTGGTGGTGGCGGCGGCGGCGGCGGCGGCTACGGGAGAGCGGACGCTGGCAGTGGGTGGATAGAGGGAGGCAGCTGCAGTGGTTGCGTAGTGGTTGAGGTCGTTGTTGTAGTTGTAAAGTAGAGAGAACGGCCTGCTATGGATAATATAGTAGAGGATAGATATCAGTGTGTTTGTATTTGTTGGGACGTGATCCTATGAAGTTGTGGTATAGAGAAGTTAGTTTTCCAGTTGTAGGGGCGGCGGTTAAGGTTGTCGTAAGCATATGTTCAACTGGAGTTCTACTCTAGTTCATGCGGCGATTGTGGTTTTGGAGGTGGATTTGAAGCCACTTCTTGATCCGATGCATGAATCCGATTAATAAAACAAAATTTCAGCGAACTCTGATGAGACTGGGTTCTATATCTGCGTCTCCAGAAAATTGGGTTGGAAATATTGATTTGGATCAAGTTATGAACAAGTGTTATTGGAAGATGGTAAAGATTAAACATTTGGCAAAGATTATCATCCAAAGATGCAAATAACTAAGATAAAAAACTGCAGTATTAAAATATAGAAAACTGGAAAATATTATTGTATTGAAAGTAATAAAAATCCTTAATTTTCATTTGTTTTTAAATATTAACTAATGTGAAAATGACTTAGAATGAAGTAAGCTCTCCGTATAATATAATCTGCCTCAACTTCATCTTCAATTTCATTATTAAATTACTCTTCTTCTCTTTCAGTTGCAATGTTATGAATTGCTTTCGCTTTTCTTTTCAAATTTGTAGTCAACTAGTATACTTCCTTATAGAGCAGACGTAGAAACCTTTATTCCAACAGCCAAATTATCTTTACACAACATTTCTGTGACACTTACTCTTAACGAAGAAAACAAAGATTCACGAATATTTAACCGCCATAACCTCTGTAATGTAACATGTCAAATTCCGTTAAAAAGGCATACGACGTTTGTGGTTACCAGCCCGACGACCACAATATTTGTCTTTTGATGTTCTACTACAATTCCTAAACGTTCCAGAAATTATCGAAAATTCGAGAGTATTTCTCCAAAACTTCGTGGCCGGTATTTTACTTTTTCAGGTATCTTGAACTTTCTTGAATTTTACTTTGGTTTTGAGAATTTCTTATCTATAATTGAAGTAACTTGGTTTCAAAATTATTGTGTAAAGGCGATTCTAAGTTCCCTGTAATAAGGAGCATCGATCTTTGGTTTTCTGAAGACTTATTGCGAATAAGATTTACAGCTTCTGGAAACGTACAAATAATAGACGTGATGTTGATAATTATTAAGGATGAGAAGATGCAAAACTGGGAGTTTTGTAGGTTCCACAGAAAGCTCTGTTTGGAATTTCATTGATGATAGTAATGATGGTTGGGATAACGGGGAGTTGCTTCGTATTGATCAGCGGAAATGGCGACGGTGTCATTTCTGGTAATTGTAGCGGTGGCGGCGGTACTTGTTACTGATGGGTACTCTGAGTTCGGGGTAGTGAGGAACTGTAAGGTATTGACTGGAAGGTGTTGCGAACGTTTTGCTGGATATTTGGGTTTCGATTCAAGTGATCGTTGAGTTTGTACTAAAGTGGTACTTTAAGTAATAAGAAAAGCCTTTGAAAGATGTAATAGACGTGGAGGGTGAGCACGTCAAATTAGGTAATTATATAAAACTACGTAATTTACTTCAGTATTATTTTAGAAAGTTCACCTCTTTATTAATATAAACATTTTAATTTTCTTTATTTCACTATTCTATTCTGGTATGGTTCTGACGCGTATCGTATTACACAGCCATCTACTCTAGCTCGACTTTGCTCCTTTCACCTTTTCACCTTCGCACGTTGTCAAGTTGTCAAGTTCATTTTGACCTCGCATGCCTCACTCAAGTCAATTTACAGACCTTCATTTTCCTGTTCTCTTCACTATACCACCTCTTACATGAACCCCTCTCGACAACACCAAACCTTGTCTCACATAGGTTCATTTTTACCTTGCAATTCCTAGCCTTAACTTTATTTGTCTCATTAATATTTAGCTGAAATATGATCCCCGTATTTCATCGCCATTCCATTTCGCCTGTGTATCTGTGCATTGTGGGAGGCATAGCATTGGATATGTTTACAGTTGTCTCCTAAAGAAGATCAGAGAAGGATGACAGCGGTAAAGGGCATTTATATAATTTATTTATTACTATATATTTCATACTGCCGCCTGGGGTAGAGTATGTAGTTAAGAGTCCCAAAGCCACATCACGGATTGCTCCGATCAATGAAGGATGGAACATATTGATTGGTTAGTTAGTGTGCTAACCCGTGGTATTAGTTTACCTTCTACCTTGGGGACTTGTAATGCCAGTCGATCCATGTGGACTGATTGATTCTTTCGTGTTTCCTGGCGCGTCAACTGATATGATAATTAGTAAGTGTAGTGCATATTTTATCATGAGAGGTGGCGGTGTTATCACCTGAATGGCCAATTTTCGATGTAAGGAATGATGATAAAGGATTTGATCACTTTAGAGCGGAATACTTAAAGTTACAAAATGGCTATAAAATGACTCGTTTCTACAGACATGTTGTTTCTGTACCAACAATACAAAAATGCAAAAAGAAAACAAAATGAAAAAAAAAGAAAAAAAAATTACGTGCATTTTGACACTCGTGGTTCTTGTAGTTATGTCGAAGTCGCGAGCACTGGCAGTATTGACTTCAGAAGTGCTTTGGCATGAGAAACTACACTGACATGTTTATTAGTAAGGGTTGCACAAATATTGTTCCAGGAGGACTATATTCGAGTCTCAGATATTCTCTTTCCAAAAGTCACGCTTTCGAATTCGCTTTCTGTTCTTTATTTATACCTATCTTTTTACAATTAAAATTCAACTCATAATGAAAATCAAATATGTACATATTGTTTGTCACCAATGTCCCAAAAAACGAATAAAAAAGTTAACGGAAAAGTTATTTCTTTATTCACACTTTATACGGAATTCGAACCCAACATAGCAGACATTGAGTTTACCAACCACGCTGCATGTAAAATTTAATATTTAAAACAATTTAAAATGCACTGAATAATGCTAAACTTGCGTGGCGCCCATTGCTGTCACACCGCCAACCCTACCGACAAACAGCTCAATCAGTCTTTACCCCGGCGCATGCGCCTCATCAGCCTTGACTCCACCGGCACACACCGCTCGCACCTTGAATGGAGTAGAAGCTGATGTTTCTTAGATCCGATGTCCGGAAAAAGCAAAATTAACGCCAAAAATTATGCCATTTCTGATGCCTTTTAAGGAATTCAAAACCAACACACCAGAAAATAATTTGACCGACCACGATGCATGTAAATTGCGTGGCATGTGAAATTAAATATAAAATATATTTTAAAATACAGGTGAAAGTAATGTCATCTCGCTTGATGGGCATCAATCCTGCCGAGTAACAGCTCTATCAGCAGCCTTTATCAGCGCACGCCGCACTAGTGTTGCGCGTATTCTGGCTCCACCGGCACACACACGCGCACACACACGCGCGCACACACACACACACACACACACACACACACACACACACACAAAAGAGCGCGCACCGTAAATTGAGTAGAAGCTGATTTGCGGCCTTTCGCGCAACTTGGAGCGCGTGGCGCGCGATGGGCGAAGCACTTTGTGGGATTCGCGCGCCAGGTTGCGCGGGCGGGGGCGGGGGCGGGGGCGGGGCGGGGCGCGCCTTTATGAGAGTGGCGGCGCACTCGATCGTGTGTGCGATCAGGCAGCCGGAGAACGCGCGCTCCGGGCTCGCAGCGACTGCAAAGGACGCGTTCGCTCCAATCAATTGAGGCGCCCCAAGTCAAAGCAACTTACGCGCTCGTTGTTTGACGTTTCCGCGAACAATGTGGGTAGCTATTCGAGCATTATGTCTCGAGGGAAGAGAGACAGTTGTAAATTGCGTCGGTTTTGGGATTTAAGAGGATTTTAATTGGGATTTTAGTTTATAGTTCAGTCACCTGATGCTCAAAGGGTCCCACCCAGAAACAATTCCGGAGGGTTTTTTCTCAACGGTTCTGTATGTTTTAGGGGAGTGCTTCTTAGATTATTTTTTTGCAATTTTCTCTGTAAAGCCGATCTTATTTAAGCTGGCAACACACAATTTGAATTCAGCACTTCAAAAAAACATATCGAATGTTGAGGAAAAAGTTCCGGAATTTCTTCCTGGGTTAAATACCTAGTGACTCCGCTATTAGTTTTATGGGAAATCAAGGCACCAAACCAAAATCAAACGATAGCGGTTTCATGAATGAGTCAAGTGAAATTTACTTTTCATTAAATATATTTTTGAAACCGTAATTGAATAAAACTGTTCCGGTTCTAAACAATCTTAACTTAAACCACTTAATTTAAACCACTAAGGGTTTTTGTTTAGAAAGCAATTTGAACTCTCTCCTACATCAACTTTAGTCATTTAAACAACGGGCAGAAGGCCCCAGATGTTATGTGGCTTAATAGTATTTTACAGGTTTTGTACTATAAACACTAAATTTTAATAAAATTGTAAAATTACGTTTAAACACTTATTTGCCGTTATTTGTTCATCATTTTGTTCTGTGAGTTTCAATTGATCGTAGTTTCGTTGCAAGCAAGACTGTAGATGTGCTGTTGTAGCTTTCTTTACAAAGATCGTGACTGTGCAAATATGCACATTACCATAGAAAATTGATATCTTATTAAAGATGAGGTCTCTCCTTTTTTAAAAACTAGGTAAATGAGTCCGAGTGAAGGTTTGCTGTACAATTTTCGCCTACAATATGTCTGAGCAATTACGCTGTAAGATACGCTTGTCGTTTCAGTTTCCCGTTAATGTGTGTTAATGAAGACCATGGGTCCAAGGCATTGCCTAAAAAAACACAGAAATCAATGCTTGACTTAATTTAAACAAATTCATTATGGTATTACAAATATATCAAACGTATTTTAATTTACTTTGAAATACCGGTTAATTATGTTCGGGACAAAAGCAAAAGGGGTTGGAAGCCAAGGAACATATTTAAAATTCTTGCTGCTATTAAAAATCTAATACCAAAGAAATTCCAAGCGTTGAAAGAAGTTTTTTTACACAAACCGCATGTTCTCTGCTCATAATTAGTTTTTAGTTCTTGAACATTTTGACGTTCGATCAACATTCCTCTGTAAAAACTGCATAGGAATTTGTTCAAATTAATTCCGGTGTTCAAATGAGAGGACATTGCACATATGTTTCACGATTCCAGGGAACAATATGGACACCCATTCCGTGGTGTGCCTAGGGAATTCAGTTCATTGCAAATTCCAACAGTTTGCTGTTTTCTGAAGTTCAATGAGTTTTCAGTTTTGTTTGCGATCTGATATTTTTTTAAATTCCAAACGTCAGTTGCCCTCTGTTGAGGTCGATATTCTACATTGCCTACCTTCTTTTTCAACATTCATATTATTTTTTTCTAAAAACTTAATCTCACTTGCGCTGATGATTCAATGAAACAGAAATCACTTAGGTTTTTCGCTTTTACTAGTTTCCAGACTTTTGCAAGATACTTAAGAATAATTACAGAAGAATAATCACACAATATAGTATAACGGCCCCAGAACCTCCATTTAAAGATCAAGAAACATTTTACATGGTCTATAAGCACTCCGTAATTGTTACTTCAGGATCTGCAAGGATCAGCATTTATACGTTATAGTTCATTGTATCTATGTCGTTCGTATCTTATCTGTGTTGGATCGTACAAATTACGCGTACACCACAAATTCTACAAATAAATTTGTTAGTTCACGTGAAATAAATATTTCTTAAAATTGTGATAAACATTCATATATTTGAATGAATACATACGATGTATAACTATGTCGTTCATATTTAATTAATATTTAATAAACAGGTTCAAGACATTTATTATCCTATAATTGATTTCAAACGTTCCTGCACTTTGACTGTAATGAAAATGAATTGAAACTCCAGGTAGACCGTTGGTAGACAACGAAACTTCGATCTAAGCCAAGATAAATTTACCTCGGCAACAAATCCGCGCGGCGGAAAATCGCGTTGAATGGCGCATTTTCTTCCCGCGAATTCCAATTCTCCAAGGAGGAAGCAAACAAACAATCCAACCCAACCTGCCCGAGTGAAATTACACCGTTCAGTAAACCGCCGCGATTTTAACTTCCACCTTCAAAGGAAACGCCTCCACCGATCCCGCAATCAATTAAGAGCTCATCTTGTGTGAGAAAGAACAGAAATCAGTTTCCATTGAGCGCATCCTCTTTAAAAGTTCCTGAGGCGATCGGCCACGCTTAACTGGAACGGATGCGGCAGCGGCGGTGCCGAGAAAGACCAGAAGCGGCAAGATGGATGAGGCGATGATGAGGCACGGGGATGAGGAAAGCGGGGGCGGGATCCCCAGGACCCTCTTTCTCCCTCGGTTCTTCTGTCTCGCTCTCCCTCCCTGTGTCTCGTGCTAATTGGCTTTGGCCCGCCCGAGCCGATTTTCCTAAGAGCGTTAATTGTCCCGCCCCCGCCGCGTGGCACTCGCCGATAGGACGTGCCGGCCGCTGATGGCGCTGTTCTGAATATTGCCCCTTTTCGGAGATCGCGAATGACCAAATTTTTATGCAAGCGTTTCCTTATTTAATTTTTCATCTGTACTTAATCCGTAGCATATTGATTCTAAATGCAATGATTGCATTGATTCTAAATGAAAACTACAATTAATGAAGTTTTGAAGACATGAGTAGTTTATACAAGCATTAATGCGGGTTCAAGTTTTCCTCTCGTTTCGTTTTAGCTAAGAATAGTCAGCAAGACTAAACGAGTTTCATGCTTCAGAACGAAAATCATCTTCACGAACTATATTGTTCTCGAGAGAACTGACGACCGTCCTGTAAACTATGGATAAGTTCCATCAGGTTTGTTTAGTAGTATCACATAATGTAACAAGCCACGTCTGTCCCATAAGGCAATCTAGCTATCAACTAAGATATTACTCTGGAATATAAAGTACTATTGAAATTGCTCGTAGGCATCCTTCGGATGTTTATTTTTACATACTGTAATTCTACGACATAAGCCAGACTGCTTAACGTCCCTTCCAAGGTAAGGTGTGAGAGTTAAGGATTTTCTAGACTAAAAAATCATAATTCGGTAACCGGGTGTCTGACGATAATCGTCGCTAAGATGGAAATCTTAATATTGCGTATGTTCAAATGCAAAACTCGTGCACTCACGAATACTGTCCTGACATGTTACCGACACATATTTTCGGAATTGCCGATTACCGATTTTTACGGTGCAAAGCTGAAAGTATACCGAGAAAAAACTTTCTTTGCTATAATATGTATACAGTTGTAAATAATAAACTATTAATTAAAGTACGTTATTCACAAATAAAACAAAGAAGCATAGCTCTTAATGACTCATGGTCATTTCGTTTTTTGATGCCTAGATGCGTTATGCCTTTCAATGGAAATATTTTTTAGTGTAACCCAAATTTTAAAAGATTATCACCCTCCTCTTGTAATTACGTTGATATCTGAAAAATATAATATTTTGTCGTTTTTCTTTAACTTTTTTCCTCTGTATATTTGCATCTTATTAGTAGTTGCAGTGTTAAGCGTACGAGTAATTTTCATTCCCCAATAAACGTTACCTTTCATTATCTCTTCCGTTCGCCATTCATAATCTTGTTGTGCCTTCGTAAAAAAGGTTCTTTTGACACGCTCACACGGAACAGCCATTGAAATAAAGAGACTTTCCAATTAACTCCGGTAATAAACCTGTCGCACCATGGCATTTTCACACGTCTATGCAAGCAAACAATACCGCCAAGTAGCTGCGTGACACAAAGGACCCGACCGGCGTATTCCGCAGGTGTCCAATCGGTCACGCACAATGAAGCATTCGCGAATCCCTGCGCGTGGGGGTGTGAAATTCGTTTCCTGGCCCCGAGATACGTCCCCGCCGCCTCGTCACGTGCTATCGCACCCGACGCCCGACAGCCTTTATATCCATAACCTGGCTTTGTTGATGAGCGACTTTTTACTATCGACGCCGACAAGCTACCGCCTGTCGTACAAAATCCGGGCCGCGGGAGAGGGACGCACCATAAAAAATTTATCATAAAGTCGCAGAGAATATATTGCGATCCGCTGGTATCGAAGCGTTCTCTGGGTCGTATTTCACAACGGGTTTTGAAGCACCTCTAAAAATTTCGCGCGCAGCGCCCCTTGACGAGCTGGGAAATTCTCATTCCATCATAACATCGTTACTGATGTCGTACTGGTCTATTTTATGCATCGGTAAGTGGTGGTGAATTGTACTCCAATATATGAATATCATGAAGTCCATTTGCTTGGGACACGGTATCCATAAATAATAACACGCATATCATGGAATTCCATACCGTAAAAACAAGTGGCTTTATTCGCGAATGTCGATAGTGTTTGTATTCTAAAAGGCTCTTAAATATAATTTCTACATAATTAAAACATGGTGTTGTGCTACAAACCAAATTTATCAAAAAAGTACTCAAAACAGTATTCCAAATTCAAAAGTTGCTTAAGAACACTTAATTACCATGGTTTATTTCGAATTAACTGGTGGTACCGTACATTACTATAGACCCTATAGGATATAAAACATACTATTTTGTTTTGTAAATACAGCAAATAAGCTACATAATGAATAATGTATTCTCAGTACCTACCCAATACAATACAATTTATAATTATTTAAACAATTGGATAATTCACAAACTCCATTATCAAGTTCCCATTTAGGAAAACATTTTATGTCTAATTCCTTCAATACATTTGAAAGAAACTACCGACATTGCAAGAAAAAAATCCAGATAAAGGTATGAAAAGTTTAAAGCACCCCGTTGCCACGCACTTACCTCACATGGGTTTCGGGGGTAATTACCGAATTAAATTGTTAAAATGAATAACTCATCCAATATCAAACACGATGCCACTTATTTTAACCCAGTACTGTTCTCTAAATGGGATGAATACTGCCGCGTTAGATCAGCAAATTTCAATCCATCACTTTTGCATGTCTTTCTCTTTAAGCGCAGGAACCATACGAGCACTTTAAATCAGGGTGCACATGTTTTCACCACACCAGCGTGACACGGCGCGCGAGCTCCCACTCTCTCCTTCGTGTTTGTATGAGGTTAGAATGTAACAGAACGTCTCTTTTCTCGTACATGTATGACATGCAGTCTCAATCACCAGGAAACAGAATACATTATAAAGCTCTGTCCAATTTATCAGGCATTAGGACTTGATACAGTAAAAAAATCAAAACATCCTATAACTAAATCTTGTTTTAACTTACGGTCATTTATTTTATCTGAATGAATTTGCTTTATATGAAACTAACTAAATTGAATAACAGATTATATTTTATATTATTGGGAATGTGAATATTGTGAACATTTCAACACTTTGAAAGGTTAATCAAAAGAAAATAATACATTAATATTTAATTTATCAGCCTTAGTGGAAGAAGCGAAACATTTTGTGTATGTGTATAATTTTAAATAGTCTTTGATGGTAGAATGCTGTTAAATGTCATGGTTTCTGAAAACTCCCTGTAACACATAATAATGGGCGTCATGAAATTATCTTCCTCACAAACCTAATTAATGTTTTGAAGGAGGAAGAAAGATGTTAGATGAAGAAACAGTTATGCTCGCCGAATAGTAACTTTAAAAAATGCTTTACAATTATAAAACTGATCTTATTTACAGGGATGGGTCCCATATAAAGCGAATTAAAAAGAAAAGTCAAGTCGGGTTTGCTGCTTAGAGTACTAGGAATCATTTTAAATTTTCGTACAACATTTTAGACTTTTTTAATTTCAATTTGTATTGCAGAATGTAAAGCAAATTAAAAAATGTAATGTAATTAAACTAGTAGAACTTATAATTCATGTGGATTATGGGAAGTATGTCAATTTCTTCTGATATATCGGCCAAGATGGTTTTGATCCCTATTTTACGATTTAAGGAGGCAACTAACGTAGTTTCTTTTAAAAATGTTGTCAATTTGATAATTAAAATAAAACATATGTGAATTGGTTGAATTAAATTCAAGACTTTTTTAAGAAGATTTATTACCTGCGAACGTTGTTAATATTAGTGTAATGTAAATATGTTAAAGAACTTGTTAGTTTTAAGTATTTTGTAATTAGGTGTTAGTGTTTTTTAGTAAGTATATTCTTACTGATTTGACGTATTGTTCATTATTTCTATAATTATATCCTGGCGCATAACTGCGGTTAAAGCCATTAAATAAATTATTACAGAACATCTCTTGTTTCATCGGCAGTAAGATGAATCAGGGAAGAGCTTCGGAAACAGGTCTATTCAAGAGAAGTTCACTGCACTCGATACATTCGCAATAGCGCCAAAATGTGTCAAAAAGTGTTGGAGTGTTTTGTGAGTAGCACAGCAACAAAATATTGTCTCCTCGTCAAACGAGCCGTTGTTTCCAAAAGTAGAGGTAGCACCGAAGTTTTACAGCTCTGTTTTTATACAGTGATGCAAATTCAATTCTCTCTGCGCGTAAACGTGCCGTACTCTACTGCGCGTTGTATGTTCTGGGTATAACAGACCACTACTTCCTCTGTGTCAGCATAGCGTGCGTGGGGCACTGAAATTGTGGCGCTGTGTTTGCATCCCATGCTGCAAATACAGCACTCTTACTGTGATAACGCGCAGTAACCCGTATGGTGTTCTGATACGTTTCCAGTGATGGCGAAGCAACAGAGCCTTCCTTCTTCTGTTAACGATGCGCATAGAGAGCTCTTTAAGTTGGGTGTCCTAGATCCAAGCGAGGTTTATACATACATCCTGTGCTCTCGTTGATACTGCTTGCCGGCGCGCCGTGTGTAGCAACAAAACGCTTCCTCTCCGAGGGGTTTGTTTCTGCCAGAAAACCACGTGAGCGCATAAGATGCGCAGTTCTGTTTTAATCTCAACCTTCACGTCGCGTTTTGAAATCTGCTGCATATTACTCCACTCCGATTGTGGAAACACCGTGCTGACTTCTATGCTGGCTTGTGTAGCTCGTTAGGAGCGCTGAGATTGTATAACCCTGCTTCAAACCTTATTCGCACGAGATAGATTTGCACTCGATAACTTAAAGCGTGAGCGAGCCACATGAGAAGGGAGGCACCGCTAATGCCCCTTAGAACCCTCTACGCACACTATCGCTCATCAAAAAAATATTGGGCAGCCTAATGCCAGCTAGGAACCGTGCACCCCTATCCACCAACTTGATTGATTCATTATTTCACGTTTTCGAGTGCTCCCTAGTTAGAATATGAGATCCGGCGCTCACCCTTCGGTTTGCGGGATATTACCTCCTAAAAGTATCTCCACTGGCGGGCCATCACTTCAGTGAGACAAGCTCGAAGTTTCCGACTGGACTCCCGACATGTGTGATAGTGTAGTCCAAGTGTATGTGTATGTATATATACGTGTGCGCGCGAGTGTGTGTGTGTGTGTGTGTATGTGTGTGTATGTGTATGTGTATGTGTGTAAAGAAGAGGGAACAAAGTTGAGGAAGGGAAGATCCCACGCGGTCCGTGGACCATTTATTAATGTATTCATAAGGCATTTGGCTTGTAATGATGAGGGAAAAAAAACACGGAAAATTACCGATCTGAATACCCGGCCGCAAGATTCCTCCCCCAGACAGCGACCTAGCCGTCCACGGTCTAGCTATAGAGCTTGGGATGAAAATCCACGACAGTCACCACTCCAACTCAAGGACTTCCTGATCAAATATACTGCAGGAGCACTCAATGGCTCACAAGTAATTTCTCTGAGCCATCTCAGGCTTTTGCTCTCCGATACATAATGGGTGATGGAGCTCTCCAGCAGTGATTTACTGTCTCACTTGCCTAGAATGCCAGGATTGTGACGGCTGTGCAGCCCTGCTCGAAACCAAATTCATACTTTCAGTGCTACGTGATTGTGCGATACAGCATCCGAGTTTGAGTTCCTGCGAACAGTTTATTTATTTTCAGCGTACTGTCTTGCATCTGTGAACCATACGTAGTGGAGGGGTTTACTGAGGACTCCCGAGAGAGGGTCCGGCGGGTGTCTTCCCCCCCCCCACCAAGTTAACTTTTTTGTATTTTTTAAATTAATTCGAAATAATTATCACGTATTCATAACATTCAAAGGAGCATTGTCGTTATGAATAAACAGCTTTCACTTAAAACCACAAATTACGAGTAAAAAAAGTTTCAAAAATATGTACAAGAGGCCAAAACTGAAACCACCCTCTCTCTTAAAATACCTTCTGAAACATTTTCTGACCTCTGAGAAAGGTGTGATTATACAATTATGATTTATATAATTGTCACCACCTCGTCACTTTTTTGACACGTTTGCGTTCGAAAATATGTCCCATAGACGTAAAGAATACCAAGTTTTGTCCTTATTACTGAGTAACAAATGTATTTTAGTTATAATATTTGTGCAAAGAATTGTCATCCCGATCGGGATTTAAACCTGAGTCTCCTGGTTTACGCCCAGTTCCTCTGGCCGAGGCAACCAATTCTTTGAACAGGTTCTCAGGCCTGATGTATTGCCCGTTGTGATGTAAATAATTGTCACTATCTTGTCAATTTAAATTATGATTTAATTCAAAGCTGCTTGGGCGGGCCCGTTCGCCGTAAGAGAGTAGTGACGTAGCGATCTCGGACCGAAGGGTCGCGGGTTCGAGTCGTGCCTTGGGCATGGTTGTATGTGTTCGTCCTTTCACCCCGTATCATCATATTGTTTCATTCTCATAGATAACATTACGTTAAAATCTAATAGTGACCGCTAATGACTTATACTTCGATTTTTCTATCTTGACCATTGGGGGGGTGTCATCAAAATTGAATATCTCACGGTATTTCGCGTTGTTCTTGGTTGTGCCGCTAGGGGTCACATGATCGCGACTTTATCGAGCAGTGCTGGCGATCATGCGACTCCTACCGGCACAACGGAGAACGACGCGAAATAGCTTGAGATATTTCATTTTGATGACACCCCCTCACGCGCCAAGGAACAAAAACCGAAGTATAGAAGTTGATGCGAGCTTAAATAACAAAAAAACAAAAAGCTGCTTGCCCCGCTTGCACGCCGTGTTCCCCTCCGACACGTATGCTTCAAACAAACCAAGAACTCCCTGCGGTCCTGGCAACCCACCGCTCCGTGCGCGCAGAGGTTGTGCAGCCCTGCTTTAAGCGATCGGGCGACGAAGCTCGTTAATTTGCCGCTGCGGCTGCGGCCGCGCCCGGTGAGGCGAAGCGAGGCGAGGCGAGGCGGGTGCTCGGTGCCTTCTGGCAATTAGCATTGATTAGGTGAGCAGATGAAGAAACCGCGGCCCGCAGCCCTCCCACGTGCCAGCGCGCGGAGACACACGGGGGTGGAGCGGACGGGGGTGGCGGACCGAGGGGATGCCTAGAGGGCGGCAAGTGGGGAGAGACAGTCCGTGCTTAACGTTCTACGCAATCAGTGTTCATGTTTTTTTCGTAGTACCTACTGGACTGTTATATGGATTTAACGTAACTAAAAAAAGGAACGGAATGCTATTTTTCAAGGTCTGCGCACGTTATGGATTTAAGAACGGAACAAAGGAAACAAATGAGTTTTAGATGGCGTGTAGTGCGCGTATTTCAAGTCATTGCTTTTCTTGCATATAGGTTTCTTTTCTTATAAGAATATGAAATTAGGAAAAGGATTGAACAGCTCAAGGCCAAAACACCAATAAAAGACCTAGCTGACTATTTCCTGTTTATCGGTCTAATTATTTCATTCAATATTGAAAAATTTGGGAGCACTTTAAGCGAGTGGCCGATGTTCTACCTTTACATCTCTGGGTAGTGAGCAAAATCTTGTTCGGTCTCGTAGTGAATTTCTTGGTTCTTCTTTTAAAAATTAGTCAATTTTACATACGCGTGTCTTTAATATGTTTCTCGGTAACAACAATATCGCGATCCTAATCTAGTAACTACGTATATAAATTACTAAATAAACAAAAATGATTTAGATGGCTTATAGGATGATAGGTGAAATAGATTGTGTAAAAGTCAAGATAAAACAATGCATTGAATAAGACAGTAGAGAATATGGAATGAAAAGGATCAAATGTTCAATTTTATTTTAATACAAGTGAATGACTATTAGCGCAATGAAAAATAGGACAGTAGTTTGTTTTCTTAAATAAGTATTTAAAAATATATTCTTAATGTAGAAAACTGATTTAATAAGCTTACCGAAATCATTTAAAGCAAATAAATTCGGAAGGACAAGATAAAATTAAAATGTAAGGAAGAGAGTTACAAAAGAAGAGAGACGTGGAAATACAAAGAGCAAAACATACGACTCACTGGGTTAGAGAACTTAAGATACGAAGCGGAAATTAAAGAACCAGATTCTGGGTCAAAATGCAGAGAAAACTAATGAGTGGTAAGTTACAGAAGAAAAAGTTAGCTTGGGAGAAAACTAGAGAAATCGAGATAAAACACGGAAGAAATTGTTGAAGTCAGAAGGTACGGACAAATGTAAAATCACTCCACTAGGAATTCTAATACAGTGTATTATATGTATTAAATGAGGGGTTAATAAGTTATGCTGTTAAAAAATTAATATGATACGGAGATTAAAACGCTTGAAAAATTATTGGAAATAAGTAAAACTAAGAGAGATAGAAGTAATAGAAATAAAGAAAAGAGAAGGGAATGAAAAAGAGAATTCAAAAGAGGGAAAGCATAAGAGAAGAAAATGCAAGATGAAACAGAGAAGAGAGAGTTAGGGAAAACGCAGAAAAAGTACGAGGAAAAGAGAGGAATTTGTTGCACAAGCTCAGATGCAGCGTTGTCGAGACGGTGATGAAATGGCTACGAGTGGGCATTTTCTAATTTCCAGCATAATTTAATGGCGGATACTAGTTAGGAAATTCAATCTCGGTGCACATCATTTAAGCAGCCCTCCGAGGATTACGAAAACTGTTTAAGCGTAGACTGTCGTCTAACTTTTTTCGACACCTGCTCAACACCTACGCAAGACTGTTTACAAACTTCAGATTCACGAACATTTTCCAAAATTTTTTAATATTTTTTTTTATTTTACAAATATTTATCATACGTTTTATTTCCATGAATATGATATAATATCTTTAGTGTATATAAATAGTGAATTATGTTTTAGTGGTTGTTGGTAATTCGAAAATACAAAATCAAACAAAAACACAAAATTACATTTTAAATATATCATAAAAATAAAATATTTGTGTTTTCTATTTGTTGTTATAAGCAGTTTCGATAAAAAATGAACTTTTAAATTTATGATTCATTTCAATTAAATGATGCCTTATATTCCGTGCATTCTTGCATTTCCAATTGGAATAATAATTTTTTAATTAGAAAATAAAACTGAAAATGAATGAAGCACCGACTCATTTGAAAACACTTTAGGGGCACACTGCCAGTGCAACAGGAGCCAACAAACTTCTCTACCAACTTCCACCATAAAGCAAAAACCACTCGGAGGATACACATTGAGAGTGAAATTGAGCCTGGAGTTATTGCCTTGTAACCAAGTGAGGCAATTCAAAGTCGAAGGCCCCCTTCGGTATACCAGGGCGGAGCCAACGGTCCAACCAGCGGACGAGAACGGGAAATCAGCGGGCAGAAGGGAGAGGTCGTCCAGATTGAGGAAACGGTGAACGAGCAGGCTGACGACGGTTGGGGTTTAATTAGTGGTCTCACCCGAGGAGGCAGCCGCTGCGACGGCGACGGTGGCGATGGGGGCGGCGCCGTCTGCTGCGGCGGAAGTCAGAGTGGCGACAGCGGCAAATGCAGCGATTGGAAGAGGAAGAGGAATAGCGGTTGCTTGAAGATGTTAACAGAATGATGGGCGATAGTAGAAGGCAGAGACCGATTAACATGTAGAAACAGCAAACAGATGAGAAGAAGGAAGTGGTGATGGAAAGGAATGCAAATTGCGGAAACGGCATAGTGAGAAAAATGGTATAAGAAGAAATTTTTAATAAAACTAGCAGGAATTAGAGAGTACCGTGAGAAAACTGGCACATCGGCGATCGATAAAGACTAGAAGTCAAAATTTTGTTGGAAATCACACAGTAAAAGAAAAAAAAGAAAAAAATTCTGAAAAATCATTGTTTGAAAGAATGTTTGAAGGAGTACGAGGGAAAAGATAACCACATTATTGAATAGACAGTAGAGAAGAATTGAGATACAAGAAAAGGGAACTGATAAAATCAGAAAGTTACGAAATTTAGCCACAGGAACGGATGTCAAAATGTCGGGAACTGCTGCATCGGCGGCGGATTCACGCATAGGAGGTTCGAAAAGTAGATACATTCGACGACAAAACCATTGAAAAGTCGGGTTTTTCAAAACAAACCGACTGATGTGACAATAGCAAGCGCTAAAATGATGGAAACGCTTGCATTGGCGGTAGTTAGAAATACTTGAGGGCAGTTTCTTGGCAGTAGATAGATGTCAAAAACGGTTGAACTAAAAGGATTGTGGAAAACACGTGACACGAGCGAGAGAACCGAAGCAGAGGTGAAGGAAAACGGCAGTATCGGCGTCGACTTCTCACACACGGGGCCGGCCGAGGACTGTTTGCCAGGGCCGGGGAAGGCGACAATGGCGGCGGCGATGCGTGTACAAGACAATGACGCGCCCGCCGCGCCCTCCTAATGAAGGCGGCTGGCGCAGGGTGGGTGGGGCGCTCATATTGGCCGTGTGATTGCTGGCGCCACCGAGCCGCGCCGCGCCCCTCCCCCTCTTTCGCCCAACCGTTTCTCCTCAGACGCCGCGCCGCGCCGCGCCGTTCCGTCTGTCCAACGGCTGGCTGTACAAGGCTACATTTGGCGCTCGCTCTCGGAATTATTCTGTTAGCTCTATTCAGCTGTGTGCGTCAAGGGCAACAACGCGTTCCGGTATTGGGTTATTTCACAACACACACTATTTCAGAGTATTCGTTGAAGTGGAGCTGTTTCCTTCAAAGCATTTTTTTTTCAGAAAACGAAATCAGTGGGAAATTAAATGTACACAACTTTTTCGTTTTGAATAGAATCACAATGTATGTCATATATTTAACCGGATAATAAACGAAAGTCCCCAAGACTTTCAATAGTATTTAAGTACTGCATTTGGATGAAGGAACAACACTGCTACTTTGGAAGTGAAAATAGCTCCATTTGAACAGACATTCCACAGGTGTGAACAAAAATTTGCAACCGCACATCCCAACTGTTGTAACTTCAGAATTCATTTATTTTAATCGAGATTTTTGATTTTGGGTCAATGCATAATAATGTTCTTACTAGAATTTAATTTTTCATGTCGCGGTTTGAAATTGGGAAAAACAAACCTATACCTATCACTCTGTTCCTATCTTCGTTCCCTTGAACACTCTACAGCTTCCCGTCGGATACCGCGGCGCTCCGTCTGGCCAACGACTGACTGTACAACAAGCTACATTTGGAGCTCGCTCACGGAATTATACTGCGATTTTCGTAACTTTGTCCCCGACAGAAATCAGCTGTTTCGCTGCCATCCAATTGGGAGCTTAAATTTCGCGACAGTGACGTCACTATGGTGACGTTCAAACTCCCTATTGGATGAAACCGTGAACAGCTGATTCCTGTGAGGGACAAAGTTACGAAAATCGCAGTATACTCCCTTGAATCTATTCAGCTGTGCACATCAAGGGCGACCTTGCGAACCTGTTACTTCACATCTCACCACTGCTACCAACCCCGTTAATTGTAGATGCGAATAAAGAGTAGAGCTACACATCAAAATGTATGAAGTTCACAGTTCACTTAAACTTAATTTGAAGTGATTTCTTGATATTGTAAAATGTATGAAACTTCACCAAAGATTCACCACATCAACAAATAATTTCATTCCAAAATTTTAAAAATTCATAAACTTAATTCTATTGCTATCCCTTCAATAAATAATATTTTAGTTGTGGAACTAATATACGAGTATCTTGATCCGTTGCTTCTCAACTGTAATTTGCCTCTAATAGCATTGGGGAAAGAACCATATCTGTCTTTACCTGCCCTTCCGATCTATTCCATGCCTAGAATATTCCCTCTCACTGCCCATTCTCCCCAATGGATGGTTTAGTTGTGCATGCTGCATTTGGAGTATTTTCGCTCTTCTTGACTGTAGCATTTAGGGGGCGACCTTGCAGTAGGACTTTGGGTTATTCGGTAGTCAACTCTCCGGTATCAAGCGAGTAAATTAAAACGTAATTTGTCAATAGGGATACTGTCAAAAGTTTTGAAACAGGAATACATAAATAGCTGTTTTTATTTATTTAGAAAGCAATTACAATTGCAACAAAGATTAATGAATTGAAAAATGCAAAAATATGATAATTTAATATTTTATGGAATAAAAACATCCGAGTAACGAAAATGCCATCCCCTAATTTTACAGTTTTGAAATAGAATAAACAATCACTTAACCTGTACAATTACATACTACAATTTGGCAAGCAATTAATACCAATCAAAATACAAAGTTTTGCTCTTTTAATTTTGTCCTAGGTTACGTTATAATTGTGGTTCGCTATGCAAACCAGATATCTGTGCATAATAAAAACGGGATATTTTGATGTCCTTGTTTCTCAAATACTTCCATAAAGTGTTAATGTTATGAATCTTATTACGCGAACACATCGTCTGCCCAGTTCATTCTAAGTTTTTACATATTGCTATTTTAAAGTTTACCACCGCCCTCTACCACATTTAAGACTTAACAGTACAAAATTAATAATACATTTCAAAATAAAGTGAAGTAACTTATATTTTCAGAGAGATATTAAACTTCAGAACATTAGTATTTCAAAACTTAGAATTTTGAGTTACTACCTTTTGGAAATGGGCTGTCGACGTATCTATCACTTGTTGCAATGAAGAGAGAGACCGACCTGGTGCTTGTATACCCACAAGCACATTGTTCCACGTCTTCGATCAACTATGGACTTCTGTCGTTTTGTAGCAGAAACAACTGTTCGAAGTCATTTTGCGTCAATAACATGCGCTGATATGTAAACATAAAATTAACTGGGCTGACTATTTCAAACAAAAGCATTGTAGTGGATGCAGCGCGGTGTGAGGTCCGTTCTGCGAAGCGACTACATACAGGGTCAGATCAGGTTTCAGGGGATTGTTTCGTAGGGGCAAATGAAAGGCAATGCACTTGTGAATAAATTAAATTTAATTCTTGAAATATTGATTAGTTTTACAAGTAAATAGTTAGGCAGTAAGCCGGAGGACCAATGAATGTTTATGATTAAAGGTTTCTTCTTTCTTGAAGTTTACACTTACAGTTTGATGACGGTACAGCAAACACCAACCCAGGTCAGACGGCTGAGTGTGTGTGCCGTCGGTAGAAATGGGCTGCGGATGTTGCGGTTGGTAGGCTGATGTCACCATGGGCGCGTACTCGCGTGCTGGAGCGGCCCGTACTGTTGATCACGGCCTGCTGGCCGCGCCGATTGATTGCCGGAGCCTTGATAGGCAGAGCAAGGACAGCTGACTCGTTCGCAGGCTGTCCGACGAGTAGAGTAGTAGTTGTAGCAGCAGTAACAGTAGTTTGACGTAGAGTGACTGCGTAATAGTAGCAGTGAGATTGACTGAAGAGTGACTGCGTAATAGTAGCAGTGAGATTGACTGAAGAGTGACTGCGCAGTAGTAGAGTTTTGACGTAAAAGTGTGACTGCGTAGTTTCACATAGTAGTGAACAGAGCAGTAATTGTAGCAGCAGTATAGTAGTTTGACTTAGAAGTGCCTGCGTAGTAGCAGCAGAGTAGAAATGACTCAGAAGTTTGACATAGCAGAGTTTGACTGATAGTTCGACATAACAGTTGCAGTAGTAGTGGTAGAGTTTGACTGCTAGTGACGCGTGGGAGCGAAGTTGCCGTATTTATTTGAACGTATGTTTCTGAGTGCAGAGGGGGAAGAGTCACGTGACAATTGCAGCTAGCCTATGAAGTACAGTGAGACGTAGTGTGCCACAAGAAATGCTCGCTATTCGTTGTTATGTTTTGAAGTGTGTCACGTGACTTGTGATGGCACTGGCTGTGCCCGCGATGGCTGCATCTCATTAGCAAGGTTTGGTATTTTCTCACGGGAACCGCGATGCTGGTTGAGAGTAAGGGGCGGTGAGGCGGGCGCGGTCGCGGTCGCGGGCGCGGACGCGGCTGCCTAGCAGATGCGTTCGTTGTCGGCGAATTCTAACGCCTGTATTGGGGCGGGAGGCACGTAGCGATATCTGGAATGTTTGTAAATATGTCTGGCCGCCGAAGTCTGAGAAAAGCAGGTAAAAGGCTAATGGCTTGAGGGCCGCGCGCCCGCCGGGGGAGGCCGAGCCCGCCGCCCCTTCCCCGGCTTACAGTAAGTACGCGGCGGTTCGGCGCTTGCGGCCAGAGGGCTCAACGAGAGTCGTTTTGTTCCCCGAACATCTGTGTTTCATTTCTTATGTTTTTGTATAAACGTGCTAGAGCCGTGAGAAACTTTGAGGGTGGGGCAGCCGAAGAATGTTGGCCGCGCGGGGGAAAGACAATTTGAGGCTGCACCCTGCTGGCGAGTTTCCTTGTAATTGTTCGCGAGATTGAACAAGCATTGATTAGCAAACATTCTGCATCTTTTACCTTGAATAAAGTACACTTCTAGACAAATATGAAAAATGCTGTTGTAAACAATCCGTAGTAAAATAGTAAAATGAAGTATGGTTAATAAAAGAAGAATGAATAGACATTAATTTTAAAATCAGTTCACTTTCATTACTGTCTCGATAAATAATAGAGAAAAAACGAAGCTCTGATTTCGTACCAAAAGATCATTTCAGAGTATAAAGTGCAAGATACTACAAATCTGCAATGTCTCGCCTAAATGTTAAATGTTTATGGGAGCGGTGCTTCTAATAACACTCAAAATCTATTCAACTTTCCAAAAATGTAATAACACAGGACACAATAACTCAACAAAATAACTATCAAATCTTTGAAACAATAATAAATTTAGAAGTATTTGCATCAATACTTTGACAGCAACAACCAACATAAAAATAAGTAATTCTAAGAAGAGGTCGTAAAAAATGTCCTCTACGTTTTGTGACCTAAAGATATGGAAAATTCTTTCCTGTTAGTTAAACGCCACTACACCTTACTTTAAGACTTGGTACAGATAAAATATAAATGTTTGCACCAAAGACAGTACTATTGCTCAATAAATAACGTGATAAGGCTCACAAATTAAAATGAACCGGCAATAAGAATCTTTGCAGAGCCAAAATACAGGAACGGTTTTCCACAGCAAGGCGACAGTTTCTATGAAATATATTTATCTTGAAAAGGTCAGTGAATCAGCAACTAGGTTCTCTTACTAGTAAGAATTTCGTCTTGCACTTTCTATGAAGTCATTGCTGGGCTCAGAATTTTCCAGTGCACTGTCTTTTCCAAACGATAGTCTCCTCGGAGGCTGCGGGACATCTGGCAGATTTCCGAGAGGTCTCCTCGGCTCTCGTCGCCAAGTACGAAGTATTGCTGCTTGCGCAGTCTGAAAGAAGAACCGGAGCTGGTTACGGGTCCAGCCCATTTGCGAAAGAGCTCCCGCACGCCCTCGGGCGTGGGTGTTTCATTACACTCCCATCGCCCGCGCCGCGCCCCGCCCCGCGACGCCGCCCACGGCCCGCGACGCCGCCCACGGCCCGCCCTGGGCGGTGCCCCCCGGCCCCGCGGCCGACCCGCCTTGGGCTCACGTCTCGCTCCCAGCTGCCTCCTAGGCTCCCCCTACGCAAGAGTTCTTTTGTGAGCTCGGAGCTCATCTTGACGGCGACGACAAAGTGAATATTTCATTCTTACGCTGGAAACTCTTTCCTGCGCGCAAATTCTTTAAAAGGGCATCTGGATGAAATCGCTAATCTAAGGAGAACAAGGTTCGCTACGAAGACTCGAAGGCGAAGGTTGGCCGAAGACCTTTTGTAGCTCGTGAGCTTCTTCCACCTGCTGAGCTATAGATAGTGTCTGGGATACGAGAGGTGCAGTTCAAAGAGCACTTTCTGCGAGACTTTCATTTTCCGTAAAAAGAGATGTTTAATATTGCAAGAGAAAGGAACATAAAGGTAATGGATCTGTGGTATACACGATGTATGTGTTAGCAAGTCTTTAAGGGAAAAAATGAAGTAGCTAGGAAAGAACTCACCATCTTCATAGGAATTTAGAGAACTAATTTTAAATTTCAATAGGAGAGAGCAGCTTATCAATTCAAAGTTCTCCATAATTTTTATGTAAAGCAGAGGTTTTCAAATAATGACACATGTAAATAGGTGACATTGAACTACGTAACTGACAAGGAAATAGTCTGAATTATTCGGACAGGAACAATTTTATTGCAACGAACCTCAACATTACGATTCTCAAGCATAAGATGCTATTTTTAAGCATAAAAATCTCAAGTAAATAAAGAAGGAATGATATAAAAATATGGTTAAGAAATTATTCTAAAAATGAAGTAACTTTTTGTATTTCACCCTACTAAATAAGTGATTGTTAAATACTGAAGTATATAATTATTATAAATATTAATTATTATACTCCATAAGCACAATACGAAAAGTAATTAAAATGTGTTTTTGTGAGAAATGTGCAGCGGAGTTAGCGAGTTAATGGCATACTCAAAATACTTAACGAAGCAAGTATTGGGTGAGTAAATACCTAAGAAATTCATACTGATTTTCAGGCAATATAAAGTAAAAGAAATCATTCAAAATAAAATTTGAGAACCACCATCAATATAAATTTCCATACAAATCAGGATACTATCATGTTGGCAGAATATTTGTGTTAAACTAGTTTTAGTAATAATTTTAAACTAAAGTTTACCTATTACACTTGTATTATAAAATATGCTTGTTCCTTGAAATATTACTCTGATATTTTTCTTGAGCTAAATCCTCAAGCAAAGTAGTAGTTTCAAAGCGACGAAATAAATTAACTCTTACGAAGTGAGTGTGAAGCACTATATACAAAATACTATGCAGTGATAGGCATTTCCTACCCTCCCAACATTTTGCGTAAGTAAACAAATTTTCTTACCTGACATCGTTTTGTAAGATCTCCTCTTCAAAAGTCAATATCCTTCGTGGCAGAATGACTTTTTCAGAGAGAACAAATCATCAGTGTAGCATGCGACGCTGACGTCGTACTCTACGGTCTTCATCTATCGGTTTCTAAGCAATCTGCTCTTAATGCTTCTGACTAGTCAGGCACGACACTACAGAACAAAACTAATGTTGATTGCTGGGCGGAACGATGCGGTCTGTTCGCGAGGGAAAGTGCAAAGAAATTCCGCTGCGACACTAGCGCCCGCGGTGATAACTTGGAACTATACAAAACAACGAAATTTGCTGGAGACCTCGTCTTGAACAACGTCCTTTTGAAAATCGTTTGAATTTTAAGAATCAATATTAAATTAACCAATCAAACTTATTCATTGTATCTGAAGCAAAATATGAATATGCAGATTATTGCAAGAATCATACCGCGAAACGAAATTGGATAATATTTTTACATTCAGCAATACTATTACGAATCTTCCTAATTCGTCTCAATCCTATTTGTGGGGCATGCTCAATTTATCTGTCAGATGAAAATTTTAATAAATAATTTATAGAAACCATTCTTTTAAAAATGTTATCGCCTAAGACGCCCGCTCTCTTGTCCAAACCATTATACATTTAAAAACTCTCTACTTAAACGAGGGTATAATTTTCAATACATTATTCAAAATCATCCTCCAAACAAAACAAAACTTAATTTCAAAATATTATTGTTGCATTTCAATACGCTTGTATTACATGACTCGCATGAAGATGTATTGAACTTGGCAGCTGTATTTAAACAAGTGTAAAATCATAGAAAAGGAATGTTCCGTGATGTTTATACACAAACACATAAACTACTTACATTAAAATGTTGGAATAAATGCTGCTTCTAAAATTATATTTCTAATAAATAGCATGTTTTGAACAGAAAAATTGTAGATAAATTTTTTAAAGAACATAAGTCAATGTCATGTAATCTAATTTGACCGCCAGGTATTTTCGTTGATTTCCTTGTGTATATTTTTTTAAATCAAGATTCATATTATTCTTAAATTGTGTAATGTCTTTAAATTAACATGGAAATTTTGCCTCAATAGAGTATATTTATTCGCGATTGGTAAATTAGAATTAGTGTGGTTAATCAGAGAGTGTTATTATGTGTCATTTAGTATAAAAATTGTCACCTGTGCTTCAGAAATGTGGCGTCAACATGATTGGACAATACATTTCATTTAAAGTTACTGCCACACATTTTTCCATTGATTTTCTTTCCATATAAAATTAGAAATGACATGTGATCATATTTATCATTTACGGGTAGTACGTCATTAGTACAAATATAAATAACTACACATGAAATGATATAGCTAGGCTAAAGGGCTTTAAGCCGTTACAAACATTACACACTACAATTCTAACCATTAAAATCTTAGCGTCAATCAATCAAATGATTTGTCCATAGCATCAAAGTTTCAGGAAAGAGAGCACATGTTTCGATTGAGACAAACATTATGAAGGGGAAAAGTCGCCCGAAGATAAACATGCTCACAATATAACTATTAATAAGACAATTAAAGACAAGTGTCGACGGACGTATTGGTCGTTCCGAACTTTGCCATCTTCAACTCGTCAAACGAAATTGTGACAGAAAACCGTACGCAGCCCAGCACTTACGCTTCACTATGATATATCGACATATATAATCACGTGATTTTTGTAACACTGCAATTAAATAAGACCGATTATTTCTAAATGTATCCTAAGGAAGAGATATGTTTCTGTCGGCAATAACTGTCCCCCATTCCTTTTTATTTTCCTCTTCATTGCTACCTCCCTCACTGTCTTCCCTTCCCCACTAATTTTCAGATTGACGATTTGGTTTTGAAAAGAGATTCGCAACACCTAGTCACTGGTTGCTAGAATGTTGTCGCCCATATTTTACTGTATTTAAATGGTGCAGAATTCTGAAGATTGCTCGATTTTATTCTCTAACAAAATCTATAAAAATACGAATAAAATTGTGAGTATATGAAAAATATGTAATTATAACTGTTCTCTGTTTGGCCTTGAGAATTCAGAAAATACAGAAACGACAATACTGACTCACGTTGATAGAAAAATAACACATTTAATTTCTATTATACACATCAATTACACTCACAGAAGAAATTTGTGGTGCTACAGAATGGTACAGACTTTCGCGTATTAGTTTTCTATTTCCTTGGGACTGGGCTAGCTATTCGGAATTGCCACATACCCGTGCCAGCTGCCATCTATCACTGCCCAAATTACATTTTTTTCGATATTTTCTTAAGTTTTCGGTTTCCTAGTGGAAGAATAAAAATATTAATTTTAGAATATTAATTAACACAAAAACCACGTCCTATATGGCAATTTTCCTTTAAAAATTTGCAGCCGTTTTTAACAAAATGGCGTTTAAGCGCTAATAAAAATGCGAAATTTGAAGCTTACTTATACAGAAAATTTTTGAGTTTTCAAAGAACTTCATTTGAAGTCATTTGAAGCACATTCACTCACAAATACAATAGTGTTCACAAATTGTTGTTAATGTGCATATTAAAGATGTGAGAGACCTTTCAAAAAATTACATTTGTGTAATTTAAAAAATTACATTTGTGAAAAATAAAAAAGTACCCCAAAATGAATTTTACGTCATATTAAAGTGTACTATTAGCATTATCCGTTCCAAAACTTTGCATAAAAAATTTAAAACCATTTATGAGAACATGGAGTTTAAGCGTTTCTGAAAATGCAAAATTTTGAGCCAGTTTTCACAGAAAACTGTTGAGTTTTTGAGATACTTTAATTGACATTGTTTAAAACACTTGAACTGGTAAATATAATAATGTAAACAAGTCGCCACTAATATAAATATTACCGACGTCAGAGACAGGTCAAAAATTTACATTTTAGCAATTTAGTGAAAAAAAAAGAATAAAGCGATATGAAGTTTATGTCATCTCATAGTGTACATTTACCACTATCCCGACCAAAAGTTTAAGGAAAAATTTTGGAGCAGTTTTTGAGAAAATCTTGTTTATGTATTTTTTTAAATTGCTCATATTACGCCCAATATTGCGCGAAAAGTAGAAAATTTTTCAAAAAAATGTACATGATCTCAAAGAAAACACTCACTATGAAAAACAATTTTTATTTGAAGGAAAAATGTCTATCTGCAATTTTGTAGTTGAAGGAAGACGCCGAATAAAATTCAAACTCTTGCAATTTTCGAAACTTCAGAGTTAACCGCGAAAATCGGACCTATGCCATCTTAATAATGCTAATGCAATAAGACACTTTACTCTGTTCTTACGAGAAATTTAAAGAAAAAAATTGGAGCTGTTTTTTGAGAATATTTTGAAAATGCCTGGGAAGCTTCATGTAAAGTACCCCCAAATTTTATAGAATCTTTTTAAAAATCTCAAAGCTTCGACTTGAACCAGATCGACCGAGCAATATCTATTTTGGAAGCAATCGTACGTATGGTTTAGGTGCTAGCAACGTTCACAGACGGACTGACAGACGGACGTTTTCCTTTCAATTGGTTTTTCGGTATCAAGGATCCACAAAAGAGGGGTTCTGGCTACACCATGTGTTAGAGGATTTTTTTCGTAATTTAGCAACTGGTTGTATCTACTTTTTCGTTATCAGCGCCCGGCAACGAATTTTTTTCTGGCGAAAATTGGCCATTTTTTTCGCGCAGCATTACATACATTTCCCTATACTACGTACATCAATCCGTGTATACGTACGTATACGGGAAAGTAAAAATACGTAACAAAAAGTTTTTCCTTCAAGAGAAATACAAAGAATGCGTACACTAATGTAACTAAAAGTCAAAATCACTTAATAAAAATTAACCGTAAATTAATGACATTTTACCACACAACCTAAGTATGGGATCACACTCAACTTTCGTCTGCTTGACTGTACATACTCTGTAAATATTCAAGCTGTCCCTTCATTTAGAAACCTGAGTTTAATTTAAGAAATACAAACGTATGCTTCGCAGTTTTGTTTTCCTCATGTAGCTTTATATGAAATAATCAATTTCTCCTTACACACTTTCACAATTGTTAACATTGGTTCCAAAAAATTAAACATTTGAATGTCTAACTTTATAAATTATATTAAAAAAACAATAAACTAGTCTCAACTATTTACAATCACATAACCACAAAACGTCCATAGGATTCCTTTCCAAATACATAAGAGTTTTTCCTTCAGCTATTTCATACTGAGAATACTTCGCGACTCCTCCGTTCAGCGATCGTTTGCCGTTTTCTTCGCTCACGCTCCCCCCGTTACACGACCTTGATCCTCCTCCTGCACTATTTCTTCTAATTTTTGAACGGGAGCGTGCTGCGATGTTACCAAATGCAGTTTCTGATTTCATAACTTATTACATTTTTAAATGTTACGAGTAAATATTTTGAGAAACATTTCCTGGCACAGTGAATTACAGAGAACTAGTCAACTAGCATATGCGTTAATCCCTGGTGATTATGCCGCAGATCTGCATTACCTACTCGTTTTTAGAAAAAAAATGTCTCTTTTACCTTCATTGGACTTCTGATGTGATGTCTTCGTCGTTGTATTTTTATTGCCGTCACCTCACGTAGATTCTGAAATTGTTGCAGCTCATCTCTTCTATTAAGAACCTCTACTCTCCTCTTCAGTTTTCTCAATTCTGTATATGTCACAATTTTAATGCCGATAATATAGGATTCAAATGAATAATCGTAAGCTCCAATTATAATAACAAAATTCAGTTGTAATTCCTAAACACAAAAAGAAGACATACTACTATAATTATTACGTTCTTCTCTCGTTTCGTGCAAGTGTTATTTCATATCACATTATACTCATTACATTTCTAATTGATGAAACATTAATTGTATTCTACATTATATAATATCATATTTACCTCTTATCTCGAGTAGTAAAATTTTTAACTTTGGAAGATGCAATACGATTCGTTTCGTCGATTACCCGAATACTGCGTGGCACACTACCAATCTCCAACGAACTTCCTCATTTGTGGCCTGCCGGAAAACGAATGCAAGTCCGTTCCGTTCTCTTTCGTATCGGCGCGCCGCGATACGCGGTATATGCTGCGGTGATTCTCTGCTCGTTTCTCGTTGGCTTACCTGGTCGGTCGAGAGTTCAATGTCTTCTCTACATGTAATTTGAGTTGGTAGGTTATTTGAGGTTGCAGAGATATTTATCGCCCTCTTTTCTCCATAATAATGTGTTTCCCCATAATGTGTGACCTGTCACACCTGCTCAATTATACAGTAATTTAATAGGATGTGGATTAGATCTTCACAGCAGCTTCAAAGCATATGGGAAACGTCTTTTTAAGTGTCACATTTCAGTTTAGATTTTTGTAGAGCGTTTTTGATAAGAGGAGGGAAATAAATATTTTTTATATTCAAAAGTATTGTAGATTTCTAAGCCATCACATAGCCCACGCTAAGATGGGATAATGAAGAAATAAATAGTTATGATAAAAAACGTGAGTGCTACCTGTATTGCCCGCCGTATGGAAATATGTACATGTAAATATCACGAAGGGAAAAGCTGGTACACGCGGAGGTAGGGGTCAGGCTGTTGCAACTGATCTAATTTTAAGAAGGTATATCCAATTCCTTTAACTTCATAGTGGGTATCATCTCTTGTCACTATGAGAAACGTCTCTCTTCGCGACACTTTCAATAACAGGTCTTCGCGTTTAAATAAAAGTCTGAGAGACGCAAAAGTCGTCCAAGAATTTAGCATCATATTGCATCGCCAGCTCGCTTGGTAGTAAGTGCTGCACCGTAGTGGTACTACGAAGTATTATTTCAGGTAAATTAAACGCTTTGATTTCGGTGATGCTTAGCGATTTTGGGGGAAATTAATGCCAAGTTAATACCTAAATTAATTAATCTCAAGTGAGATTAACTCAAAAAGGTACGCACTTAGACAAGATTTGTTCCAAGGAGGGCTTTTATTCTTGTATTAGAAGTTAGGCACCGAAATTGAAAAAACGCAAATTTTTAATTTGGTAACAGAAAACACCACCGCGTTGCTCAAATGCAAGCGGAATGACTTTGTATGAATAATCCAAGGCGGTGTGACGCTTCACTATGCATGTCCAACAACATGGTGAGACTGTGGCTTTTGGCCAACACGATTAACATAAAACATCCTTGAGCCTGTCAACGAACCCTTGAGCTAAAGCATAATTTCAAATTGTCATTCGAACTACGTAATTAGAATGTCCTTTCCGTTAATCCTTCTTCCCTTTCGTTCACCGAACTCGCGACATCGGAGTCGACTCATTACGATAAAGAAAAAGAACCTATTTTTCTTATGGTTTATGACAGTGTTGTCAAGGTCGATGCCACGAGCGGGAGTCCGCGACACGAGTGCTTCGACGAAATCGCTCCCTCCACGCAGTTCATTACCCCGTCACCAGAGACAACGCCATCCCTATTGTAAAACGACGGGGTTGCTAATAGTTTCCTTTCCCGACGCTAGTTACGAAGAGAATCTCGTAACACGCTACTGGGCCACGACGCGTGACACTGCCACCAGTAGAAGACCTTGACACCACTGGTTTATGACAATAATTGTACTTAATGTCGTTTGATACTGTACATGTGCATTAATTCCCTTTGCATCGCATAGTAACAACATACCACCTGTGTGCTCGCAGCCCTCCGCACACCATGCTTCCGTCGGCCGCCGCCGCCGGCGTGCTGGGCCTGCTGCTGCTGGCCTGGGCCGGCCCCAGCTGCCAGGGCGACCCGCTGCCCGAAGGCCAGTCGCCCTCCGGCGCCGTGGCGCCCGCCTCGGGCCCGGCCTCCGGCCCCGCCCCCTCCGACTCGGTGGTGGCCGCCGACGAGGACAAGCGCGCCTGGCGCGACCTCAGCGGCGGATGGGGCAAGCGCGCCTGGAACAATCTGGGCTCCGCGTGGGGCAAGCGCGGCTGGCGCGACCTGAACGGCGGTTGGGGAAAGAGGGGCTGGCAGGACCTGAACGGCGGATGGGGCAAGAGGGGCTGGCAGGACCTGAACGGAGGATGGGGCAAGAGAGGATGGCAAGACCTGAACGGAGGATGGGGCAAGAGAGGATGGCAGAACCTGCAGGTGAGTGGCTGTCTTGCAGCTTCCACGTGACAAGCCGTTTCAAAAGCAAATAAAAGTTTTCACTGTAATGACAAATAAGCTGTGACGCACTCAGGATATCACATGCGGTTCCAGCCCCCTCTCCGAGAGGGTAATGACACATTTTCAGAATTAGAGCTTTCACTTATTTTCTATTCTAACACTAGTAATTCAATACATCAACTGTGAATACATACTTTTAAATATTGTAAATATAAACCGTGAGTCAACAAATAAAAAAAATATATTCATCATAAATAAAAAAAATATTTGTAAGAAAACTTCCACGTCGGCTGGACAATCTATCCTTCCTCACAGAAAAATCCTGGGTGCGCCTGTGCAGGTAAATTCATGTCGTTTTCCAGGTTATTGAAGAAAATTTTCTGGCTTCTTATTATCTTGTCTCTCTGAAAGAAAAGAACGCAATTTACCCAATGTTTCAATCCTCGTGTTTTTAATTATCTATATTGTAAAGTTCCCAGAATTACTGCAAAGAAACCCAACACTTTCCACTTTCCCCGCGAAATGTGTATTGGAACCACTGTCCTGCAACTATTTCTAAACTTCTGAAGATTGACGTGAGATCAACTTTATGGAGAGTTCCTGTTATAACTAAAAAATATTTTTCTAAATATTTTTTATTTAAACTAACATTTTATATTAATGAACAATTTTCTATTAATGAAAATACTGTTTTCTATTAACGAAAATACTTCTAAAAACACGTACAAAAGTTTGGGTATCAAATATTTATGCGTCAAATTATATACAATTTTGAAAATTACAATAATTCCGTTTTCGATAACTAACATTGTCGATAACTAACGTTGTCCCGTCCATAAGTCCATGTCTCTTAAGAACGCATATTCATAAAACGATTTGCTTTTCTACATAGACGAAAACTATTTATTCTACATAATTTATTGAGTATCATACATTATTGATTTTGGAAACACAAGATTTAAATGCAAAGTAATATATTTTCTGCTTCGTAAATATTTCTATACAATTAGAGACTATACAGATTATTAAAAAGGAAAATAAAATTTATTTTAACAATCATGTATTCAAATAAGGTTTCTCTTTCTCAGGAGCAAAAATGTCTCATTTTCAAATGTTGCTGCCCATGCCTTTTTTGGCATTTTCATCACCTTTCATCTTTCTATTCTGAGTGGTTGGGGTAGCAATTTAGAAGTTCAAAAAAACGTGCGCAATCACATACAGTTTACATTGTCTTTTGACGAAAATGAATCAAATCAAATTAAAATGTACCCCTAATAATCAACACATTCTCGATCTACAGTAGTACCTAATAAATCGAAATTATATAGATGTTGCACTTGAGATTCATATGAAATACGAGATATATTAATTACGTTATGCAAGTTCATTAAAATTTTAAAAAGCAAATCTAGAAAATGGCATATCACCAACATACACAAATGATAAAGAGGTTTCAACGATGGTTATAAATCGGATCATTTTTACAAAAATTATGTCAAACTAATCAAATTTCTATACAAAATATCTTAATTGTTGAAGAAATTACTTTTTTAACCCATTGTGCATTTGAGCGGAAGATAATGAGTGAAAAAGGTAATGAAAAGCATAAATCCAGTAAGGCAAAGTGAGGAAGAAGTTCGGGAAATCGATGGGAATAATATTTTAATGCAAGACACTGAATCTTTGGGCTGATTTCCAATTAGTACGCTTGGCCTTTCTAACGCACTGCATCCACATATTTCCTTCACTATCAGACGAAATGAGTGTCCCCTGCTAATAAAGTAACCGAAACATGCTCTGGAGAGCCAGTTACATATATTTCACGAACATTTTTTTTATGTCCGTATAACAAGTTATAAAAATCCCACACCGTTTCAATTCACCCTGATATAACGTTTTGACGGTAACAATGTCGGCAATAATTCGCTTACCCTGCATTTTATAGCAGAGTCGTTTCGCACAATCTACTAGCACTTCACATCTGAACCGAAGCGATGCATAACTTAAACCGGAGCCATGGTGCTGGCGAACAGTCAAACGCTGTATCCAGTGTCACGCGCAGAGCGTGGGCGGACGTTCACATGACACTGACCCCCGGTCGCGGCTTCGCCTTTGACATTTGACGCGAGTAGGCGGCGGCAAGTAGGGGGAGGGCTGTGGGTGGGGCAGGGGGTGGAGTGAAAGTGGGGGCGGATGGCAATGGTGAGTGCAAATTGTTTCCCAGGAGAGGTGGTGAAGGATGCCAGACCTTCGTGATTGTTGTGGTCTGCTAATAATGGCTGTGAAAGTGGAAGTAATGGGGGGAGGAAATAAAGGTATCGCGGCTGGAGGGTAGTCACAGAATAAAAAGAATCGGAGTAATTTCTACAAATATTTTAAACATAGTAAATGACAGATATAGGATTCAACAAATCTCACATAATTAAGTGATAGTAATAAAATTCTATTTAATGTATCTTGAGAAAATAATCAGTACATTTAAAGCATCTTGAAAAATTTCACATATTAAATCGTGTGTATTTTATAAAACATTTCTCGGGTTAAAAACGTCGCTGAAAAGGTGTATGGGTGCTCACCATAAGATAAAAAGCAATGACTTAACCATACTTAAAAGACAATTTTTGCGTGAGTTTCAGTCGTTTCGTATATATTTTCTTAGTTTTAACATATTAGCTTACTCATTAGGGTTCGTATCAAATGTTAATTTGAAAGTGAGATCTTTGAAAATTCATCGAGGTTGTCCCTTCTCTTTACACCATTTGTACTCATAAATTAACTCACTTCCTTTGTAACATGTCAAAACAAAACATTTTTTAGGGAATGGAGTATAAAAGGGACAAGTAATTACAAACACACGTTTCCAGGTCACCAGCCTATTCCATCAAAGAGTACTTTTAACAACATGGTTTCCAAGAACTTTGTACTGTTATTTCTGCATGGTCCAGTAGTTTTCCATATGCACTTCTCTCTTAAACAAATAAATAACGAATAAAAAAGTATAATATGAATTTTAACAATTTCATTCTCATTTAAGATTTTGTATAAGAAATTCTTGCACTTTTCTGCATTATATATAGGTTTGTCTTAAGAACTGAACAAAAATTAATTCTCATTAATCTTATTCTATTCTGACGCCTTGTATTTTGCCTCCCGAATGGGTTAAATAAATAGATAAACAACATCGTAACACCAACGGAGTGGATTATGATAAAATTCTGTCGGGGAGACGTAGAGCAAGACCGTTGATTTAGAATAGAAAATAGAATATATAGTAAAAGTAAATGGATAAGTATCAACTGACACAATAATTTCAAATAATTTTAAGCAAAGCATTAATGCATTCTCCCCAACTTTTTTAGCATTAGATGCGAGACAAAATAAACACAATTGTTGTTTTTGCTTTTCCGGAAGGTTTCGTGTAGATGTTGCACCAAATTTTGTTTGCGTAATATTAAATACGGTCAAATTTTCGTTTGCGTACTTTCAATACTGTACGACAATAAACAATGATTGTTCTTAACTCTACAGTGTAATTACTAAGGAAAGGAAAGTGAATAAGAGGTAAATATTTATGGAAGCATTATCATTCATTTTTGATTTTTTTCAAACAATGTGTGTTACTTGATGTCAGAGATGGTAAACCTTTTTCATTCCATGAGCCAATTTCTCTTAATTTGTTTTGTGCAAATGCTCTAATCTACTCCAGACCTACGACCTGCTTTGCTTAGGAAAGGAAAAAGGATAACCCAATCATATAACTAAATTAATTAATGTTCATCGTTGCAAAGGCACGAGTTTATTGGAGCGCTAATCTCAATGGTGAAAGAGGCAATCAAAGTTGGTGCGCCAAGGCGATCACTGTCGTTGTCCGCAGTGATACTACTATAAATAAAAGAGTGTCGTTTGATGAAGATTACTAAAAAATTGCACGAAACTCAGGGCTATAAACGTTTTTAACTGATATCGCTCTAGATGAATGTGGGTTTAATTATGCTTATGGCGTCTACTTTTAAATATTACGCAGGAGCAAGAATGCGCTGCGTCATATGTGTTTATCTAATACGCCATGTTTGGCGCATGCGTTATAGGTTTGACATCCCTGCCTCATCGTATCAATGCGCTACAATCACGCGAGAGGTAATGCTTTGCGTGAATATGACAAACGAGGAAAGAACCTCTTACATGTCAGGATAGTGGATATGCCGATCAATGGCCAGTGTTTGTACGTTGAATGAAATATGAAAGCCATCTGAAGCAATTACAGGCTGAACCCTCGTAAAGTTCACCATAAGCAGCAGTGAGAACAGATACTGCGTACGTAGAAGAGACTGCGACAAATAACGGAAGGCAAGTGCTTGGAAAGGGGGAGTTCGGTTTGTGATCACAGAAAATCGTGCGCTAGTCATTACAAAATCCCGCACTTCCTCCTCCCGCAATCCTCTTTCTAGCTACGTTTCTGTCAGAAATTTAAGTGGGCTGCGATTCTAAGAAGAGTATCTGAACGAACAGAACTTTATTAAGATCAAAATAATCATAATTTCAAGGATAATACAACAGAAAGGTGAATGGAAGAACACTTTCTGTGGTGTCCCTCCCCCCACTGTCTCGTGAGATCCGGCGCTAACATGCACACCGTCTTAAGGGTTCCCCCTCCCTCAAGGTATTTCCACCAGCGGGATTCTGGCTCAGTCGGGACAGGTTGAGGTATCTCCAAACCAAACTCTTCATTCCAAATTGTAACTTCTGCAAAGTTCATCGATTGGGAAGAAGAGGAAGTGATTTGTAATAGATTACAGCCCTTAAAACAGAAATAACATCTTATTCTCGACACATCTTTAAGTCTTAATTAGACAAATTTATTAACCATTTAGTATTTCTTCTCTACGTCATAACTTTCATTCCCTTTCTCTCATGCAATATGAAAAAAATACATACAATGCCCACCAGAATCCGTGATATAAAGGTTCTTGATAGGAAGAATTAATAAGAACTTCGCATTGCTCAGACACCGAGTTACGAAGAGGAATATATCCCGTCAGAGCACGCACACCATGAAGAACATATACGATTCAAGCAAATGCGGTAGTTTTTTTGTTGCAAGACTGCACTTGAAGCTGCGTAGGCCGTGAGATTTTGGATCTTAAGTTCGAGTTCCAATTTCGACGGTTGGATTTTTGACCCCAGCTAAATAGTTTCTTGGAGGCTAACTATTGCTTGGATGCGTAACATTAAGTGTATGTTAACTATTATTAACATCCAATCGAATTGTTTATAATAGGTCACTCAAAAACAATAGATGCTTTTATAGCTGGTTTAGTAACTTCTAACATTCAATATTCGGGAAGGACAAAATTTAATTTGACTACGGTCGTGATTATTAGTTTGTAATTAATATTTAACTGGCGAAACAAAATAAGGATAAGTGCAATTAACAAAACTAAGCCTAAGTCATCTCCGGGTACCCAGCTTCCTCATTTCGCGTATAAGGGTAGGGAAACATAGGAAGGCCCTCGAGGAAATCATTATGTGAACTTCAAAATGAAACACAAATGCATTTTCAGTAAATCGCTTCACACTGTGTATTTGGTGGAAACGAAACACCTGATAAATTAGCCAAAAGAACACAAAGATTATTAATTAACTCGCCTATACAAGTTACATGAGTACAGCATGCATTGAATGTCTAGTACAGAAAAGATGTGAAACTTTTTGCTCAAATGAAACATAGCATTCCCGTCAATCAACCGGACATCTGTTGATTTCTTCCGTATTCTGACAGTCAACACAACTTTCCTGCATATTTGCTTTGGAAATCTTATGACCTAATACGTCCTAAGTGATCTACATTCATGACATTTCACACCAGTACGAGAGTACCGATACTTTTCTAAGAGTTTACTGGCACAATTTCATTGATACTGAAAAAAGACTTGATGTGAGCACTACTTTGCGACCTTGATACTGAAAACGTTGTTGAAGTGAGAGCTACCTTGCGACCTTGATACTGAAAAAAAGTACTTGAAGTGAGTGCTATCTTGCGACCTCGATACTGAAAAGTACTTGAACGACCCGCAACCTTGCAAAAGCCCCTCATGACGCAGAAACGCGACAATCAAAGTTATTAAACGTATTTAGAAAGAAAGACCAAAGAACAGTCGATTAAAACGACAATGGATCAGGTTACCAAGAAATAATTGTCTATTTGCCTAGTCTGAGACATCCGTATGTAATAAAATTAAAGAAGACAAGGTATCTGGTATGAATTTCATGGCGAGAGGGGGAAGGAGTTTGAGGCAGCGTTACACAGGGGTTATGGGGTGTTATTTTGTTAAATTAAATTTTAAAAAAAGTTAATTTTGTCCCTCCCGAACATGAATGTTAGTTATTTCAGTGTCATGTAATGCTGACATTTTCATTTTCAATTTTTTCTGAAATATTTTTAACCACGTTTATATGAAAACATTAAATTTATCAAATTATTTTTATTTAAATAAATTAATGAGTTTTGATGCTTAAATTGCTACAATAAGTATAAATATTTTGTCAATGGTTGGATCACTTAAATTACGATGAAAATATTTAAAACTGATCTATGATATATTCTCCTACCGGTCCTAGGGTTCGAGTTCCGTCCGTGGCAGGATTTTCGACACTGGCTAGACAGTCGAATTCAGTAACTGTCAGGAGGATATTGTAGCGGCCGGGTACTCTGATCGGCAGTTTTCAGTGGTTTCTCTGAATCAACACCAGGCGAATGGCGGAGCATTCAACATAATATACGAGCCACGGATCGCGCGCGATCTTTCCTTTCATTTCCTTTTCTTATCCTCACTTATTTTCATTCACTTGCACTTACATACACTACACTATCACACTTGTTGATGAGACCAATCGGGAACTTAGAGCTTATCCTGGCTGGTGGGATGCCCTGCTGATGGGAAACACGTGGTTGAGGGAAAACCTCCAAGCCGACCAGGTCGGCGCTAGATCTCGCCAGCCAGCGGGGAAATATCACCGTCACTTCCCCCGATACACTACAGTACACCTACACTTCCAGTATTAATGAACTTTATCAATTGACGCTCGCGAAATCACGAATCAATCAATAAATAAATATAATATATTCTATAATTTAATTAAATTGGCGGAGTGGAATCACTCACATGCGTCAACTACAACAAAAGGGACAGGTTGTCAGAAATTTTTTCGCCTTTACGTGGTTCAATCAAAGACTTAAAAATGTCCCCAAACTTATTGTTAGGTGCAATCAGCATTGCCAAATAATTCTGATTTGATCATACACTTTAATAATCAACGGAAATGAAATTAATACAAATTGATTAACTTCACACAATTTATTTTTACCTATTGTAAATGTGTGTATGGAAAAGATTACATAACTATTTGAGGGAAGTTGTAGGGTGCCGTATAAGCGCGTTACGGAGGGGTGAGATCGAAGTGCTCAGAATACTCCAAATTCGTGTTTCGTAATTTCTGGACGGCCCCAAAGCAAAATTGATACGACGGCGCCGAAGGGGAAAGAAATGTCAGACGATTACCTCTTCTCCAGCCGCTTATTTTCGCATCGGGTCATTTTCCGCTGTCATGGGGGTTGGCGAGCCAGTGGCGACAATGGCGAGGGCAGCGGTGATGCCAACGCCAAATAATTCTGACGTATCATTCATTTTAAATACAACCAAATTGCAATCAATGCAAATTGTTTTACTTTAAATAATTTATTTTTACTTTCTAGCAGTACTAACGTAAGAAGAGAAAGTATTGTAATCTTGCGCCGGAAAACGGTGAATATTTCGTCATAAAAAATCTTTCTGCCGGGCCCTAGTAATGAAAAAGTGGAAAAATCCAGTTTCTGGGAAAAATTCTCTAACTGGTGTATCCAGAATCCATATTTTGTGCGTTCTTCATACCGAAAAATCGATTGACGGCAAAATGTCAATCTGTCTGTCCGTCTGTGTACAACGCTAGAACATAAACCTTTCAGCTAGGTTCTCGAATATTGATAGGCCCCAAACGTTCTGGGTCATTTCGCAGGCCCTGGAATTTGAAAGCGATATTTTAATTTAGGGGAGTACATGAAGCCTCTTGGACATGTTCAAAATTTAAAAAAAAATGGCTCCAAATTTTTTATTAAATTTTGCTGTTGAATAGACCAAGGAATGTTTAAGAGAATGGTGCAAGTCTCATTTTCGTTGAAATCCCCGATTTTTCAAAATTTGCAACAAAAAAATTAAAATTACAAAATTGAAGATAGAGATTTTTCACTCAGAAAAAAAGTCTGTTGTAAAATATTAGCTCTTTAAAAAAGGTGTTGTACAATGTTTTGAAAAAATAAGTCATTTTTACGTAATTTGCGCTTGAAATTTACGATTTTTTCTCAAGAACCGCTCCAATTTTATTCTTTCAATTTCCTCCACCTATATAACAGGAAACGGTAAAAATACATGGTGCTAGTCCCATTTTCATATATTGCTCGGTTTCTCTAAAATTGCAAAAAAATATTTTTAAAACTACAAAGTTGAAGATTCATATTTTTTCCTCAGAGAAAGTCTATTGTACAAAATTAGCTCTCTAAAAAAGGTCATTTACAATGTTTTGTAAATGTTAGTAGTTTTCACGGAATTGGTTTGAAATTAATGAAACATCTATGAACATCCAGTTGCACATGACGATAACATTGTAATACTGCAAGAGAAAGTATGTGGTGCTGTAGCACTACTAGTTATTTAATATAAATGGGGGTTCTGGCAAGTGTAACATAATTATTTAGGGGAGGTTGTAGCGCGCATTAGTGCGTTACAGGGGGAGGGGTGTATTGAAAATACCCCAAATTTACGTTATGTAATTTGTGGAGGCCGCAAAGCAAAATTGACACGACAGCGCCAGCACCGAAAGGGAAAGAAGCGTCAGATGATTACCTCTTCCCCAGCCGCTTATTTTCGCGCCGGGTCATTTCCCGCCGGCGTGGGCGTTGGCGAGCCAGCGGCGGCAGCGGCGAGCGCGGGGGAGAGGCCGTCGCGTCGCGGCGGCAGCGGATTGCGGGCGGGCATCGCTCACGAGCCAGCGCCCTGTGGTCTCCCCACTGGATGCGCACCGCTTGTGTGTGACCTGCGACGCCACGTGCATCGACACGGTTACAATGCCTCGCTTGGCACATTCCAACATTGTGAAAATGTTTTCGATATTGGGTGGTACTGTTTTCGAAAGCACGGTTCTGAGAAGTGATGTGTTCCTAGCAAATTGTGCGCGGAATTACTTATCAAGGATTATGAAATATTAAATGTTTTCATTTTGGTATCTGTGAAAATTAAATGAGTCGTTTGGTTGCTAATAATATTTTCTGATATTTTGGGCTAAATCGAGAATAGTGGTTCTCACGGAAACTCTCTCAGTTTACTTTGTATTATGTTACATTTTGCTTTGCCTTAATAAATTTATGTTAGGTTATCCGTATGCAATGTCTGAAAATAGGTAAAAAATCATTTAATTAAAATGTATTGTGTTTCTTTACAGGGCATGTAGGGCCATCTCTGTGTTAAATAATATCAGTCTAATTAAATAATTCAGCAGCGTAGTTGAAGTTTAACAGTATATTTTATTAATTAAATAGAACCGTTAAGAATATATGCATGTTAGCAATATATTCCTACTGCGTGAAAAGTGACAGATTCGAAGGGCAGGGGTCACATGTCACTTGTTATTTTATTATAGTAATAATGGAGTGATATAAAACGAAAAAGTCCAGTAAAGAGCATCTGTATTTTGTCGAATTGAATATGACAGCATTCTAAGCCGGGAGATATTCATCTCTTACATACATTTCTCTAATAATTTATCTTCAATTAAATTCAGTACACTCTGCAAAATGAAAACGGTATTCTTGAGAATCTTGCAATTTACTAGGGATTACTATTCTCAAGTTTAATAACCTGAATTCTAAAACTAATTAAATTGTTCAAAGTGACTTCTACATAGATATCATATTATTATATCACTTTATTGGAAATATCATGGATGATATATAAACTTTATACAATCTTAGTCAACTTTAAGACTTGGTCTCGAAATCCCCATAATCGGTGTAGTCCATTAAACTCCGCCGTTATCCCACAATGTCAACTCACGATGCCAAACTTTAGATTGAAATTGTCACGTCACCCGCCTGTCTGTGAAGAACGATCGATCCAAAAGCTTTCCTCCACAGAAATACATACGTCCATTCTTATCACGGCGACTCATCGGAAACGTAACGATCTCATGTTCTTTGTACTGAGCGCAACGGATAGTCAGATCGCACCATACGGACCCCTTCCCGAAAGCAAAGAACTCTCTGCCAACACGCATTTTCCCTTTCGCTGTAGACCTCGGCAAACAAACAAGGCGAATTGGAAAGAGGACGGAGTGGACGGGGCGGGTCGCGGCGTGGCGCGGGGCGGGGCGGGAGTATGTGGCGCCAGGGGGTGGGAGGGGAAGTAAATGGCGTTGGAGGTTGGGAGGGGGGGAGATTGTTGGGCGGGGCGGTGGGGAACAGAGCGCGAGGCGGGGAAGTATGTGGCGTTGGGGGATGGAACGGATGGTGGCGGGCCGGAGAAAGGGGCATAGGAGCAGGGGGCGGGGAGGGAGCAGGGTGGAGGTGGAGGGTGGTCGAAGCGGGGCAGGGCATGGGACGCGTGGTGCAAGGCGCGGGGGGGGGGAGTTTGTGGCGCTGGGGTTGGGACGTGGGCGGGGCGGCGGGTAGGCGCAGGACGCGGGGCGAGCGGGAGGGGCCCAATGGTGCGTTGTGGAGCCGGGGGCGGAGGAGGATCAAGGGCGCCTGTCCTCGTCCTCTGGTGTGAGGGGAGGCCGCGAGAATGTCCGTGCGCCAGGCCAGCGCGAAAGGTCGCCAGTCGCTCACCACGCTTCAATGCAAACGTCGCTTCGGGACTTGCGCACGATCCCGAAAACCGTAGGTCGCAGTTTTTTACATGATAATGAATGAATGTTTTATGTGAAGTAAGAAGTAGAGGTAAAAAGAAAGGTGACTAAAATGTCGAATACTTTATTATATTTGCATTAACAAGTTTATACAAATGACATTGTGAGAAAGTGTTACATAATATTGTAAATATTCTTGGTGTGATAATTAACATAAGCCGTAGTAAGTCAATTGAACATTTAAAAATTACCTTTTTTTTCATGAAAAGCACAAGAAAGTGAAATTCTTAAATTGTCCGGAGAAGCTAAATCATTATTTGTGAACTGTATTACCGATATTTGTTGTGGCATTTTGTGCCTCGTTTCATGTTAACATTGAATTGATTTGTCAATAATATGTCATTCATAAGGTAAAAGGTTTGGGAATAAGATATTTTGAAAAATAAAATTATGATTTTAACGCTGGATATGTTTGTCACGATCATTTATAAGGTGTCCTACGTCGAAAGGTTTATAAAAAAAGAATTAAGAAAATAATAAATTTTTCATCTATGAGAAAGTGATTAGTATATACGGGGATTCGGAAGAATTTGAATTTGAAAATGAGTTTTCTGATTCTGATGTCAGTGTCTTCGATATGGGACGTGTATAAGGTACCATGCTTCTAATTCTAAATATCGATAAATCAACTTCTTTGTCTCAGACTGTTCGTTAAAAAGTTAATCAATAAATGGAATTGTTGAACTAATTGTCTGTATCAGTGCTTATTGACACCTACTGACAAAACTTGAGATTTTTCTCAATATAGCCTCAACCTTTTAATTTAATAGAAAGAAACGGGTCGGCTCATATAATTTTATATTATTTAACTCATGTTTTACAATTATATCTAAGGAAGGTCTCTAACGAGATTAGGGAATAAACTGTTCCAAGAAATTAATTTTGGATGTTTCCAGAACGTCTGTTTGTTGAGTCAAATAGAGCCGAGTAAGTGGAAAATGAGAAGCGGTATCTCTAGCATATAACTATATCATTTTTCGTATGTAATTGTAGTTAGTATTTTCACAGATTAGGAAATATAAATTTCATTTCTAAACCAAAAAAAAATATTCGATATTTATTTTTTAAATGCAAGAAAAATGTATGGTCATGAAGTTGTATGCTCTCATCAAACACGCTCTCAGTTTGTTTTCATTAAGAGATATCTCCTTTAACGGCAGAAATATTCTGTTTACACAACAAACACTCAAAATTGCTAAATCGCCCTTATTCTAATACGTCAGGAAACTATAAACGGGATTTAAGTTGAATAACATCACTATAAATAACACTCTCTCTCTTATGCAATAATACACAGAAGAGAAAGAAAATCGTATGCCTGATACTCTCAGGGGAACAAACACGATAAAACTTTTGTCAGTTCTGGTAGAAAAAAGGCCTCCTGCCGAACCAAACCAATATGCAGCAACACCTGGCATCTCAAACGGATGGGATGGAGAAGAAAAACATAAGGAAAAAAAGAAGAAAAGTTTTTCGCCAGTCGCGTGCGGCCGCTTACGGTGCACAGCCTACGGGAGAGTAGGCGGCAGCGGTGTTATAAGGCGCCTCGTAGCGCCACGTCGGCTTCACAAAGGCGTGAAAAGAAGACGTGGCCGATTCGTCACACCCGGTCGAGTGGGGACGCAAATATTGGCAGACGCTCTTGGGGCTCGGCGCCATGCAACGCAACCCGCCCCCTCCCCTTCGCCTCGCCCCCTCAGCGTGCCCTTGTGTCTCTCTCCTCCCCTCCCGGACCCCACCCCGCCTCCACTACCCGGTCCATGCCACACCACCAATGTCCTCGCCTCCCGCCCCGCAACCTTATCGTTCCAAGGCGGCCCCTCCTTCGTCCCTTCCTCTTCCCCTTCCTCCCTCACCATCCCTCTTCCTACTTACCGCTTCCTACTCTCTGTTTGCCCCTCCCATATCTCGCCTCGCTTCTGCCCCTCAACCGCGTCCTCGCCCACTTTCCGTGCTCGCCCTCTACACCTTCATCCATGGCCGTCTCCGCCACTTTCGCCCACCCCGTCCCTTCCTCTATCCCGTTCCGCCCGCGCCCTGCCCCGTCCCGTCCCCCCCTTCCGTGCCCCGCCCTCTTCACCCTCTGCGACTCGCCACTGTTCACTGATCCTCGTCCTCTTTCTCTCGTCACCACACACTATCATCGGCTGTCTCTTTTTCTCTGCCCACTTCACTCGCAACAATCGATCTCATTCCAACTTTAATCACAGCCTCGCTAGCGTGACTTGATTCACAGTCAGTCCGAACTGTATCGGCACTTGGGTGCACAATCACGGTAAAACAGCGCCGAAACAAAAACAAATGAAAAAGGGGTTTCCTAGACTTTGATTTATCATGTTTTATTAATAAAAATGTAATATACGAAGGAATTTATTTAAAACTAACTCCTTATTATCATTTTTAATTCCTTTAGTTCAAAATCCTTGTGATTTATCGTATTCATAAAATACAGATCCACATATGTATTTAATATTAAATGTAGAAAAAACTAGTAAAATGGCTACCACATAAGCGGTCACGTCCATTAACGGCCATTTTGTTTGACAAAATTCGATTAAATTTACTTTTTAATTTCCATAAGATCTTTGTAAATATTTTCTCTTTTAAGCGGTCAGTTGATAGCGAAGTCAGAGCTCAAGCATATTTCGTATTAGCCTGTACTACACGATTACATTCTCGTGATGATTTTGTGAGTTTGAAGAGAAACGCTTTAGAATCAGAAGATGGGCAGATATTATCGTTGATTCATTATCTTCCTGCATAGAAACTCATAGAATAGTACGATAAAGAGAGATATTTCGCAGGAAAATTTATTTTTTTCAGAACAATAGATGATTTTAATGCATGCTCTGAGGTTTTCTCAGGGTATGAATTGCATCTTCAAGTCTAGTGAGAAAATGATTACGAAACAGCTATATTGTAAAAATTAGATATTTATTGAATTTTATTCATTTGTTTAAGTGCACATAGGTACAAAATCTGAAAATTATTTTATCTCCAAAACATTTTTTGTAGTCCAAGAATATTTGGAAAGAAAAGACTACTTTCGTTACAAAAATTAGCTAACTTTTCTCCAAATACACCGAATGTTCAGCTCCTGCATAGCTTTGAATCCTCAAATATTTTCATTAACATTATTAGCTAGAAATAATACTACCGTCAATTTTACCCGTAACCAATAGCAATCGCATCGGACAGGTTATACCTTATTGCCTGTTAGGTTGGTAGTTCGAAATTCTTACAAAAATCCCAAGAATAAGCTCTCAAAAGGCTTTGGTTTGGTGGATGTGCCAGAACATTCTAATTAGTTCACTGAATTTCTCTTTTGAACTCTACTCGAAACTCCTTGTAATTATATTCCAAACTCCCTCTGCTTCAGAGAAAAGCATTGCAACACGATTCCGTGTTGACGTATGTTCTTTTGGCGGTTCAAAAAGGTCGTAGGGAAAAATAGATTATTTCACGTTCTAAACTATTTTTATTTTAGGAGCCAGATTGGTATCTCCTGAAATATTTGTTTGAGATTATTGAAATAGATAAACATATATTCCTTGTACATCTGCATACATTCACCATCCACGTTCAACACCGAGACTACTCATAAATATATTCGTCTTCAAGTTATATGCTACAAATCTCTGAAAAAGAAAACATTGTAACTACAAATAACAGTATTTTATTGTTCCATTCAAAATTACAATCTGAAATGTGTTAGTGTAACAAAACTATTTTACTTATTTTAGTTTACTTCTACTATTGATTTCTTTTGTTTTTTCAAGTATGTTCATTTTTTTAGCACGTGACCCTTGATACTAAACGCATTCGGCCAGTACTCTGGATTAATAAGTAAATGAAAATGTTCATTCATCAGTTTCATTTTCTAACTGATATTTAGCATATTTCCCCGTCCAAGTGTCAAGTATTTTTGTTGCGGCATCACTGATAATTCAAAATGTGCAGCTCTCGACAATCTATCAGCCATAAGATGGCAAAAAACATCGATATTTTCGGCAGAAAATTGATTTTATGACATCGATATTTTGCTTTCGATATTTTTCTTCAAATCAATATATTTGTCCAGAAACATCGATGTTTTCAAAAAATCTCATGATACCAGTATCTATTTTATTTCATTGCTTGCAATCAACAGCCATTGACAACTATCACTGTTGTCGATCCCCTGGAGGCATGAAACCGTTTGCTAGTTGCAACCTTTCTTCACTGCTGTTACCTTCTTTGATTATTTTGTACGTGGTAATACCGTTAAATTGCAAATGAAACTATTGTTTAAGTGTTATTGTCATGTTAGAACCAGGACACTTTATTCGAAATGTTTCTTTTTCGATCATGGATGGTTTTATTCATTACACGACAATTCACGTGGTTAGGATCCCTGACGGAAAGGAAACCCTAGTATTTGTTTAAACTATCAAATTTTATATTTATTATTCAATATTTAATAATAATTGTAACAATTTTACAAAGTATACATAGTGTATGAAAGTAATTCGTAGACGTAGATAAAGAATTTTTTAAATTTTTTCGGGCCAAAAATGTCGACGAAAATTGTTTTAATTACTTTTATTGATGTATGTTCTATTTATTATTAAAATGTAATTGTTTAAATTGCCAATGTTATAGTTCATATTCTGATTGCGTTCCGTATTATCCGAGAGTCTATTTTTTCGTCATGTGGTGCCTCTAAGATCCGAGGCTGTGGTTGAGGAAAGTAGAAATATCGCAAACGTTTTATGAGTTTAAAACTAGTAAGGACTTCGTTTTCACTCCTTTTTTGTACGGACATAAATTATTAGCCCTACTGTGATAACACTTTATACTATTGTCCCCGCGTAATTGGCATTTACCTAGTTTCAAATCTCTGTTATTTCTCACAATTACACGTAGAAAGAGTCTAAGAAAAACTCGCGTCTCATAACAATACACAAGAGGTTGTTTTAGCACCAGTTTAGTGTTGAGTTGAATTCTTAGGAAGAATAGTTTTCTTTCACTTACAGAGCGAGTGCGATTGATTCAATCAAATACGTGTCCAATAACTACTTCGTATAGAATTATACTAAGCTGTGGTATTATTGAAAAACTTCAGCCTTCACTTTTCACTCGAACGATTTGAACAACTTGAGCGTTGTAGTGCGAGATTGAGTTTTTCATCTATTAGCTTGGCTAATACGAATACATTGATAGTATTACTCTTGGATAGAATGAACGCTTTCTTTTCTTCCCTCTGACATTTCTCTGAACATTTTGATTGGTTGTTACCTTCCGGTTTCATAACTGTGCTTTTCGCTTTCCGAGCATGTTCAAACACTGACGACCGTTGACAAAGCCTTTATTTCAATCTGAACATTGGGGAAGGGCTGGGCGACGACTTTTCCAAATGTCTTTTGAAGTTTGAACACGTGCCTAATCTGTACCAATTAAAAGTTCTATAAAATACAAAAAGTGTACTTATTTAATACGTATGTTCACGCGAAATATTGATCTCTACTGTTACAAAAGTACGAGAACGTAATTTCCCAAACTTCAGTTCCGATTTCATATCGCTGTTATGAAGCCATTTACAAACATGATCTTCAAAACTTCAACTTGTTAGGAACTTGAGAAAGTTTCAAACTTTATTATTGTATAGTTTTGGCGCCTCTCTAGAAACTTTACTTGCAACGTATCATGTGCCTTTTCAACACTAGTTTAATCAAAATATTCTTCGCCTCTGAGGTGGATACGTTTTAACGGTAGAGTCTCTATTGTTGTGCATAATAGACCGTAATTAAGACATTATCCCTCACATGAAAAATCCTGAAAATGAAACCTGAACGATTTCGAACGATTTTTCTTTCAAAATCTGTAATCTTGGAAAGTGTAGATGGTGATAGGGGTTGAGATCTCCCAGTGATTGCCAATAAGGGGATGTTAAATAAAGTTTAGCCAGACCTAAATGACGTAATAACCTCAATTACATGATAACATATACATAATCACTACAATACATATAATTTGAGCAACAAGATCTACCGTTTTACAATGTTACTGTTTCTTTTTAAATAACTGTCAGTTGTTTTCTCTCTCGGTTCAGTGTGTTACTAACTGAGAATGGAAACGTTGTTCAAGACACATCAGTAATCATCTATAGGCAGAGTCCAACATTCCTTCTATAAATAACACGCTAAGGAAAGATGACTGTTTTGTACCATTTATATGTAACCATCGACTCAAAACCCTACAAGTGTACTATATCTCAAGCAGAACGGAATTAGTATCAGTCATATTTAAGAAAAAAGTAATAGAGTAGTGGATGTTATGTCGGGGCAATCAGGTGCACATGCAAACTGCAACATACGTTACACAGCGACAAGCTTTACCGCCGTGCATAACGCGGAAACTATTGCATCTTAGGACCTTGAAATCAGTTTTTTGAAGCATTTGTTACATTTTTTAATATTTAGCTCTTTTGAATATTGCTCCTCCAAAGCGTTGTGCGTAGAATCGAAAACAAGCCAAAAAACTATGTAAAATTTAATTGAAGGGGCAGAAATGGAAGCAATATTTTACGATAAATGTAAATAACTATTTTATTTTCTGTGCAATTTAATGTATACGTTTAACAATAATAGAATGTATCAAATCTACATACAAGCGGATCTTCATACAATGCTGTGACTCCAGTTCGGGGACTGGGGGTTCGATGATGTATCCAGTGTGTAAAGTTGTTTTCACAGTTAATATTATGATTTTAAAAGTGCCGAATGTTGGCAGTGTCCAGCTAATAGTATTCAAATTTGTAGTAACCCTGAATGAACAGTAGAAACAGTCCTACAATTTCAACAAAGAAAAATTAGTGGTGCTATAATAACGCAAACTTACTGACATAATATCTATCTTTTACACTTTTTGAAAATTCAGAGAGTTGAACAAAAATCGTGACTGCTCCATTTTTATTAGCGTTTTTCGCACTATCCGAGAAAAAGATTAAAAAACATATGGACAAGAGTGGATTTATATATAGCAGAAGAAACAATATGGGTAAGATTGGATACATATTTTCTTGTAATAGTCATATATCAAAATATAATTGTAAGATTAAACTTATTCGTCAGACTGATAATAAAAATTACACCGAGATTAATTTCACAACAGTATATTTTCTCATTATTAAGAATTCAGTATATGAAATTTGTACCCAGAAACCAACAAGCACATTTCACCAGATGCCCAGTAGCATCAAATCATTCCGTTTTCTCTCTTTACCATTAAGCAACATTTTCAAATGTCTTGCCTGAGCTTAGACGAGGAAATTCAAGGGCGTAGGTATTATTTAATAGCTGTAATGAGTAAACTAAAAGATCAATGACATTTTCTGGTAAGGGTCATATTATAGCATTTACACTTCATGGCATTATCTAGTAAGGAAACTTGACATTTGAAATTTCAATGTTCTGAAGTTCTTCACATTATAAAGTAGATTTTCATTACAAAGAACGCAAATGAGATTTATTCGCGAAAATCAATTAACACATTTTACTGGGCAAAGAAGCACATCAAATCGATTCTTTTGGTCTTTGCGTCTCCTCCATCCAAGGCAATGAGATATTTACAGACGCCTTGTGTATTTTATTCATAAGGTATACGATTATTTGACAATTAAAATTTCAATTTACCGAAGCTCTCCGCATTATATTTCCTCACAACTGAGAGCTCTCTAAATGAGAATTATTGACGAAAACTAATGAATACATTTCACACTGAAACAGACAACACGCATTATAACAATTCATTTTCTCTCCTCTTCCCTCAAGACTCCACCACTCTTCTTCAGATGTCTTGTCCTCCAAACGAAGAAACTTGCGTGCTTACGTATTAATAAGGGCGTGGGTGTGTCTGCCGTTCTCATTTCCGCGTGCGCCGGGCGCTCGTCTGCTGTCGCGTTCGTTTGCGTTTCCATTTGGAGCGGGATCCGCAGATAAAATTACGGCTTGGGACAAACTTTCGTTTCCCATTAAAGGCGCCGGAGCGAAAGGAAGAAATATCATTAAGGCGCCGGCGAGAAGCATCTGGACAAGCGGCGGGGAGGGTAATCTCGGACGGTAAAACGGTCTATTAACACGGCGGACACGAGAGGTGGAGGATCCGCGGAGAAGGCTCTCGGGGAGATGTACACAGCTGGTGCCCGAGACGCCGCAGCTGTTTGTATCTGATTTCAAAATGACGAGGAAAGTGACATACTTGTGTACGTGTTAGTAACAAAATTAATTTTGGAGACTTACAGCCTAGCGGAAAAAAAACAATTACGTTTCACATATTAGAAATCAAGTTGCGTTAAACAGGTAATTAGATACACATTCATTTAAATGTGATACAACAACTGCTAGGACCCAGAAATGTTTTGCTTCGTTTAGGATACCAACTCCTGTTTTTTACTCGTTATATATGAGGTATGGGTGCACAACTCAGTACTTGATTGGTTTTCAACACTTTCACTGAGAGCGTATTTGGAGAACGTATTTTGGGGGTTTTAAAAACATCGTAGAATTTGTTGGTTGAATATTTCCAACTTCTATAGAACAACTTCTTTAGTTTTCAATTTTTGACAATGAATTCAATGATATGTGGATCGCTAAATTTGAATAAATACTTCAGACGCTCTTTTGCGACACATTACTCTACGTCGCGCAGCGCGAGGCATTACCACTACGACCTACTGGACGCTAAATGTATCGCATAAGAACGGTAAACGTATTTGTTTAGAAAAGCAGCACATATCGGTAACATTATCAGAATTTTAAAACAATTCGTATGAAATAAAAAAGGTCGTTTTGAATCTAGTGGGAAGGTGCGACAAACGGAAGAGTGCAGTCATATCTTACTTAGAACGTATTTGCCAAGTTTCAGTTCAAAAGAATCTATTTTGACCGAGTTATGCGTGACACATAAGTTACGAGTTAAGCGTGACGATCCAGACATTCCAATTTTCGGATATAATATTCTATTTACTTCCTGGCCACTTAAGCCAATTTGAAACATCTTTGGAGCAGCGCTAATAGGCTTTAATCTTGACGTGTGGATCAAATTACAGCTGAAAAGGATCTTAAACAGTGTTTCTAACAGAAAATTAGAGATTGTATTGTTGAGGTGATTCCATTACTACAGTGTAGGAGGGAAAGTAAAAATCAGTTTCCAAAAATATAGCAAACGTGAAAGCAGAGAAAATGTTGAAAATCAATTAACGTTATTATATACGCTCCGGCGTCAAAAAATCATTTCGATGTAAATTTAAATGGTAAAAAAATATTTTGGACGCTTAGTTATTAGATCACACTGCAATGAAAAAATAGTAGGGATGGTAGGGATGACCTTTTTGGCAGAAACTGACATCGGATATCAGAAACTCAAATGTTTCTCTCTACACAAAGCGCTATGTTACATACCAAAATTACACTTTACAATCATAACACTAAATTGCGAGAAGAAACTTTAAGCCTTACCCAAATGAAAGTAAGACTTCATTTTTATGTAATAATTTATTGAAGCATTTAAATTTTACCGATAATGTAAGTGGTAATGTACTCGTACATAGGTGACAATTACTTCTATAGGATTTTGTGTAGTCCTTGTCTATTGAAGCAAATGTCCTATCGCGTTCTAAGGTTATGGTTGCTCCAGCGTCATCAACGTTCGTCAGTGGAAATGCCACAGCAGATTACTGTGCCCCTGTGCAACATTTGGATGTTGTCGTACAATACATCAACACATGCTATGTCAGGATGCTTACATTTCATGGCCAATATGAATTAGTTAATATTGCAAAGCGGCCTTCTCGTCAATAGAATATGCATTCCTGTTTTCCTCATGGATATATTTTTTCTTCACTAATATTTCTGCTTTCAATAAATGAAGCAACACTGGTTTTGTCTTCTTCCATGAATGCAATTTGTGAACGTTTTGAGTTTAAAATGAATTTTCTCTTAAATACAAAAAGCGACGCTGACAGGAACGTAATAATATATTCGTTTTACACTCTACGACTGCTACTAGAGTAGATTCAGTGCTCTACATTGTTATACGTTGACGCTGCAACAAAAATCCCTTTTGATAGTAGTATAGTTTATAGTTCTATTTTAATAATATTCACTCTTCACTAGTACTCTTATATTATTGGATACTATAAAACCATTCACATTATACACCTTTATTCCAACATGATACTTCTATGTGCTGAACGTTTTTTGATGGAAAAATTCCGACAATAGATTGGCATCTACTACAAATTATTTGAAATCAACGCCATGCGACTCATGCATTAGATTAAACCCGCAAACTCACCCTCAGTTTAACCCATTTTTTAAGCACGTAAGAAAGAAAAAAAGTCTACCGTGAATAGACTGAATCCTCGGAAAGCCGTCAAAGCCGCGACGTGTAGTTTCATTTCCAAATCGAGAATGCATGTGAAGATTCCGCAATGGCGGGCGACAGATGTTTTGAAGAGTCGCTCGGAATCCGGTGCACTGAAAAAAACATGGACCTAATTAGACGCGGCTTCGGCGCGCCGGGGCATGGCGAGAAAGACGGGGTTGGGAGAGGTGGCGGGGTGGCATGGCGGGGCTTGGTGGAGCTGGGGCATGCAGGGACGTAGCGCGGGAGAGCTTGGCGGTTGCAGTGGCGGACCGGTGTGCTGGAGGGGAGGGTGGAGGGGAGCGTAGCGGGGAACGTGGCGGGGAGCGTAACGGGGGCGTGTGGGGGGGAGTGGCAGGTCGAGGCTCGACGAGGCAGGGTATGGCGGGGAGAGGCGTATCAGGGAGGGGAGCGTGGCGGTGTGTGTGTGTGTGGGGAGTGCAGGTTCGGGGCGAGGCCGGTCGAGGCTGGACGAGGCAGGGTAAGGTGGGGAGAGGCGGGTCGGGGAGGGGAGCGTGGCGGGGTGGGCGCTTCTTTCGCCTTCGTCCGCGGCCCCCGGGACGTGCCGGTACCCAACGCGCGGAAGCTTACGCAAATGCACGATGCGGGGGCAATCAGGGTAATGGGAGGTGGCGGCGGCAACGGACGAGGAGACGGTGACGGCAGGATTGGCAGGCGACTCTTTGCACAGATAAGAGTGGGAGAGTGGCAACTGATAGAGAGTAGGTGGATGGGTAGTAATGCGGGGGTGGGGGGATATGGTAATGATGGTGTGTCAAGGTAGATGCTGCATGCCTAGGTGAAGCTTGTGGAGGATGATTCTCGCAATGCGGAGGCGATGATGTGGTGAATGAAGCAACTGTGACACATGGGACCATTTGCACAGATACGATGGAAAAGAAGCAAGGAGTGATTAGTTTGATGGAGAAGGAGAAATGTTGTGGAGGTATATAAAGGAGATTATAATGGTTTGTGAAGATAGATGCTGCGCTTCTTTAGCAACCTTGATGATGATCAAAGTGGAATGTTCTCAAAAGCGGTTCACGGCGGATTGATGAATGCAACGATTGGGATTGCAAACATATAGTAGAGGTGGGTCAAGTGCTAGACAATGAAGATGAACGAACGGTTCGTGTGGCGGCAGACGTGGTGATAGCGGTGGTGTTGGCACTACTGAATGCAGGTTCTAAGCACCTTCAGCAATCTCCCTTTTACTTGGTGCGACGTGTATCTGTACTGTCTTACCAGGGCGGTAGATATCGAGATGGGATCAATAAAGAGAGTTTTGGCAGAGGACCTTCTGCAAGGTAATATTCTGGCGATTTTTAAATTAGTGAAAAGTGTATGAGAGAATGAGTGTTGAGGCGTTGGGTGGCATTATCAATATTTATGATGGCCGGTTTAGGCGATATACCTGCTTCCGGTTGCTTGCGAAGGCGGCAGTGGTTACATAGTTTTGGCAAGTTTTTTTTTTGTACAGATATGTTAGAGACACTTCTCATAGAGAGAGACATGAATGTGAGAAACTCTGCAGACAGATGGTGGAGTGATTGTGACGAGACAAATTGCTACGTTGTGTATATGGATAATTCTAATAAAAAAACGTGCGATATGTTCAGTTCCGTGGGGTCGGTTGTGTTCTACTACGCAATAGCACATTGAATTGAGAAAGGAAGACGATTTTTGACGGAAGTGATGAAACGCGTGGAGAAGCGGTTACGGCATTTCCGTTTGTCATTGAAGATCGTTATAACGATTTGATATTGATTTCTCCAGGAATAACGCGTCAATACAACTGTGACGGTAATGAAGATGACGCTGATCCCAGAGGAAATTACTACGGAATCTCTCCGAAGCGCAACTCTAGTGAAACAAGAGCATATGTTGGTGACAGGTAGTCGGTAGTCAATGGAGACGTGAAGGCGGTAGGCAGTGGGTATTTAACTATGGTAGGGTTTGTAAACATATTCCATGAGGAACTTTTAAAAAGAGAAAAGCAAGAAGAAAATAATTAATGAAATGTAAAGTCTTAGTATAATCGTATAACAGTAATAATCGTGTTCTGTTGACAATAGAATAGGAAGAAACACTTTTTTTTGTAATGGGTTATGTTAGTTTCTTATACGTTCTTGTGATTATTTACAATATAAATTTGAAAGAAAAATGTTAAGTGAATACAAATATGCCGTGATAGTTTTGCTAAATCATTAAAAACCCGTCATTCTCAAAATATCAGTGTTGGGAGTATATTTAACTATTGAGACGCGTATGAGCGGTAGAATTTTTAACAAGGCTTATCCACTTTTTCTGTACTACGGGAGTACTAGTACAATATGAGTTTTTTCCGTCGTAAAAATCACTCTATTTCTGCCACAGCATTGCACTACTTTCTAGTTACTAAGTACAGTAAGGCGACAAATAAGCAGTTTGCGAACCAATGCAATAGAGGCAACAGCGGCGGCCATTGCAACAGTCTTAAGACAGTGCGAGGGCGATTGTGACAATCGTGTAGGCAGAGGCATTAGCAAGAGAAACGGGGGCGTGAAGGTGACAGCGCCGGGCCTACTGGCAAAGGGCCCAGGAGAAACGCCTTCGCGTGTCAGGGGAAGGAAGGGCGCTTGTTACTGCGCCTGCCCTGCCGCGTGGCCAGCAGGAGGGAGGGTTAGGGGTGGGGTTGCAGGGTTGCGCTGGGGCAGACCGGCAGCCAAAGAAGATAAAACTGGTCCCTGCGGTAATGAGGGCAGTGGTGTGGGAGGTCATGGGAAATGAAAATGCGTGTGAGCTACGAAAACATCTGAATGTTTAGCTTTAAAGGTTAACTTTTGCTTGACACAAATTACCTGATATTAGATATCTGAATTGTCTTAATATCGTCTCTTAAATTCGGTAAAAATACGTATGTACCTATTTGGCATTTGATGGTCGGATTAATCCAACAATTTCCATCTAAAGGTTCCATGGGCCACCGTTCATGTTCCGACCTTGCTTCTTGGGCCTATCGTTCAGTTCAGGGTCAAGTTCCGACCTCCTCCCGTGGGCCGCTGTTCACGTTCTGGTCTTGTCCCGAGAGCCGCCGTTCTTGTTCTGGCCTTCTCCCGTGGGCAGTCGTTCATGTACCAGTCTTGTCCTGCGGGCCACGGTTCATGTTCTGGTCTTGACCCGTTTGTCACCGTTCATCTTCCGGTCTTGTTCCGTGGGAAGCTCTTCATGTTTTGGTCTTGTCTCGTGGACCACCGTTCATGTTCCGCCTCGCTCCTTGGATCGCAGTCAGATTCTTCTAGCCTCGTCCAATCTCACTCGTCTCTAACTAGCCGCTCGCACCACTTACTAGCTGCGATCCTGTCTGGATTTGAATTGAGTGCGTGGTCGACTTCATGACGGTCGCCTCATCGACGTAGATGTAATCGCTACCAGAGCAGGGGACAACTGTCACTCTCTAGATGTATGCAAGGTGAAGAAGGGCCTTTCAACTCTCATTTAATCTGGTGGCACGCTCTAACATAGCACCTTCTTGCAGTAACTAAAAAGAATTGTTGCCGAATTATTTAGAAGGTGCGTGGGCCAAGAGCAGATTCACGTGTCACAAAGTGGGCGCCCAGTGAAACAGACCGCGCCGATGTTTGCGGTCTGTATAACCGCAGTTCGTTCATGTAATACATATAATTTTATTGATTAAATTTAAGCATTATAATTAATTATTCCGGTGCATTCCATATTTTCCACAAATGCGTCAATTTTTTATTGTGCAAAATTCGCGAATGTTATGTTACGCAAAGCCACACCGGGCAACACTAGCGCCCCAACCTTACACACTGTAATATTGTCTTCAGTTCCAATGGGGAGTTGTTAGGCCCTAGGGTGCAATGGTCCCCAAGCAGCCATACGCGGCTGCGCACCGTTGCCAACGGCGCTCTTGGAGAGAAAATGCACCCGAAAGAGAAAATGTCGAGGGTTCCCCAAATCCCTAGGTACATGGCTTCAACGTAGTAGGAGGGTTTCGGAGAAGGGGATGGCTTAGGTGGGAGAATAAGGGTCAGATTATATCACTATCCGAATTCCCCAAAACAGTAAAGGAAAAGGCAATAAAAGTATAAATCTCATACTGGTTAAACTGAACTACATTTATTGACATGTATAAAAGTATAAACACAAGTATTCCACATCTATAAAAGTTCAAAGTTTCTTCTTCACGCAACCTACACAGAATACTTCACAAGTTCTGCAACTTATCCATAGTTTTTCATCTGGAACTTTCACAACAGTTCAACAGTAATTTTAACAACCTAGACATCAGAAATACATTCTTTGCATCAATTATCATTGTAGTAAAGCTAATGTACACTTTACTCGTGCATACGGGTAGCTTGTGACTATGCTACCTAGTCGATTAAAAAGCGTGTGGGCGACTGCCTACGCATAACAACTTATTGTATGCAATCGCATTGACAGGTCCAACTCAACGATTCAGACTCGACTCGCTACTAAAAGTCTGCTTCTTATGGCTACCACAGGCCAAATGCTTTGATTGGTTGATTTCGTTCCTTTGCCTCTTCGGTGTTAGAGTTCCAAAGTCACAGGTGATATGGGTCAATGGATTAATGATGGAGTCAGGTTGGCTCATTAGGCTTGCACCACTTTTCAGCTCGAACATCGGCTGGCGCTATGTCAGCTGCCGTACAGCTGTAGTCGGGTGCCGCCCCATTGTTTATTCATGCCCCATATGTATTCTTACACAGACACTACGCAATGAACTGTGTGCCAGATGAAAAGAAAAAAATATTGTTGAGAATGAATCTAGTAACCTAAATGCGATTGAATTTTTTCCATTAATGTATTTGGTTTTATTTCTTCGATTACTGTGTTGCTAAGCATGAATATTTATTTCAGTATGTTAAAATATGGGAATCACATAGGAAAATGAATTAAAATAGAAGATACGTTGACAATTAATATTCTTTTCTAAGATACATTTAGCTGCTATTCTCACTGAAGTGTTATGTAAAATATAAAGAAAATTCTCAAAACGAAAATATGTGTTTTTCAACAGTGAATTTCGTAATATATTTTGTCCGAAACACTTGCGTCAGATTCGCTGGCGAATAACAAAAGGAAGATCGAGCATTGAGATGCAAATGCTGGCGCAAACTTCCATACAGCTCTTTCTGCATGTTGAGCGGGAAGAAAAACACAAAGCTGTATTTGATATGAGTGGCCTATACAGCGCAAGTCGGAAGTTTCGAGAATACCCTTCAGATCCGAAAGGGCTCGTAGCGTAATTAATGAACACCGGCTCTGCTGCAACCGGTCATACAGTGGTGATAGTTCATACACAAAATAATTGAGGAAATATCGGATTCGTACTAAAAGCGAAGTTAAAACACCAGTTAATTAGTTCTGCCAAAATAAAAATAGCAATATTACAGTGTAATTTTAATTAGAATTAGTCAATAACGTTATAAAAGTGAATAGGCTGTAGAGGCTTAAAAGAAGTAATGAACATAAAGACCTATATTGGAAATTTGACAGGATGATTGATATCAACAATGAATCATGATATTATAAGCGACATAGTAACAAGCCTGAAAGTAAATATCTAAAATGAAAGTTCTAATATATTTAATGAATTGTAAAGTATCTTTCAAAATACAATTTTTCACGTGAAATTTGTGATGACATGATTTCATGAAGTGTATTTTGTCCTACATGGGGAGCATTTTTTTAAAATATAAATGAAACTGTAAGAATACATACGACATTTGTAAACCATTTTGTAAAATGATACAAGATATCAATTCATAAGAACAAATGAAGAAAAATAAATCCAAAATTAAACTCTTAAAATTTGATTTATAAATAAAATTGAGTGTTACTAAAACTTTGGTTATTAACAACCGTTTTCAGTATTTGATAATTTGATAACAATTCCTTAACTTCAATATTAATTCACTCCATGACAACCACATAAGAGACTGCACACGCCAAATAGTTTTATGTGACACGCTGGTTGACACGCTTCGTGAATGTACCAACGCAGCGCAATATATCAATTGCTACGGTTGATTAATAGTCCAAAACGGTGAGCCCACCTGGAGCACTGAGCTCATTATTTAAAACGGGGCAAACAAAATGAGCTCGACAGCGCATAATCATCAGTCATCGCGGGGTAATTTGCAGCGGAGTACGACATCCAGGTACTGATAGCCTGAGGGCAAAGGGATGGCTTACTCGGACATGTGGGGCACTGGACCGCTCGGTGCATGGATGCAGAGATCTGCATACAGAGATGTGCAAATGAGTTGGCAGAATGTCCATCAATGTCTTGTGAAAGGTTCATAATTGCGAAGATTACGTTCATGGATGGATGGCTCATCTGACTCATACCAATTAAAATACAGAGGTGAGGAATAGAAACGGCTTTGGATCTTCAATTTAAATTAAAAAATAACGTTACTTCAACAACTATTTTGAGTCCGTGTAATGGCATATTAAATAGCGAATACTGACAAGTTCTTTCAGTACCACGCGAATGGAATAAAAAACAAATATAAAATAATTATGAACGAATATAAAATTCCAACATGTTTAAGACGCGACAATAACGATAAAATAAGTCACACAACCACTCGTGTATATCAAATTCTGACGTAAATAAACGACGGTTCAAGCTAGCGGCTTGTTAATTCTGGATTCATCAGATTTGTCGATATGTTTTTATTTTTATTACTGTATTTTAATATTTAGAAGATATTATTATCTTAACATTCTAATAAGTATGTCATTACACACTGAATAGAAGAAAAGTTTGTAAATCGGCATTTTATACTAATTTAATTCAAGGCATTATTTGTAAACATTCTGATGGTAGTGGTCAGACTAAATTGATGTTACATTCAAATTGTTCATTGGTGTATTATTGTCTCTATACATACCGTGTTTATACGGAGAAATAGTGACTAAGACATTTATTTACAAAATTAAATCTTTGATAATATTTTATTCCTGGAGTATATCTATTGGCGAGTGCTTTTCAAAACTTTTTGGTGTATTTTACTGCTGTACAAGGTTTTGAAGTGACTAAAATATCCCATAATTATTACAACACAATGAGAAAACTGAACGTATATTATAATAGATTTAAGACAAGCTGATTTAAATATTCAAAGCTTATCTTTCATATATCAAATTTAACGCACAAAAATAATATCCTTTGTTATCATTCTAAATACCAATAATGCTCAAATGACAGATTCCCGCACTCATGAAATGATGTATTCTGCAATTAAATTAAATGCCCCGAATTCCTCCAAATCAATTATACGTATTATAGTGGTGATAATATTATGTCGAATCTGTGTGGATTTTATTTTCTATCGTTCACTGGAAATCAGTTTTCTGAATGCGCATCGTTCAGTACAGTATTTAATAATGTGTGCGCCTGTGGTAGCTGCAAATTGTTGTACATATGAGTGTGACGGGTTGCATACCTCCGTAAGTCACCAACTTCTGCATATTACTCTCCCTACAACAAAAACAAAACTTACGACGATAAATGAGGTGCGAAACGAAACATTTTTCAAGGGAATTATTATATTTACACTTCTTTAAAACACGTTGCTTCATTAAAAAATTATGGTTAAATTTTCTCACGTGCGTTTGATCAACCATAACTGGGACACAAGCTTTCTAAACCCTCAGAATCCGGTTTTCGAGGCATATAACCTAATAAAAAAAGAGAAACGTTGTATCTATTATAACATTTACTAACGCACTTCTATTACACACAACGTTTCCTAAAACTACTCTCTCCAAGAATGTCTTGATGTTTCCTCCAAGAGTTAAGCTTCGTCACAACTGCACAATGAAATTTTGTGACAAAGTAATGAATAAGCCCCACCAAATAATAATAGAGCTCTACATGCCTCATTTCCCAGACTCACACTAGCTTTCATCGGCGTTAATTACATCAACGCGGCTGGGGGGGGGCGTGTGGCACCCTCTTCCATGGCCACCCGCCGCGTACAACAGGTGGGCCTGAGTGCCCGCCCCCCGCCGCCGCCCCGCCCAACCTGTCGGCGACGTGAGGCCTCCCCCGGCCGACACCCGACGCGGCGGGCGTGGCGCTGACAGCGTGATTGACACCGCCCACGTGAGCGCACGCGGGCGAGCGGCCGACCCACGGACCGTCGTGCCACGTGACCCACGTTCTTACGAACCTCCCGGCGAGTGCGCACGCGTCGGTTTTGCACTGCGTGCGGAGGCGGAGGCGGCGGCGGCCGGCCGGACGCGCGCATATCATTTGCACTAATTACGCAGTCGGTCGCGCGCCCGCGCAAAACCCGATCGGAGGCAAGCGGACGCGCGGAAATCGGACGCTGCCCGCTGGCGAGCCGCGCCTGCCCGTGGAAAACGACGCGCGCAAACGACGCATTCGGTGGGAACACAGCAGGTGGGAGGCGACGGTGTCCCAACGGGCCCGTATTGCCCCCAGGGTGTGAGCCAACGGGCCCGTAGTGGCCCACTCCGGTGACCGAGGTTGTTAAATGGCGGGTACGGACTCGGAGGGCCCAGTAGGGGCGACCCATTGGGGCGACGCCCAAGTGCCTTAGACACTCATCCAGCATGGCTGCCGCTAGCATGTCACGTATATTTTGTGACTGACAAATAAACAATATATTCTTTAATATTCTTAAGGGGCCCGTTGTGTGTTTTGGCATTTTGATCTCATTTTGAAAGCTTCCACTGCTGGAGACAGTATCTACTCGGCTGGCTGGGAGACACCGCGTCCTAGGCACGGATGCAAACGTTTTGGGCGCCATCCTGCGACCGAAAATGCATTTTAGCCCTGATTAAGGACGTAACATTACACCGAATCATTAGTTAAAGCCAACGTTGGGGTGTCTCGCGGCAGCCAAGTAGATATTGATCTCATTTTGTTCCTTAGTTAAGATTTTATTACTTCGTAAGGTATGCATTTCACTCGCTCGCTGGCGAGCCGCGCCAGCCCATGGAAAACGAGCACGCAAACGACGCACTCGGTGGGAACGGAGCAGGTGAGAAGTGACGGGGTCCCAACGAGCCCGTTTTGTATTTAGGCATTTTGATCTCCTTTTTAAAGCTTCCGCGGCCGGAGTCATTATCTACCCGGCTGTACTGGAGACGCCGCGTTGTAGTCACAGACGTCATCGTTTCGGCCACCACCGTGCTGCAATCGAACAGTATTTTAGCCCTGAGGAAGGTTGCTTCAAGACGGCCGAAACGTTGGCATCTGTGCCTAGGACGCAGCATCTCCTTCAGAGCCAGCAGATATTGATTTCATTTTGTTCCTTGGTTAAGATTTCATATCTTCGTATTTATAAAAGAAAATGCGTCTCACTGAAAATATTATATAATGAAAGTAATTTATTGTAAATAAAATATGTGTTGTAAATTATATATTACAATATTAACATTCAGCAGGTGTTGTTAGAATGATATTTGTAAATTTAAGCTAGAGTAATAGTGCATCATTTTGCTTTTATGGTTTTTGTTATAGCCAGTGTTCATGGCACATGCGAACGCTGAGGATGTAATATGACAACCTGAGAGTGGACACTTCGTTGCCAGGCAGTTTCAGTTGCGCTTTTTGCCAGAAATGTGTTAATGATAACAATATGCGTCAAAAATGATGTATGAAAATAATATCTTATAAATTGTAAAAGTAAAAGTGAATACCCAGAGAGAGAAATGACGCATAATAAATTTTCTAATTCTGAACCGTAAAAAATGAAGCGTATTTATGATCATAATGTGTAAAGGGACACGTTGTTAGCGAAAATTCCATTCCAAACAAGATATACACCATATATTTTAATGACAATAACATACGCCAAAAAGAAAATATTTTAGGCTGTATGTCGAAGTGATGAGACTTAAAACGGAAGAAAAAATTGGTTAGAATAGTGTTGAAAGAAATGAGGGCAACCAAAATTTTACTATAATTTTTGGTCCAAGCAGTGCGTTTCCCGGGCACAGATTCACAAGCTTTGATGTCGTATCCGATATAAAAAAGCAATGTAAAATCCACAATATTGTTGTACGATTTTTCAAGTTTATAAGGCACAAGTTGTCCTCATAGCCAAAAACCAGAAGATAAAACATATATTTTAGTGCAAGGAATGGGACGGTGAAATATTGACGTGAGAATTTTAGCTTTCATCATGGTTTTGGGGGAAAATCGGCAGAACACGAGAGATTCACAAACACATTTATTCAAGAAAAATATATGGGAATGAAATATCAATAATAAAAAAACTTATTACTGTTTGTGAACTGGAAACAGCACTTTCCAGAAAAAAAAGGTAAAAAAGTTTATTAATGAGGCGCTTGCAAATGCATGGAGTGAAACTTTCGGAAGTTTATCAGTCTATAAATATGTATGAACGATTCATTCAAAGATGCATTTTTACTTCCATAAATCACCTACCAAATTATGTAACTCTCTTCAACAGAATATATTAAAGAGATCGGAATGAAATGCACGTGTTAGAAACCAATGGCATTGAAAATATAAATGATAAAAATTTTCGATACTTTTAAATTCTAATTGAGTTAACAATAGATTATTTGTGAAGGTTTGAAAAGAGAAGAATCGTTGTTCCCTATACACTCTAAAAGTAACTGTTAAAAGTTATCTTTTGTCATTTTTACAATGGAGAATTTGTACAGAAAGTCAAATGAATGATGAGTGTTAAATCCAATAAAATGTTCATATATGATACATGTAATTTATTTTTATTAATAATTTAGTACATTTTATACTTTCAAAAGGATTGTGGTGCATATTAACTAGTAAATGAAAACGACGGATGCCCGTGACATACGGAATCAAGTTCAATAATTGTTAAACATTATAGTGTTTTAGTAGTTGCTCAGGCGTTGACGGCATTTGAAAGGGAGTTTTTTTTTAGTGTGCTGGTTGGTGAATGCCTTCATGAGTATAACTGGCCCTAATTCCTGATAAGGTACCCCGCACTGACATTGCTTCTCAGTATGAGCTTTCTATTCAACCAAATTTCGTGACTTTTTTCTTTCAATAAGTACTAAGACCTAAGTGCATTATTATTATTTGCTCTTATTAAATGGTTTTTTATAACACTAAAATTTAATAATATCAAAAAATATAAAAATGCAGGCTTAGATTCCGTCATTTGTTCTTAACGTCTGTTGTGCGAGTTGCAACTGATTAATCGAAAACAACCGTTGTTCTGTCGTCTTGCGCGAGCAAGTGTACCAGTGTGAGATTATACGAGTAGTTAGCAAGCGGAGATACCGAATTGCTTACAACGAGTTCCACTTCTGGAGTTTACTTATCAGTTACCGACAAATTTTGTTGTTTCCACTAAATACTATGACAATCTACAGCATCGGCAAAGCAACGTACAACAGTGGTTTCATCTTTAACCCCTTGCGTCTAATTTTATTTAATAGCATAGTTACATTGCTATTACAATTACACACACAACTGACATTCAGGTAGATTTATTCCTATTCCTACAGTATGAGTATTTATTCCACAATTTTCAATTGGTTTCAAACTGAAATGAAATATCGGATAACGTATTAAAATGGAATTATTAAACCTTTCCTAACTTACTCGACCAAATTGAGTTCTTTCAGCATCCCCGAGTTCAAATGAACCTCCTTTTCTTCTTAAATGAATAAAATTATGGTTACACTTTTTCATACGTAAAATTACAAAGTACTGATTATAAAAGTATTTATTTTATTCATTCATCGCTATTCGCAAATACTTCAATCCAAAATAAACTGAAAACTGATCATACGACATTGCACTGCACACATACATTGCTCTTCCCGGTGTAACGCGACACTGCGGAATTTTAATCATAGCTCCGTTCCATGGAACCTCGGACAGAATTTCAGTTGAAATTTCAAGCGCAGTCAAGGATTCTCGAAACCCGGGGGTGGAGAATTTCGAGAACACAGGGCACAACGCAATGGAGGGCGCGCGAGCATTACGGCTGCAGGCCCCAGCCCTCGCTCTCCTCCGCTAATGACCCGGTGGGAGCGAGTGCATGAGTGCTGAGAGGAGGAACGTTATGTTCGAAGCCAGAGGACGAAGGGAAAGATGGAAACACGAGGATGAGAAGAGGACGGGAAGCGACGCAAAGTACAGTAAACTGCCTGCCCTGCTAACTACTATTACCAAATTACCAAGTTCAAAGACTAAGAGAGCCGGGATATTATGATTTTCGACGCAAAGTGTTGCTTCACGGAACTTGTGGTCTCTGGATATACTTCTGACAGCATTGATGGCACACATATCGGTGTTCATTTCACGAAGCAAATAATATAAGAATCTGTCTTCTAGATGCATCATGTCAGAATTAATATTCCGTGATTTTCAATACAAACTGATATTCTGCTTAAATTGTGATCTTCCTAAATATTTTCTAGAAAATTCATATTTATTTCATGAAACAAATAACAGAAGAATTATTTTTATTTAATGTATTCAAACGGTGTAATAATGAGAAAACATCCGTCAAGATTTTCTACACATCATATCATTGGCGACAGTTCTTTTTTGCGATCGAGAAATAGAACAAGTGTTTTTACAGAATAAAATTCAACACAGCGTAACAATAATTGTGAAGTTTTATTTTACGTATGTGTTTCGTTGATCGATTAAATATGTGACTTTTGGTAACAATTTCAAGGATAGAATTATAAAAATATTGTTTCTGTTACTACACGTTGCCTATTACGTGTTATGATCAGAATTTATAGCCTACTTAATATTCTAGAAGTTAATAAATTGTGGTTCAAAATAACAAATTTGATGTATAATCTACATACTTAATTGCTTTGCTGAAGTGCATAAGCATAGTCTGTCCCTATTACCAGTTTTAGTATACGTATTTGATTTCACTTGCAAAAGGTTTTACTTATTAACGTGTTTTAAATATGCAAGGGTTTTTTCATTCCAGGCTTTTGATAAATATTTATTTTTAGATCCATTTCTGTTTCCCACAAAATTTCGCATCACAAAGAGTGTATTCAATTCATCTTCCTGCAATAATGTGTTTTCTTTTAGCAAAACCAGTTTTGAATTCTTTGCCCCGTATATTGCGCACTGGTTGACCGGGAAAGGCGAAATTATATGTTACATCGTTCAATGATACATATGTTACGAGAAATTAGATTAGAGCCAGGGGATAAATTTTTTTTAAATGAATAATTTAATAATTTAAAATATGATGCAACTGAACTTCCTTCGTTTATCATTTGAATATTAATTTTGAAATCAGAACCGGGCAACTTGTGTTCAACTTATCATCAGTTAGTTCTATGCCATCTTCCAGGAACCGTCCACTCTCGTCATCCATGCGCCTTTTCCCCCTCTTGCGCCAATTCCGTCCGACCTCCCGCCCACTCGTCTAACGAGCGAGCGCCGGCGGCGCCAGCCTGCACCGCCGCCAGATGCTATATAATACTCGGACGTGTTCTGGCCACACGCGCTACCCCCGCACCACTTCCACCACCTGCACCATCTCCATCACCTCCACCATCTGCATCACTTGCACCTTGTCCACCACCTGTACCACTCAATCACCTGCACCACCTCCACCACCGGACTTGCATCTACCATGTGCACCACCTCCACTTCGTCCTCCACCACCACAACCACCACCACCCTCGTAGCCTCCGTCGCCATAGACGATCCTCGACCTCCTCCGTTGACGTCGTGACCGCTGCCACCATCGCCGTTACTACCATCTCTTCAGCCCCCGCGGCTTCCGTCACCATCGCCGCCCATTCCCCCCATTGTTTCCACCCCCAGCACCACAGCTGCTGACCCCACCCGCCTAATCCCCGACAAGCACTGCCACCACCTCCACCCTCCCGCCGCCGTCACATCGGCTCCCGTCACCGCCGCCGTCGCCGCCGCCATCGGCCCCTCTGACGCCACTGCCTTTCGCACAAGTCCATTGCGCAGTGACTGCTCAAAGACAGCTGCCTCCTGGCCACTTACGTACTACACCAGTCAAGTCGGTGCTACTTACTGCATCCGCATCAAGATCTCCACATTCAGTACGTGTGTGTTGCGAACGAGCAAAGCTACTCGCCAAAGAGTGTATGGCCCATCGTGCATCGATTCGCCGTCCTCAGTAGGCTAATTTGAATCTGCACGCTTCGCAACGAGCGGATTTGGAATTTACTGTGCCCATTTCAAAACAGAACTAACGGTGCTAAAAGGGAAATTTATCAGATTGTACCCATGGGAGAACTCGCACGTGTGAAAATCCGACCCCCCTCTTTCCTCCCGCATCCGCATGAAGGAAAAATGTGAGAGAAATGTGTTTATTTGTATAAAAATTTATAATACTATCGGGAGAGGTGGCTCAGTGTATCAACTGAGGTCACTTCAGTGCCTCTGCCTGGGAGGTCTTGGGGTTCGAGTCTCGACGATGGCAGGGTTTTCGTTAGGTCGAATTCTGTCTCTGTCTGGAGGAGAATGCTAGCGGCCGGCTGCTCTGATCGGTAGTTTTCCGTGGTTTCTCCGACCAATCCTAGGCGAATGCCGGAGCAGTACCGTACAAAACGGGCCACGCACCGCGCGCATTTTTCCTTCCCATTTCTTGATCTATTCTACCTTTTACACACACACTCACATGCACTACACTACACATGCCGGGAGACCGATCAGGAGCTTAGAGCTTGTTGCGCCTGAGGTGATGCCCTGCTGGTCGGAGATACTCGGTTCAGCAACACCGCTAGCCGGTAGATCGGCGACGAATCTCGCCATCCAGCGGGGCAAGATCATCACCACCTCCTGAGCAAAAAACATGCGCTACACTTGCGAGACTAATGAACTTAGCAGTTGACACGCGCGTAATCACTAGTAGCCAATTATAATATTTACTTTCAACAAGAAAAGCTTAGAGATGCCGTACGCCTTTGATCACTTTTATTATGCAAAGATATTATTTCAGGATTGCCGGAACACCCCCCTCCAATATTATAAAAGATCCCAAAAGACCTCATTTTGTAGAATGCGGCGTAACTGAAAGTCTTTGACACTACAGTCCAGGTTTTACGGCCTCAGGATGCACAGTTTTCGAATTTTGCACAACCGCTTTGAGACAATAACACTATACAGAGCAATAATCGGTTCGTGTGAAGCTAATTTCATTTGTGTGGGCTGATTCACACGCATTTTGAAAAAAAATAGTATTGATAAAACAAAAAGATAATTTCACACTTTTCCGTGAAATTTGTTTTCTTTTGCCAATTCATTTGCTTAAAGTGATTGGATGTATGAACTGTAGAACTATACTACAGAAATAACAAAAGTGCTAGATTGATAGAATTGTACCAAGCGTGTTTTTATGAGCGTTTTGAATGACGGAACTAACGATCGCACAGGACTAAATTTTCCGTGATCGTGAATAAATCTTTCTTCGCCCAATATGATGTGGACTCGACTCAAAGGAATCAAATTTTTAGATTTCATTTTTTAACGAATTTTTTTTTCAACAGCAGAATAAAAGTAAGAGTTTAAGTTGATACAATGATATATTAAATTGATGAATAGTAAGAAATAAATACAGATATAAGCGAGGTAAATCAAAGTCTAATAAATTATGCTCACGTGTTTTTATTTAAACACAAAAGTTGATGTTTAGATGTGCCTCTCTTTGAATTTAATACGACTACGTGATGAATGCAGAGCTATCCGCACAATGAGTTCTCATATTAACACTAAAACACCGAACAAATCAAGTATATTGCACATAGCTTCTCTTTATCAAAGGCTTACGGACTGAGTTATGAAACAGATCCTCAGTATCTCAAACCAAATGCGCCTCACAGCCGTCATTCACCAGCAAAACCCTCACGCGCGGAGCCATAGACACGATATACGCCCCCGCATAACTCCGGACGATGAACGGGACAGTCCCGGACGAGGAAAAGACAACACTCGGCGCGCGTCAAGGCTTTCGGAAACGCCACGTGACAAGCAGATGCCGCGCGCGCGTCCGAGAGCGCTCCATCTTGCACACGCCGCCGCCTGCTGCACCGCGCACCGCTCCGCTGCGCGCGTGTCGCAGTCGCAAGTGCTGTGCTGCGCGGCGGCGGTGCTGCTGCGCGCGCGTTTGTTTGCACCGTTGTTGCGTTCCGGTCATTTCCATTCTGTGTCGCATTTGCATTCCGCTGCCTCCCCTCCACGCTCGCCTCCTCGCCACGAGTGCGTTCATTAAATCGTTGCATTCTTCGCGGGGCGGTGTTTGCGTTCGTCGCTTTCTGCAGAGCTGCTCCGCAGGGAACGTTTTGAGGAGCTGTGAGATCACATAATTGTTGTAAATATTAATATTATTAGTTTTCAATATAAAAGTAAGAAGAGTTGCTGTTCTAAATGTGTTTGAATTGCCATTAGAAGGGAACTACCATTACAAGGGAATAAATAAAAATTCGAGGAAAATCAATGAAAAATTAATATTTTTTCGAAGTATTTATTTTCAATTCAGGGCCAATAAGTTATGTTACTGTAATAGTTTAATATAATTAAATAATTACTTAAAAACTCAAAATTTCCCGTGCATCACACACTAAAATTCATAATTTAAAAGATAAGCTAAATTGGAATGTTGGTATAAATATCAGCCGACTACCTCAGTTTAATGTCAGGTGTTTATACCTTCCCTCCCAACGCAGAACGTCTTAGCCCTATCAGAATGTATGCAAAGTACTTTGGCGCAATAGCCTCTGACAAAGGCCTGGGACTACCGGCGGCGGCGTGCGTCCTTGCGGTCATGGGTAATCAAAGTCTGTTACACGTCGTAAACGTCTGGTTAGCACATAGGCATCCCTAAGCCATATTTTGGTCTTCTCAACCTGAGAAGAGAAACTTTCTCACCGTCACACAGCAACTTATACTGGGATATTGCAAAGAAAACGCAGACTATAATCTTGCCCGATTGGGAATTGAGCCCGGGCTCGCGTCATGGAAAGCTAGCACGCTGACCAAAAGCCCTAACATAATGTACCAGCCAAAAATAATGTAATAAAATTTTAAAAAATCTCATGAAGAAAATACCATTTGCGAAGGTAGTCCATTTGCTCAAATACTCACAAAATTGAAAATCAAATAACCAACACCAAAAACTTGTGAGGTTAATGGTTATCTGCACTCGTTCATAGAACTCAGACACACAATTACGATTACCGTACGTCAATATGTTAAGTAAATGAACAAATAATTAGAGTAACAAGCGAACTTCGAACTGCTGGTATGTAGTCAAGCGACAAATTGGAAAGGTTTGACGAAATCTACGTTTCTAAAAAATTATGAGTTATGATTTCATTCACTTTTTGTTGACACATCGTATTGCATCTGTCAGTATTTTAACTCTGAAATTATGAAGCGCAAACCGGAACACACTACGCGTTGCTTTATTTCACGGGAAAAAATTACATTGATCTCACGTGAATTCAATATCCGACATGATAGAGCATCATTGAATGAAATTAATACTGGGTAAAATAATTTTCCCTCTGTAAATTTAAAGCACAGTTTCGTTTAGAAATAATTAATATTTTATAAAGCGATGTAATGAAAAAGTACGTCAATGATTTGAGCCATAAACGTCTATGATTTCAGCCATTTTACTCTTGAACATGTGAACTAAATTTAAGTATCATCAAATTTATCAAGTTGTTTTACTATTTTACTCTTTTTAGATGGTAATTCCATATCTGTGTTGATTTATATTCTCTATTTACCGAGCGAGATACGTATTTTTTAAAATAAACTCACTCCACGAGAAAGTTGTTATTTCAATATTGACTTGATGGAATCGTTCTTTGATGGAAATATTATCACTAGCAGTAGTCAAACCATATTCGCCAGAACACTTTCTATTAGAGAGGTTTTGAGAAAGATTAATTGATAAATATCTGCAATCTGTAAACACTGATATGCACAAAAATAAACAATGGTGATACTGAAGTTCTCAAAAACCTTATGAACACATTCTCTTGTTAAATTCTTATTAAAATGTAAATCGTCCTCTTCATTTCTGTCACAACTGTCACCTCAAACCCAAAGAAATGTGTGTATACGTTGTACAAACAGAAAAATGCTGTGATAAACTTAAACTTGTGTTACAAGTATACTTGTACAAATGTGTCTAAGCTGGTAATAAACAAGTGTAAACAAAATTAATATGCTCATAAGTGGAGGTTACGTGAAATTTGGATCTCAAGAAACACAATAGTTACGTACAGTACACTCAGTATACCCTTAGACTCGTGCATAACATTGTAATAATATCTAATTGTTGTCCAGTCTTTATGTAAAAGAATATTTATTGTCTCAAATAAAAGTTGGATACGAAAATAGATTTTTTTATATCTATTATCATGATCTATTATGAAGAATCAATGAGGCTAATGGGTGGTGCGGTGTGTTTGTGTGTTGCAGGGCTCGTGGGGCAAGCGCGCCTGGGACCAGCTGCGGCCCGGCTGGGCAAGCGCGCATGGGAGCGCTTCCACGGCTCCTGGGGCAAGCGCGACGGCGACGAGCTGAGCGGCGAGGGCGCCCTGGGGCTGGGGCTGGCCGACCCGGCGGCGGCGGCGGCGCTCGAGGCCGAGGCGGAGGCGGAAGTGGCGCGCGCGCTCGGCCTCGACGAAGACACGTAAGGAAGCACTCGCCTATCGTCAACTTCACACGAGTGGATTAATGCCCATTACATCGAGTTTCATTCGGGACTTTTTCTACCACTCTTATAAGTTAAACTTTTACATTGATTCGTTTCGTGACCGTTCACATAAAAGATGCATCCAAGGTCATCTAGCGGACGCTCCCTAACACTACCTTAGCAAGCTATCGCAGGTGGCTCTGGCCCCTGTCCGCATGCGAGAGACTACTGCGCCAGTCAAATAGGATCAAAATTACAATTCAGATTATTATAAATAATATTCTACGAAAATGTACTACTAATAAAAGGAATTAAAACTGACAAGCATAATATAATATTAAATGCAATTTTAAAGTACACAATGAAATGAAACATTTACTAGAACGATTTGCAATGATTATTTGTCAATACTTGGTTTGTAAACTTCTGTGATTGGTCAAGAATCAGAATCATAATGAAAACGGTATCGAAATGAATATCATTATGTAACTGGTTGCATCCATCAAATGACAGCATTATACAATGGGAGTAGAAAATCATGTTTATACAACTCGGCGTCTTTTCGGCGCGTTTTATACTCATGGGCGTTTTTTGCGGCGGCACCGGAAACAACGTAAGCTGAAATAATCTAATATGAAGTTTTTTATTGTTATTTTACTAACGAATTGAATAAAATTTATACACGACAATGAACGTTCAAATATGGAATGTTACGAAAAATTCGAATAAAGTTTACACATGACAAAAGATATTTTAACTATTTGAGTAAGAAAGATGGAATATCTTCCTCTCGTGCATAAAATATATGTTTAACAATGTTTGTATAAAACATTCTGTCAACTAATGCCCTACAACGTATGCAAATACAGTGCATCCTGTAGATAATCATAAAATATTAGAAAATTTGACATCTCTCAACGTTTCTGCAAGACAATTTATGTCAAGCAGAAGTCCATAAATGAACAAACATAAAAACAATTGCTTTTGTAGATTCCTGGAATCAACTCTAACGATTGTTTCATTAAATAACTCTCTGATGAAGGATATGATGATCAAGAGCAGCTACAATCAACTCGCAAACACTATTACACAACTATTTCCAACTGACAAGTCGTTTCTCTTCCACACCGACTCCTAGTTTTAGCGCAATTCGGAAGATATCCATCTCTCCAGTGCCCGATATCTTTCAATACTGATCTGGCAACCCTATATGTATACTGGGTTATTATTTCTTGGCACGTGGGGGCGTGTCATCACAATGGAATATCTCACAGTATTTCGCATCGTTCTCGATCGTGCCGCTAGGGGTTCACATGATCGCGACTGTACCGACCAGTGCTGGCGATCATGCACCTCCTAGCAGCACAACCGAGAACGACGCGAAATACCGGAGATATCCCATGACACGCTCCACGCGCCAAGAAATACAAACCCGATATAACTGTTTGTATCCTGCGGCAGAGCATCTCCCTCCGCGGCGGCGGCGGCAGCAGCGCTCCTGGCGGCCGAGGGCGGCTCCGCCCCTCTGCAACTGGCGGCGCTGGGTGACGCGGGCCCCGAGCGTGAGATCGAGGGCCAATACGAGGACAAGCGCGCCTGGAAAAACCTGGGCAGCGCCTGGGGCAAGCGCGGCGACTGGGCCAGCTTCAGAGGTACGCACCCACCCCGTCCGCTCCCTCCCACGCGAAGCGACGCTCTCAGGAAGTACGACGGTGTAAGAGGTTTTGGCTTCAACCTACGGGTAGCTGGGAAAGTGTAGTATTGGGACCTATTAAATTTATTGATATTTAATCTATCAAATTCAAATTAAATACGTTTTAAAAATATTAGTGCTTTGCAACAGCAGATACGCTCCTGAACAAAACACACAAAACAGTTGAGAATCATAGCTCGCACACTGTTCAACAAAAAAAAATAAAATACTGCGGAGTGACACTGCATTAATTACATATTTTAAACAATAGTCTTCACGAATACTGCATTAACATAGTACAATGCAAATAGATACTCGTATAAATATAGTACAATAGTTCTTTATATCCTGATAAAGTAAAAATGTTGCTTTTCCTTAACGCAACATGTAAATTACAAACATGAATACTGGACCGTCACTTCCTTTGAGTCTTGCTGTCGTATGATGTCAGCTGAATCGCCAGCAGTAACGCGCTAAGAATGAGAATCCAGTCGATAGACGTAGTATGAGAAAAGACGGAAAAACACAATTCAATATTGTATTTTTCAGTCAAAATTGAAACCGTTTCATTATTTTTGGACATTTTCCAAGTTCCTAGGTGTCCAATGAAAGTACAGACTCATTGTTCTTGGAGAGAGGCAGTATATTCAATTTCTAGATCATTAAAAATTAGAAAGATTGATAAAATATATAATAAAATTAATATTCATTAAATATTTATGGCTTGATACCAAGTTTTTGGGACAACTGACTTTTTGTTGATATCAATTTTCTACTCCTTCCTGCATTTGTTTTTTAAAAGCCTGATATACTGCTAATACTTTTTGAGGAATAGAATAATGACGTTTACTTTTATTTACATCACGTTTCCTATAACAACTGTGATTGCCAAAACTTTGTATGGAACTCTATGATTCACTTTTTTACGAATGTTTCCGTAAACCGTTTGCAAGGGAGCGCTCAACCGAATTAGTTGCTGACTCAGGAACAAATATGTTTACTATTAATTTCTCATCACTAATGGACTATCTAATTGTGGTTTTCATAATTGTATATGCCTCCCTAAGACAAATGTAATGATCACGTACATTTTTGTCTCCGACTCTTTGTTTGGCCACTTCACTTTCAGTTTCGTTCTGATGATTTAAAGTGTCAACTTACTCTTCCTCAAGAAAAGAAGTTTCACTTTATACTTTCCACTGCTGTTGTGTAGGCATTCTCAGTTGACAGTTGAAGCCTCTCCACAACCATCGTCTGCTGCCGAGCAGCCAGCTGTAATTTCCCCAGCCCTTCAGTGTAGTGTCGCCTCATGTTCGGTTTCGGTGACAGTTGAGACTCCTGATCACGACCGTGTCTCAAGCGTGCGATGCTAATTACGTGGTATTAATTTACCATTGGGTTGTTAGTAACCAATCGCTCTCGCATTCAGACACCAAATCTACGTCATGCAGTAGGGAAAAGAGAAGGGGGGAGCAGAAAGATCTCGCGAGTCAGCGCTTTCAATATTTTTTACTATGTAGTACATCATTCTTAATGCTTATATTGTGGATTAAAATATTCACTTGTGAATTGGAATGGATTATGTAGATAATCACTTTCAATAAGTAAGAAATAAATTATTGGAATGCCAATTTTTTATTTGACCCTTGCGTTAATGCAGCCATCACATATACATCAATGGCTCAGTGCTCAAATATTTTATAGCCAGAATTTCAAATTTGGACAAAACGAAGATTGACAGTTAGTAAATATGGAGTGACAACGTGTCCATTCTGGGGAAAAGGAAGATCCCTCTTGCATCGACATAAGAACTTTGTTGGCTAGGTAGATATAAACGAGAAGTTCCAAAACGATATTAAATCAAAAATGATC